>JABWTJ010000666.1:0-367500 GCA_016801875.1 Solanum sitiens | reverse complement strand
GACTCAATAGGAGGATTTTCGCAGTCTAAATCTTTGACTCTTACAATATGGCATCACACCCTTTAGAGATCATCTTGCAAGCCTTTAAATAAGAAATGATACGACCTCTAGAAATAGAATTTCCCCCCTTCCACTCTAAGACGGGTTCATTTGGAAAATTGAACTTAAGAACTCTTGTTCTACCATCAATGGAAGAAAACAATTATGCAACCAATCCATTCCCAAAATGACATCAAAATCAACCATATCAAGTTCTACTAATTTAACATGAGTAAATCTATTGGGCAACATTATAGGAAAATTTCTATGTACCCTCTTTGCAACCACCGACTAACCCACCGAGGTGGACACCATAAAAGGTTCATTTAGAATATCGGGCAAAATATCAAACTTTCTAGCTACCAAAGGAGTAATAAAAGATAGTGTAGAACCCGGATCAAGTAAAGCATAAACATCAATAGAGAAGAACTTGTAACATACCGGTTACCACATCGGGAGAACTCTCTTATTCACCCCTAGAGAGAAGTGCATAAAAGCGATTCTTATTTGAAGCATCAACATTAGAACCACTAGCTTGAGCTTGCCCACTTTCTTTGTCACCCCTTCACATTAGGGCAATCTCTAATCTTGTGGCCACTCTTGCTACACCCAAAGAAATTGTCGATCCCAACAAGTCAATGATCATAATGCTTCTTGCCACACTTTCCACAAGTTGGCTTCTTGCTTGGTGAGCTAGTACCTCTTCCCTTTTGAGACGTAAGGTTAGACACCTTATCATCACGAGCCTTGGGAAATTTGGAGGGAACTTGATTAGAAAACCTCTTCTTGAACCTAGGCTTGTCTTGAATGTCAAGCCTACCCTTTGAAGAACCACCTTCACAAGGCTTGGCCCTCTTGGACTCCCTATTCTTCCTCCTTAGACTAGTTTCTTCTACTTGTTGAGCATGAACTATGAGACGAGAGATATTCATATTATCATGAAGCATAGCCGAATGACATTCTTCAATCAAGTCTTCGGACACCCCTGTAAGAAAATGACTCATCTCATCCCCTGGGTTAGACACCAATGATGGAGGATACTTGGACAGTTTAGTAAACTTCAATGAATAGTCAAGTACACTCATACCTCCTTGACGAAGGTTGATGAATTCTTCCACCTTGGCTTCCCTCAACTCTCTAGGAAAGAACCTACTAAGTAAATCCCTCTTGAATATCTTCCAAGCCACCGACCACCTCTAAGTGCCCTATTATCCCTCCATTGCATGTACCAAGTTGGGGCCACATCTTTTAGTTGATAGGCCGCCAACTCGGCCTTTTCAATTCCCATAGAATAGAGAATCTTATAGACCTCAACAAGAAAATATTGAGTGTATTCATTCGATTTCGAACCGAAGAACATAAGTGGGTTCATTCTAACAAAGTCTCTCAAACGAGAGACCATAGTGCTAGCATGTTGAGGCACTCGGGGTTCAACCTCCCTATTCACTTGGGTCGTCATGGCATGGAACTGAGAAGTGACGGCATTATCTTGAGAGGTCATGGCTTGGGACAAATTGACAAAAGATTCCCTTATCTCTCCATCTTTCAGAGGTGGAGGAACAACCGGAACTTGATCACCCATAGCAACTTCTTCAAGGGGAGACACTTGGTTGTATTGTGGAGGCACTTGGTTGTCATTATCCCCCACATTAATAATGCCTTATTCGGCCATTCTTGCCGCTGACCTTCGAGTATTCATACCTATAAACACGATACAAGGTTTAGGTGAAAGCACATAATAAGACTCTAGAGGCACGACATAGGAATGCAAGAATATGAGTGTTTCTAAGAATCACGTAGTCTCTCATTCATAAATGTGGCGCGCTTCACAATTGTGAATAAGACTCTACATAGACGTGGTTAAATGAGACATCGTGTATAGGGATATTCAACCTCATGCTCTATTACCAAGTTTGTCACATCCGGGGAGCACCCCTAGACGTAACCGGCGTCGTCGTCCTCGGAGAGGACTAAGACTAGCCTCTTAGCATTTGTCAATAGATTCATAGGTTAAAAATACAGAAAATTTAAAACTTTTCATATACACTACTTTATGAGGTTTACTTAGACCTCTCGCTTACACATAATATATTCATATCGATTATACATAGACCCTTCGTATAAGAAGATTATATAGTCTTCTAATCTTACGGAACATATATATATATATATATATATATATATATATATATATATATATATGTATATGTATGTATGTATGTATAACCTACATAAACATAGTCTTAAAAGGGATGTCTCATATTAAACCATCTAAACCTGTCGAATCAACATGGACATAAAACCTTACACAATGTATAAATGTCACTTAGGTCATACAACAATATCTTGGAACAAGTAGACTGGAATGATCGTCTTTAGACTACAACAAAGAAACATAGTTAGAGTAATAGCAAGGCATCATCCTCGGACTTGAGTACATACCCACTTGGAGAATGTTTCCAAGCCTTCCTTCAAAAGTGGTCATGAACCCTTCAACGACCGGAACCTAAAATGTTTAGGACAAAGGGATAAATGGGGTTAGCACATCACTTGTACTAAGTATGGCACATATGCACACACAACATAGAAATCATGCTAGAAAGGGATATTTATTCAAAAGCATGAAAAGTCACTTTGAAAAACCTTATGCACAATCAAGAACCAATACAAGTCAATAAGCACATATTCATTAAGTCAAGACCATGTACATTACAAGACTAACAATATCAAGTCTAGTAAAGTCATCATACATATCAACATAATTGAGAACACAATCAAGATAACTCTATCATCAAGTTATAATATCAACAAGCATGTATAAGAGTTCATAACATAACAACATAAGCAAGACTATTACTCATTAACCCCCATTAAGTCCCACTAGTACAATGACTAAGTAAGTCCCCATAACCTTGTCACATTCCGAGACCACACCCTAGAAGATATGGCACTCTCGGAGTGCAACCGGTGTACTTGACCTCTCGGAGGTCTTATACAAGCCCTTTCGTATCATTCATCGCATATATATAGTGAAAATTAGTGCGGAATTAAAACTTTTCACAAATATTTTCATAGTCTTTAAAATCTCTTTCATATAAAACTCATAGGAAATACTAAATCTCATTTCATCAAATCTTAGACACAAGAGTACTTGGGACACGGCCATACACAACAGAAACATAGTACTACTAAGTCTATTACAACACTTCAATAACATAAATAAAAGACATTTATGCCCTCGAGTCAAATAAGGACATACTTCAACTTCACTTGAATGATGCTACGATCCAAGTCTTGCTTCCCAATGATCCTCACCTATCAACCACTATAGAGATGGATAAAAGCATGGAATTAGTACAACCACATGTACTAAGTATGACATAATGCATAAAAATCATGAAAACAGACATTTATTGGAAATATGCATCTTTTGATTTAAATATTATAATATAATCATAAGAACAACATTTATCAACTTAGAAACACATAAGAAATCACTTAAACAATTTATCTTATTTTTAAGGACAGTTTACAGTGAGCAATATCCTGTTACAGTGACCTTCTTCACTGTTACAGTGAAGTCTACTCACTTCATCTTAGACACTTTCTAGCATATAATTCCCCCACTAAAATCTATGCTAAGACTCACTTAAGCAACACAAAGAGAGACAGGCCATAAAACCTCTCTAAGCATGCCTAAAGATCCTCAAGACTACTTATAATGAGACACATACACAACACCAAACACATAACATATATAATATGACATTCTCCTTACCAAGGATATCAAAAGACTTACTTAAGTACTCGTAGAAGAGAACACGCATACACCCTTTTCAAGGTTACCTAAATAATCCTTAAGACTTCCTAAGTTTAGATCATGCCTAAAGAATCAACCAACTTTCCTAACTAGAGTCATTCTCAAGACTTCCCTAGATAAGACATGAAGAGATCATCCCTTATGCCCTCTTCACACTTTAACTAAGGAATCCTTAAATCACTCTAGATTAGGTACTCATTCATTTACATGCTTTATAACATAAGTCATTATTTCATTAGTTCATTAAGAGACATTCATCACATAGAGGACATTCAAGTAATTGTCTTGGAGAATACCTAGGGACTCTCACTAACATCTTCAACACCTATTGTGCAATGTTTAGCTAGAGTCTCATACCACCACCTAAACTTCATAGAACTTCTCATGTACTAGTAAGTATCCCACATGATGAGAATAGGCAATAAACCGACATAGACCATGGTAGCAAAACATGGAATCCGGAGTTGTAACCTACTCCAATGGAGGGTGTTCTAATTATCAATGGTAGAACTTGGACACATCCCATGTAGGCACATGGTTAAGGAATATAAAGGGATTACTTTGTATTCTAGCTTCATCCTTTAACTAGAAATACTTCCCTTACCATACTCACTCGGTGCTAGTCTTTGTTCTCATAGAGTAATTCACATTAAAGGTTCATACAAAGGGATTCCATATCATGTTCATAACCTAATTACATTTACCCTACCAAAGAGGTCCCCTAGGGCTGCCTTACAATGGCGACAAGAAGCTCATAATGACTTTACTAAGGATTGATATGATGACGTTCCATCCAACCAACCTTAATACCATCATTCATTACAAGAAAGATATCATTACGGCTTTCGACTTCAAGTTTCATAACCTTACCACTGGGTTCAAGGTTTCACATAAAGATCCCTCTTAACATCATTCAAGGTCTCATGTAATTATTACATACAAGACTAAGAGGATTTAGCATCCTAATTCAAGAAATCTCATATTCACATATCATTTATACATTAAGAAGAGGGACTTAAGTCTACCTAAACAAGACACATCATTACTTCACTTTATTACATATAGCATATCATGTTCAAGAAGCACATAGGCACAACCTTCATTACCTTTAGGTCACCCTATACACTACTATAACATCATGAATATAGACATCATAAGACTCCATAACTAATTAGGAAGAATCATGCATCAACTCTAAGACTACACACATAAAGACATAGTCATAGTCTAACATAATCACCTAAATATCATCAATAGAAGAAACCACATACTTTCACATTACTCACATGTAGGTAGATATGATAACACTTCACATAATCAAAAACACAAATCATCATATTACTTCAAGTAGTGCCAACAAGGCCATGATCATCATAATACGTAAAGCCGACAAGGCCACATCAATCACATAACACCGCCACCATAAGTGCACCATACCAATCACAACATAATTCAAGAGATAAATTACTTAAATTAAAGATAATTAGGTCAGCCTACCACCAATACATTCTCTCCACTACAATCCATGTCTAATTCATTTAATTCAATACTATTAGGCCCTTACCCATGGCCATGAACATCAATTCAATGCATAATTCATAATACTCAATGAAACTTGGTCAATTATATATAGATTTGTCAATATAACACAACCTATACATCAATTAAATACAATTCTTACATTATTCAATAGCCCATAGAAAACTACACTATCATTCATAAGCATTAAGACAATATCACTTAACCCATAAAGTAGTCAAAAACTAGGGTTCATCAATTACATGGGTTCATAGGTTAATTTATTTAAAATAATCTAATTAACAACAATATAATCAATACATAATGATTCAAAACCTTTAATGCAAGAACCCATTGATAGATCATAAAATTGGATAAGTTTATCTTTGAAAACTTTAGAAAACTCTTTGAATTTGCGCTCCTTGATGAATAGAGGTTCAAGGATAAAAAATCATACCTCAAAATCACCACTAAAATCTCCAATCCAAGCTCTTCCTTGAGTTTTGGCTTCAATGGAGTTATAAGGAATTTTTAAGGGATTTTGGGTTTTGATTTTGAAGAATGAATTCTTCTAATTTTTAAAGACTTATAAACATGTTTAAAATACCCAAAATACCCCTAAGTAACCTCCCTTTATCTTATTGTACTTGGGGTGAAATTACAACTTCACCCCTAATATTACAGTGAAACTGCGCAGGAAACCAGTACCATCGACGACTGGCAGTCGACAAACCATTTGTCCATAAACGGACCGTCTTGTCCTCTCGTCCTTTGGTTTCAAGACTTACCTTTGGGAGCTTGAGCTCCCTATGCAAAGTATTGACCCACGACACCCATCGACGGGCGTCGACTATCCCACGAGGCGTCGTTTGCCTCAGTCGATTGGAGCCTGGTCTAGGCAACCTTGGTTAATGAAAAGGGTCCTTCTTCAAGGACACTTGGTTTGTCCTTGGGGATGTTTTTCCGAGCGTTTTCCAACCCGAATATGTTTGTATACAAGTTTAGGACCTCTCACATGAATTTCATCCAAAACGAACATGTAAAACTCAACGAAATATGCTTAGACACACAAGGTTGTTTCAAGGCAAACCTTTCGAACGTCATGGACGTTCTTGGACGTTTGACCTCCAAACTTCACAAAACTTGACACACTGACTATATACACTATAATAACTCATTTAAGGACCTTAAAACCTCATTAATCACACATAAACTTATATAAACACATATGAGGCACATAGGTGACTTAGTCGTCGAACGTCTTAGTCCTCCCTTGACGTTTGACTTCCAATGCACCTAAACACTAAGATACTGACAACCATGTTAGTCTCTAGTTCACCTAAGTCATTTTCGGGATCTTACAAACCTCACTTAACCAAGTAAATCCAACAAGAACCATAAGCAATGCTCAACATTACATATTATATCATTAAGAGTACACATCATCATACTTTAGCAATAGAGACCAACCACCTGTTCATAAATGAAACCAATATCCCATAATGTCATTAACATGTAAGATCAACATATACATATCATTTACATTTATAAGTGTATAAGCACATAAGAACATCATTCGAAGACTTCCCTCAAGGATAACTAGTGCAATGTATAGGTAGAGTCCCATGCCCCTACCTAGACTAAGCCAAACCCCTTAGGTAACTTTATTACTTCGTTTTACCTTTTGGGAACATCTTTCCTTAATCGACATAGACCATATGAGCTAATGTGGAATCCGGTGTCATGGAACCCTACACCGAAAGAAGGTGGACTACTTGCCAAGGTAGTAACGAAACATGAACAGAAAATCTATGTAGATCCACTAGCTAGTATCCATATGGGGGCAACATAGTTCAAGAACTAGGAGATGTATTTTGGACTCTCTTTATACTACATGCATTATAGTATCCAATTTCACTAGTACAATAGTGATCCTACCTTCCCTATATGGGAAGGGACACTCCTCACTTCTTGTTCACTCGTTAGTAATTAGAGTCCCTTTGAAAATGTCTTTCATTAATAATCATAACTTAGTTTAGGTCATAGGGGTCTACCCCTTATGTAGTCATAGTCATAGCTCAAAGAGAATTGCATGAGTATTTTCCTTTCAATACAATTCACACATGTGAGGTTAGAAGATTTACATAATTATATTATTACAAGGCACATAGGCAAATTCATCACCACCCGTATGTCATTACATCCTAGCCAACAACACACAAGCCATAAATCAATACATTTCAATTAAACATCATACCAACCCTAATCAATCTTATCATAAGGTGTACTTCAATAGAACTTCACCACTAAACACAAGTAATCATAATCGAAGTAAAGGAATGAGATCACAAGACTTACCAAATCTCCTTTCAAAGTCATCATCCATGCTCTTACCATCAACCAACCCATTTCATCCAATAATATGTGTAATAATACCATTCAATAGGAACTGACACAATAACTAAGCCAATTGCATCAGTACTATCCATATTAACTTCAATTCATAACCTAGGGTTAGGGGAATAAGTTTCATCATGAATTCTTCAAGAAATAGATCCAATCCCAACAATACATTACCCTAGGCAGTCCGTGAATGAATTAGAATAGATAAAACAAGCCAACAATCGATACATTCTTCAATTATCATCAATTTATAAGCAAGATCCAAGATTTTGGAAAATTGGGGAAAGGTACATGATCTACATGAAGTTCCCACAATTATCATCAATTACTCAACAATATATACTTAATTATTTGTAGGAAAACGTAGTTAATAATAATCAATTATCAATTTAAAGTTTAGAAGAAAGCTCATTAGAAGAGAAAAACCCTTGGAATTGGGTGATTTAGAAATCAACTTTGAAAGGACCTCTTGGGGAAAGGAATCCCAAGAGTTAAGAACCCTTACCTTAGTGATCTTAATCCACGAAATCCAAGTGAAATCTAGAAAAATTGATCTTCTTCTTCAAGCTTTCTTGCTTCTTTAATGGAGGATTTTGTGAGAGAGAAAGTAGAGAGAGATGACAACCTTTTTCGTTTTTTGGGAATTTGATTTGGTGTGTGAAAAATAACTTAAAACTGATCCTTAGTCAATAAATAGTCACCCCCTAAATTACCCAAAAGACCCCTCACTTAATTGGGTCTTTTTGTGAAGTCAAAATGCTTAAAATTGGACACTAACGAATCTAGAAAATGGCTGCACGTCGCGGGGTCAATTTCACATTTTATTTTTGAAATACATGTTGAGGCAGTAAGCCTCGTGTAGGCCCCGTGTTTCGAGGCAACTTTTTTCCCTCCCCGTGTTGGTTGCGCGCAAGCTGCTTTGGCAGCTTGCTTGCCCATGTTCGGGTTCTCCTCAAGGACCCTTCGGGGGATTTTTGGGGAGTAGTTACTGGAAGTTCCGACCCTTTATACTATATTTTACCTATTTAATGTCTTTTTACAAGTTTTAGACTTCATATGACCCTCCCAAACCTTCACCAAACATGGGGACGTCTACTTGTTCAATGTAGCTAGTTTTCGGACGTCAAGATTTTTCTTTGTCGTTTTATCTCTATAACTTCCTAAATGGTGCATGTACATTATTTTAGGACTTATAAAAGTGTTACTAACCTTATATACTCATGTGAGGCTCTAGATTAGGTTTTAGACTTTTGGAGTGTTACATCGTTGATCTTTGCGTATATCAATTTTTTGTAGACCTAGAACAAATGGAAAGATTCAAGTGCCTTAGGGGATTGAATATTGGATTTGAGGTAGGTGATGGTTGTGATTCTATGATTTTGTCATAAACACTTTCTTTGCTTCGGTGTGATACTTGTATATGTATGCATGTTGCAATATTGGTCATAAATGTTGAAATAAGATATATGAATATCGATACCATGAAATCATGACCTGAATGTGTGATCTTGATGTGTTAATGAGATGTATGATTGGGATCGACTGCCACATTCCATCAAGCTAACTTGGATCAGATTGCCACATTTCGGCATGTTAATTGGGATCGATTGCCACATTCCAGCATTAAAATTTGATTAGATTGAAACATTTCGGCATGCTAAAAGTTGACATTGGATTCCATGAAAGGACCAACTATGTGATGAAGCATGTGATTTGTGATGTTGATTCTTATGATAGTATTGAATATGTTGATATTTATTCATATCTTATAATGTTGTAATTGCTTGTTTATGTTACACTTGTGGGATAGCCATGTAATCCTACTAGTACACGGTGGTTATGTACTAATTCTGTAATTTTGCTTAGTTTTGTTAAGTACAGGGCATCTTCAAGCGACTGTTGACAGACCTCGCTTAGGATATTGGTGAACACTTCGAATTTAAGGGTGAGCTAGTTCTTCCAGGCTTCCTTAAGATGTCTTTGTTTAAGTTCAATCTTTTTTGAGTCACACTATTGGTTAAGTTGTTGTTAGTTTCGGGGTTGTAACTCCTTTTTCTTATACTTGTGGTTGTTAGAGTTTTTGTACGTTGACTTTCAAGTTCTAGGCTTATTTTCCACATTGTTTTAGTGTATTATAACTTGCTTTCGTAACTTAAATACCTTGGTTCTAGAGTAAATGCTTTAGTTGGATTGTAGGAGTGGTTCTCCCACCGGAGGGTTAGGGTGGGTGTCAATCACGACAATTTGGGTCGTGACAAGTTGGTATCAGAGCCTAGGTTCATTGATATCAATGAACAAAAACAAGTCTAGTGGAATCTTGCGGAATGATACATTGATGTTCCTACTTTTCTTCGAGACTCTATACGACTTTAGGAAAAATTCATTTCTTTCTACTCCTTCATTCTATGACTTTAATCCAATTGGTATCTGGGTGATACAAATTTGTATCTTTCTTCCTTCACTCAATGGTCCTAACTAGAGTAGCAAAAGTTGTAACACTGTCACTAGCAAGAGAGGAGGTGTATAGAATACAATAGTTGCATACGGTTACCATTCGAATCAAGTAGACATTGCCTCGTATAGATGAAATTTTTGACCAATGGCAAGGTGCATTGGGTTGCTCTAGGGTTGATTTAAGGTCTTGTTACTATCATTTAAAGAATGAGGCAGTTAATTATTTGGTTTCGATAAGGTGTGTGATTGAAATTAGTAGTTTTATGGGGCTCGTTGGCTACTATTGTCACTTGTGATATGGGTTGAGTCCAATTGGTTTCTCCCAATTCCAATTGGTATCTCAATGAAGTGAACTAGACGGAACACAAGCAAGCTAATTGAAACTGAGAAGGTTCCAATTGGTATCTGGCCTTAGGGATACTATAAGGCATGGATCATCAGAAACAATCATCTATGGAGAGAAATAACTATTTAAGGATAGGGATTTTTCACACGATATCTCACTAGTTCAAAAAGTGTCACAGCACCGGAATTTGTGTCACTACAAAGGGATAGGTGCCACTGTGGCGGGTCTGAAGCGACTGAAGGTCGTTAAATAAATATATAAGCTAATGTTGATAGATAAGGGGTTTATGTTAGACTATTGAATTTAAAATTCAAATTTTTCATTGTACATCTACATTCGTGGTGATATATTTTTATATGGTATGAATTTGCAAGGTGTGGAATGGTAACTTGTATCAAGTATTGAACATTTGAATAGATTTACACTTGAATTGAGTTTGTAAAGTTTATCACTTTTGATTGTTAAGATATTTGAAGAAAGTTTTCGTTCTGAAGGTGTTGGTTTAAAATAAGTTCAATGGTTGGAATGTTTATCATGGTTGTTGGTATTAAGAGTGTTGGTTCCAATCGAAGGATATAAAGATTATGTTGAGTCATGTGAATTGGAATTACTGGTATGGACTCTGCAAAGTTTTACCTTTCGTGTTATTCGATAAATTCTTATGTGACCATGTGTTTCATTTTGTACATGATTGGAGGCGTTATGAACTAGCTATGGTCAGGCGTGTTTTTATTTTATGGGTGGATCTCTAGTGGTGGATCAAGTGTACTGATACTTCAGTGTTCTCTTGAATGGCTGAGATAATTTGGAAGAATTGGTTATTCAGATGACTCGTGTGGTATTTTCTTTAGGAGTTGTTAAATTATTTTAGAGGTTGTACATGTACCACATTGCTTAGTAGAATTTATAGAAGAGCTACCTGGCGTAATTATTGTTATCTAACAATCTTGATATTCTTCTTGTCGTCGACTTCATATATTGATTATGCTTTGTTGAATGCGGGGATCATTGAATTCAATGATATTGGTCTTAAGAGGTAATCTGCAATTACTAAATCTAGCATTTCAAAGTGTTGTTGGAGGGGTGGTATGCTTGGACATATCCTTCGACAGGTATGTGATTTCTAAAGATTGAAACTTTTGTAACTTAAGCTTATGGAAATTTATGTTGTGAGATGGAGATGTTGATAAGAAATATGATTGTTTGAGAATCATGAGAGTGTGTTGGTTGGTTTAGGTTCACCTCTAATTGTGGCGAGTTTTGATTTTAGAATTTTATCATGGTTATGTGAGGAAGGATTAGTCCTTATGATTGTGTCAAGATCCTTGATAAAATGTGGCAGACATATGTATTATCAACTTTGGTGATTGTTGGGATTCGTTTTGTTGATTAGAGAAGTTTACATACAACAATATGTATCACTCAAGTGTTGCGATGACTTCATTGATGCATGGTAAGGGAGGATGTGTAGGTATTAAATTGGTTGGGTTGAGGTTGGAGCTGTGAAACCCTTCGGAGGTAATACGATTTGATAAGAAGGGCATGCGAGACAAGTACCCCTAGTAATTTGACGTTTCAGATACATACTAAATTTATTTTACCCAAGTCTTTCCTAGTTGGTCACTCGGGGACGAGTGACGGGTAAATCGGTATTTAATGTAACAACCCGAACTGTCGTTATTTAGAAAGGGTAAGGAGGCACAAAAATTTCAGACACTGTCCCGCTACAACAAGACCGGCGCTGCTGCAGCGGCAACTTACCCCGCTAAAGTAGGATCGGCGAGGCAGAGCCATAATTACGAGAAATCCTTATTTATCCATCTTTCTAAAATACTCTAATAGGTTTTAAATTACATTAGAAACATCAGAAAAATTATTTCAAGTTGGAAAAAGAAGGAGAATGAGCCTTCTAGCTTAGAGCTGGTGGAATCATGCGAGTTCGTGACCAAATTAACTGTAGTGAATCCAGAAAAGCTTGAAAATGGAATCAAAACCTATTAAAATTGTTTGGCGCCGTGGTAGGTTAGGTTTTTTTATGTTTGAGTAGTTGCAAATCCATGCTTACCATGTATTATATGAATTTAACAGTATGAGGTATGTGTAGACCTTCGTGTACCGAGTAATTTCATTGAATTTGCTATAATTCAATGTTTATGGGGTTAGTGTCGTGTTGAGATGGTAATCAGTCGAGGTTCTTAATTGTGTTCTTGAATGGGTTTATTGTTAAGTTATAGTACCAGTAAGAGAATGAATTCTGTAATATACTATCTTTGAACGTTGTAGTGATAATTGTGATAAAGAGTTGTAGTTAGTTTAAGGAAAAACTAGTAACAAAACTTTACGAAGGACTGGGATTATACTTGTGTAATTCCATAAGAAGAAATCGAGGGAACCCATATGTAATTAAGCATGTGACTAGGTGATGGTTGTGATTCTATGATTGTGTGATACACACTTGCTTTACTTCGTTGTGATACTTGTATATGTATGCATGTTGATATATTGATCATAGATGCTGAATGAGATATATGAATATTAATACCATAAAATCATGACTTGAATGTGTGATCTTGATGTGTTACTATGATGGGTGATTGGGATCGACTGCCACGTTTTGGCATACTAACTTGGATCGGATGGCCACGTTTTGGCATACTAACTAGGATCGACTGCCAGATTTTGGCATACTAACGGGGATCGGTTGCCACTTTCTGACATAAAACTTGGATCAGATTGTCACGTTCCGGCATGCTAATAGTTTGACTTTGGGTCCCGTGAGAGGGTCAACTACTTGTGATAAAATGTATACGTGAAATATGGTTTGCTCAATATCATGAGGTGTGTATATATATCTATATGTTGGGGTGTTTTATTTATTATACAATGGAATCTTAAGTGTGGTAGTGGTACTTGTAGTATACAATGTGGTTAGTATGTTTAAGCTATGATCTAATGGAACCTTAAGTCTGGTAGTGGTACTTGTAGGGTACAATGTGGCAAGTATATTAAGCTATGATCAAATGGAATCTTATGTGTGGTAGCAATACTCGTAGTATACAAGTTGGTTAGCGTGTTTTGGTTGTAACCTCATAGGAAAAATATAGGTGGAAATTGAAGGGCGTTCTAGGAAAAGTCTAAGGGTGGAGAAGTGAGGGGTCTGAACATGATTTTACATGATATTTTATTGTTCTGTTCATATATTATGAGTTAGGTGTCGTATTTACTGATGATACCTACCACCACGTGTGGTTGTACTGATACTACTCTTGTTATGCCTTTTTGACATGATCTGGATGCAGGATTTGTGATATTTCTGTAGGTGTAGACGATGAAATCATCCAGCAGCTTTGACTTTTCATTCCGTATGGTGGATGTTGTGTCTTTTGTTTAATTGATCATGTTATACTCTTACTGGCTCTTGTACTTGTCAGACTAGGTCCTTGGGGATTGATAAACTATTTTGTATAATTAAGAAAAGTTATATTTTGAATGGGTTAATTCTGAAAGTTCCTTAACTTTCCTTCGTTTCTTTAAATTTCGCATGGTTTGTAGTTGTTGGGTTATGAGGGTTAGAGTAGGTGCCCGCACAGCCCGGTGGGTAGGGTCGTGACACTTTCATATCAATTTTATGTTTAGATATTTTATGTCATTGTGAAATTGTTATAATAAACCTTATTTTATTTCAGCTTTAAACAACCATGGTTTATTTCATGTTTAAATAAAATTATTGTCTATGTTTATTCTTGTTTATTATATTTTGATTTTCTTACGATACATGTATTTATGGCTTAACAAAGTGAAATGATGAGAATAATTAGTAACAAATATTTATTCTGTAAGATATTAGTTTTAATAAGTAGGATTTTTCTTTTGCTTTTAATGACTAAAATAGAGAAAAATAAAAGATTTTAGTTATCCATAATTCCTAACATGTTTATACTAATGTAACATGTGTAAAATTTGTATGGAAGGGCATATTATTTTAAATTATAGTTACTTTCTGTTCTTATTAAGTCGAAACATAATTTTTTGACTATTTGTTAAAAAGTAAAAAAGAATAAAAGAAGAAGAGAAGAAAAACAAAAGGAAGCGAGAGGGGGGGGGGGGCGGGGGGGAGGAGACCACGCACGCCCTTGCCCTAACCCTCCCCCACTATATTATTTTGATATTAATAGAATAAAATTAAATTTTAAATAATCAAGAAATAACTAAGTAGAAAATCTATAATAATTCAAAATCTAAGAACAATTTCAGTTTTAAAGAAAGTTACACACATTCTTGAATGATTTAGATTCTAAATTTTTTAAATTGTATTGCCAAAAAATATCCCAAAGGGTTAGAAAGTTTGCCCTAACTTAAAAATTTTGAAAATACTTTTTTCTTTACGTTAAAAACATAAAAAAAGACCCACTTATTTCATATTTAAAGCTTCATAAATTACGTATATCTTATTCTCATTTCAATAAGTTACATAAATAAATCTTTAATTTTGTGACTTAAAAAGTTTAAAAGTTGCTAAAAAGTGAGAAATAATTTTTAAAAGTAAGACTATCAATTTGATATGAAAAGTATTGCTACGTTATACGTTTTACACTTGCTTAATGTTACTTTAACAATAGAGTATGAATTATCAATCAATAATGGAAGTGTAATTGTTTTTCTATATTTTTCTTCGTATCTTATAAGGTGGACCCCTTGACAATTTGCATTGTTGGGTTCTGGCCATCGATTTTATTGTTTCTTTTTTTTTATCTTCCAAGAAAATTAATTAATTTTAAGTAGGAAAAAAATTAAAAGAAACTCAAAATAGGAAACATTAAAAAAACTTTATTTTCAGGTGGTTCAATCACACATATTCAAAAAAGAGAAAAAAAATACATCTTTTTTTGTTCTTTATCTTCTTCATCTTCCTTTCCTTTCTCATCTCCCACGTTCAACTTTAAAACAAATATATAAAGAGAGGAAAAAATTGAAAAGAAATCAACAAGAAACGTCTTTTCTGTATATTTCATATTCTTTAACCCTATATTCACATAATCACTAGTTCATCTGTAATGAGTAGGCATAATGAATAAATATGCTCTTTAACTTGGCTTTAAATTACATTTATATCCTTCAACTTTCGGTGTAAATAACTAGACACTTAAATTTGTATAAAGTTGAACAAATAGACACACATGTCCTACATGGCATCCTACATGGCATTTTTTATCCTACGTGGTGTCCTACATTTATAATGTCTTGTAGGACTCATGTGTATACTTGTTCAACTTTATATATGTTTAAGTGTCTACTTGTGTATATTCAAAGAAGAAGGACATAAACATAAAATGAGTTCAAGTTAGAAGACACATTTATGTATTATACCTAATAAATATGTAGATCTTAATTTTATTCGCTATGTTTTATCATCATTTATCACACTTTGTGGTTCATTAATTGACACAACTTAGTGTTCTTTTTTATTTTTTCTTTATTTAGGAGACCAATTGTTAAAGATATGAACTTGATATTGTTTTTATGGTTTTATGTGGGGGGGTTTCTGTTCTTTTGTTCATTTTGCATTAATTTTACTGGATTTGTTTTTACATTATGTTTTAATAGTTAGTAGTTTCATGAATGATGGAGTTTATGTTTCCATATATGTAACATCTCGCAATATGAAATTGTTAGGAAGAAGTTAAGAGTTGGACATAGTCATTTCTGAAAATAATGAAAATCTAGAAATTTGTTTAAGTTAGGAAAAAGTGAGTTTTCAGTCAACTTCAAACAATCATAAATTCTAGCTTAGGATGAGTTAGGTGTATTTCCATATATGATTGGAAATCTCTTTGAACGATCTTTCCAACACAACCAAGTTTGCGCGATTTTGAGTTCGTATGAGTAAGTTATGCCCTTTGGAAGTTGGGTTGTTCGGTTAAGGAACTGGCCAATTCGGATTTTAGAATAGTAGTTTGGTCTTTTCTTTACCCAACTAATTAAATCTATTTCTAGTAAATTAATTGGCGCCAAAACTAAGTTTGTTCAGTTCACGCTTTTGAAAAATAGAGTTACGATTTTGGAGAAAGAATGCAAGAGAAAGGAGAAGAGGAAAATCAAGATTCACCTAGAACGATCGAATTGGGTTGTGGATTTCGCCAAGGTATTGATCCTACAAGGTATGTGAGTCTTTCACAGCGTTGGGTTTGTTCACCCACGGGTCAAACATGTTTTGTTGAGCAAAATTCCTCCTAAAAGAGTTTGAAAGAAGATGTTCTTGACATGTATTCTTGAATTTGAATAATATCATTCTTGAATTGGGCTGAAATGTGGGGTTTCTAAGATTTTTACGTTGAGTTTTAGAGTTGTGTGAGTTAAGTTCTTTAGTACATATGGTGGGTATTGAAATCTAAAATGAATTTGAGAACAATGGTCGAGTTTAGGCGAATTGGGGTTGGAAAATGAAGAAGAAAAAAATTGTACAAGGAACACGTACTAGATTCGCGTTTTCCTCCACGTAGCGGTTAGGACGCAGACTCCTTTGTATAAAAATCAAAATTCGCTAGCATTTATTTAGAAACACCACCACGTCGCGGATTTGTTCCAAGACGGTGATTTCGTAATTTTTCTCATATTTAGCTATCTAAAATCATTCCTAAACATCATGAGATATTTCCAATAAAATATTACGATCATTGAATTCATAATTCAATTTAAGTACCAGTTAAGACTCAAGTGAAGAGAATTAAGATAAAAGTCAAGAGTCAAGTTAAGAGAAGTTCATAAACTTTCGAAAAGTCTTTTACAAACGTTTTAATCTTGTTTAAAGGCTTAAGTTTTGAGTTCAATAAAGAGTAAAGTTGAAGTTGAAGTTCATTTCTTAAAAAGTATATGGGACTAAGTATTCCCAATGAGATTTAAATATGTTTTCACATTTAAATAAGAACGGAAACTGATTTTTCCAAAGAGCCTTTGAGATATTTTTCATAAATGAGTATATGCTCTCATAATAAAGCAAGAGGCGAAACTTGATTTCTAAGGTAGCCTTTGAGCTATGTTTTTTAGCACTAATCTGAAATCACAAAAGGAAACATGTTTTTACAATATAAGAACTAATAATTACAGTATATTTTTGGGAGAAGTATTGAGCACAGATATGGGGGAGCGTTCACTGAACTCACAACCCCCATAACCATGTAGCCACCATGGATAGAAACGGGTCATAGGTTTTAGATGAATTTGTTAATGCTTTTTAGCATAGACTAGTGGATTCACTTAGTGAGTTGGGTGTTATACTTATGGCAAGGTATAGGATGGCCCTGGTAGTGTGGGGCTAAAAAGGTTATATCATCATTATAGCTCTTAAGTGATGATTGTCGGTTAGACAAACTCCCACACCGGTATTTTGTATCATCATATATATCAGATATATTTTAATTTTTCATATACGAATGGAGTTCATATTGTATTTTTGCATAAATTCAAAGTTATTATTGTATTTCTAAGTAAACAGAGTTGAAAGCCATCTTTTAAAGCTTTTCTTTATATTCCACTTGTTTAAACTATTTTTATATTGAAATGAGTTAAGTCATGTTGAGTTGAATTGAGTCAGGTAATTTCTTCAGTTTCTTTCAGATTCTTTTCAAGCCTATTCTATGTTAAGCATTCCAACTCGCATACTCGTACATTCAATGTAATGATGCCAGTTGACATGCATCGTATTATGATGCAGATGCAGGTAGCCCGGATAAGCATCCATCATTGATCGGGTTGAGCACTTAGAGTCATATGGTGCGCCTCCTTGCTCTCTGGAGATCTCCTTTTCATTTGTTTTCAGTTTACTATTTCAATTGTTAGGATGATCAGGGGTCTTATCCCGAAATCCATCGTAGTTAATAGAGGTTTCATAGATAGTCAATCAGTAGTGTGGTTGTCTTTAAATTTTCATTATCTTATGTATTCGTTTAAGACCTGTGTTGCCATTTTTTGCTAAGATATTATTTATTAAGTTATTTGATGAGTTACATGTCTTGTGTTTAAGTCTTCCACTGAGTAAGTAAGTCAGGCCAAGGGTTTGGTTGAGGCCAACAATGATCTTCGAGTGCCAGTCCAGCCTAGGGTGTAGACTAGGGGCGTGACAATATAGAATTGGTTGTGACGATATACTCCATAAACTTTCACTTATGTTAAATTTGTAACAATAAAATTTATATTGTAAATTAAAAATATCTTATAAAACTAGGCATTACAACATATGAAAGACAAATTATGTTACATATTTTACTTTTGAATCTTATATGAATATCTCAATTTAAATCTTTATTTTATTTTCTCTCTCTTTGTACATGTATAAAAGTTGAGAGTAAGAAAGATTTATTGCAAGCTATGTGTCACAACATTATTGATACTTTAGAAGGAACTTTGACTTATATGTCTTTGTTTAGGAGTAATAGTTGGTATCATTTAGTAAGATTTTATCGTCATTGGACATAGTTTATTTTTATTTAAGGAGTTTTTAATGAAATATTATTCTTTAGAATAATTTTAGTTATTTTTATTATATGATCATGGGTGAATTTTGATATAAATATTTTTGTCATTAAATAAATTTAGCCATCACAACTTGATTACTTTCTGTGACAAAAAAATGTATTGTCGTAGTAACCTTTTTTGTTGAATATGATTTTTCTAATGACAAATGTAATTGCCACTACTTATAATAATATTTAGTGACAATATATGTCATCGGTAAAAGCAACACTTTTAGTGACAAAATGATAGATTTAATCACAAAACTATTAACCTCTTTTATAATAATAAATTTGTCCTAATCTATACATTTAAGGTAAAAAAAATTTATAAAAAAATAGTCTTTAGTGACAATATTATATTTTTTCAACTACGAAATGTATATAACTTTTGGAGACAATTGATGTCGTCACTGATTGAACTATATAATTCGCAACGATCTAGTTTTGTCGGTAGTAATAACCTTTTTAGTGACAAACATATTATTGACTACAAAAAAAATTAAAGTTACACTTTTTAAGATAAATAATTTCGTTACAAGTATTTATGCATTCGGGGACGAGTTCTCTTTTTGTAGTTAATACATTAGTTTTAGCGACGAAGCACTAAATCATCTTTGTATACTTTTTATGACACACGTTTAGTGACGACTGATGACGAAATTGTTTTTGTCACACAAAATTTTTAGTGACAAAATTATTTGTCTCTGATAATCAAATTCGTTGTAGTAACACTACATTCTCTTAAGATGTGACCCTTCATTGGACCCTAAGTAAAAGAGGTTCATCGTGCACCGGTCAAACCTTTAGAAACACTAAAGCAAATACCATCAAAAGCAAAACTATGAAAAATATGACCAGCTTAGGCAAAGAATGACAAGCAATCCTGTTGAACTCTACCGATTAAATTCTATATCGTATGTTATCTAACATGGATCTCAAGTGGATGCCCATTAATACACAGCTCATCTTCAAATTCACCATTCCTTCCATCAAAAGGCACAGTTCTGACTTTAAAACTTGCGGGCATCAATCCTTCTCCAGGGTTATAGCAGTCAACTTTTTTCTCCCAGCTCTAAGAAGCAACGAAAATAGATGTTTAACATAAATAAATGGATTTGAAGTATGACACATGTTAATGACATAATACATAAATATGTACTTTAACTTGGCCTCATCCGATATTTGTGCCCTCAAACTTTGGTTGCACACATGTAGACACTTAGACATGTACAAATTGAACAAATAAAGATACTTGTTCTATGTGGAATAATACACATAGGATGCCGCGTAGGACACGATTGCCATTTGAGACACCAAGGAAGATGTGCGTATCTACTTGTTCAACTCTATGCAAATTTAAGTGCCTTCAAATGCAACCTTTATCTATCATGCCAGTAATTATCACGAATAAGGAAATCAACAAGCTTTTTTCTATAAAAACTTGAGTGAGAAATGTTGATTTGTCTAAAATCATTTAAAAATTAAAGCAGCAATCCTGCATTATTGGCAGAAATTGGAGTGCAGAGATCAACACAGATTGTGAAAATGATAACAATCTTGACTTCAAATGACAGTATTACATTATTTCTAATGAAAATATTACATTACCAAATGATAGTATTACATTACCAATCGAGGATAACAGTCTTGACTTCAAATGACATCATGAGGATGTCGTGCATGTAAAAGTTATCAAACTTCTTCTCATTATCTTGTTTTGGTATGAATGTTTTCCATGAAAAATGTTTTCATGAAAAACAAGTGGATTTTTGATTTATTTTCTTATGTTTTGTTGGTAAGTATATTTTTCGAAAAATGTTTTTTAGTATTTGGTTTGTTAATGAAAAACATTTTTCAGAAAATATCTTTAGAGAAAATACTTTTGAGGAAATTAATCTATGACCCGAAAACCAACCTCGATAATCGATATAGGACATGACCTCGACATGCGAACTAGGACACATGCCCGACGGTCGATTCGAAATCTGACCCTAAAATTTTAAATATTTAAATTATTTTTCAAAAACAACATTCAAATTATTTTTCCGTGGAGGGGGGTGGGGTAAAAAATAAAAATATGAAAATTTGAAAACATTTCCAAAAACAAACTTTTAAATTTTTTGGAGGCTCGGGTATGGGGTATCGGGTGGGGTAAAAAAACAAAATTTAAAATGTTTTTTTTACAAAAAAAAAAAATCATAAAATTTGTGAGGATGAGGGGTGTCACGCCTTGAACCTACACCCTAAATGTAAATGACACTCGCGAACCATTTCTTATCCCCCAAACGAACCCTTGGCTTTACTGACTACTTAGTGGAAGACTCGCCCAAGCAATAATATGCTTAAAAAAATTATTTGGTCTTAAAATAAAAGTCAACTCGAATATCTAAAAGTACTCATTGCAATAATTATATTAGTTTGCAAAACACTTTTAAAGGAAAGGAAATACTGAAAGACTCCTTGACTTATTCTATCTATGAAGTCTCTACTATTAAAGAAGTATTTCTGGACAAGACCCATGACATCTCAAAAATACTAACTGGAAAGTAAATATGAAGTCGTCTTGAATACAAGGAGGCTCACCATAAGCTAGCCAAAGTGTTGAGTGATCTGAACGAAACGTATGTTGATGATCATGAACACTTGTATGTCCATCATAAAAAGATATAGGTCGAATGAGCTCAGATCATTTGAATGTACAAATATGTAATATAGCTGAAGTGAAATAACTAAATGAAAGGATTGCAATAGATCAAAATTTTAGTCAAGCTGAATGTAAAGAAATAAAGAAGTTAAATCAACTAAAGCTTTCAAAAAAACTTACTCATCTCTAAATTCAACATAATAAGTGATATATAAAAATATACTTAACTCTATTGGGAGATTCTCTAACCGCCAAACATTACTATGAGCTACGTATAATACGTCTTGTTCACACTGTCAGAACTTTCATATATCGTGCCTAAATGTAGAAGCTCTCAAATAAGTGGATTCACTAGGATCAGTCTAAAGGCACTAATAATTTATCCAAAAAGTATGATCTTGTACTCATGTTGGCAAATCAAGGTTTATGGAGGATATGCATTTTTTGAACTCTCCTCCATATCGGTGTTGAATACTACCCCACTAATATATATTTTTGTTGAAATGTATAAGAAAACATACTCTTACTGTCATTTCAGATAATTGCTCAAACTATCTTATTAAAAGAGGTAACTACTCTAACATATCTCTTAAACTCATTGCTCATTTAGAAAAAAAGATATTTTTTTGCTCAATGTAAAAAGGCATTCTAGGTTGAGATAATTACTCCAAAAAGGCCTCTTTGAGAGGTGTTTCTCTATATTTATTCTTTCTGAAAACACTTTTAACTTTTCTCTAAACAAATATTCTCTTTCTTCATTTAAAAATGGAACATATGGGAACATACTTAGTTTCCTTGTATTCTTAGTTAAATATTTGTTAAGGTCTTTCTCAAACTCCTCTTTATTTTCTCAAAACTCAATTTAAACAATTATGTTTTTTAAAGATTCTCAACAAGAATTCAATGAATACTTAGAAAATAGGATGAATGCTAAAAATAGAAGTGAACTATAACACCTCATATTTGAAAAGATGGAAAATTGTAGCTTTTTCATGAACTAGTGCTAGTACGAACGAAACAACAAATGGTATGTGGACGTATGTACAGCTCGTAGGTTGTACAGAGGGTGGAGAGTTAAAAATAATTCCTAAAAGGTAATGTATCAATACTCTTATAAGGTTCACTAAGATGGTCCGTCATTCGATGTATGAGTCATAACTTGTCTTTGAAGGTGGGTACTGGACTTAGTGAGATTTTGAGAATTTATCGGTTGGACTCACCAAGGACATTTATGGATCATAGGTAGACCAACAGACTGTACATTGGTCCCTTCGGTGGAAGTTCCAGAAGTAAGATTCCAAACCCCATTGACGGTTGATCGGGACGTTCTGTAGGTCGTCCCATCAATCGTAGTCCCCACCATCGATGGAGGTTGGCAATTATTTTAAAGGGGCTTTGGGTCTTTTTGTAATTATTCTAATACAATATATATTGTTTTACCCATTATAACTGACCCTATATAAGTTCTTTTACCCCAAAATTTACCAATTCAATTAATTCTCCTAAATTCCTAAAAGTTGATCAAGTTCATTCTCTCAAATATTTCACTCTCTAAGGAAGAAGAAGAATAGGGTTTCAAGATCAAGACTCCAAATTCACCATTAATTGCAGGTATTTGGCATCAAGGTATGATAATATTCACATATGGAGTCCTTTCCTCCATAGGGTTCATATATTCTCCAATTTAAATAAGTTAGAATCTCCAATGAAAGTTAGGATTTTACTCAATCTCATGGGTTCTTTTCAATTATGATCTAATTGATTGTTTTCTGTTTCACGCCCCGAGCCTACACCCTCGGGAATACTGGCCTCAAGTGAACCCTTGATCTGTCTTATTAGTCAGCGGAAGACTTTACTCAACAAAGACAAACTCATGAAATAAACATAGAATGTTGTAAGGGAGACATTCAACATGCCATTGACGCAACTTAAGTCTTCTAACAAAACAACTTAAATGAACAAGACTAGTAAACGAATAATGTGTAGCTATCTATGAAGCCTCTAATACCATGAGGTACGTCGGGAAAAGACCTCGGATCATCCTAATGACAAAACTCAAATAATAAATCAAACATAGGGAGTGTCCAGAAGCAAAGATGCTCACCAAACAACTTTGAAGCTCAACTAGATCAACGAGGCGCTAGATGTTGATCTTATAAACCTTTATTTGCATCATTAAACGATACAAACTGAATGGCGTCAGTACATTGAATTACGATCATATGAAGGGAAGTCTAAAAAGTATACTCTTGAACGGGAATATGAAAGAAATACTCACCTCATCTCTACTCAACTGATGGATACTCAACTCAATGCAGAAATAAAAGAACAATAAAGATGTAGTTTATATAAAAAATTTAAAATACTAAATAATATCTCAAAGTGTTGGAAAATACAAATATATATCAATTGTATATAAGAATACAAAAATAAACTTTGTTTCGGATATTCTCTAATCAACAACCATCACTATGAGCTATGTGACTATAGATCGCCTCGTCCACGCAGCCAGAGCTGTCTTATACCTTGTTGGGATATTGAACACCTCAACTAAGTGAATCCACTAAGCTATTCTAAAAGCATTAAGGAATCATATAAAAAATATAACCATTTCAACCCACGTTGGCTACATGGTTTATGGAGACTTGAGTTATCAGAAATCGTCCCCATATCGGTGCTCAATACTACTCTCAGAAATATATTCAGCTCATATATTTAAAAACATAACTCTTTTATGGTTTGAGATTACTCAAAATATTTCTCTTAAAAGAAAAGGTACTCAAAACTGGTCATGAAAACTCATTTTGAAGTCAGTGTTTCCACTCATCTTAAATGTGAAAAAATTTACTTTTTAGAAATACTAAGTTCCCATATATCATTTCTAAGAAAATGAACTTTACTCTTACTATTACTCAATTCAATTCTCAAGTCATAAAACGTGCTTAAAACATTTGTATAAGACATTTTGAATAGACTGAATGAACTCTGAAGACTTGACTCTTACCTCTACCTTAAAATTTAATTTACGAATTCAAGGTTATGATTTATATTTGTGATGATTTCTAGATATTTAGAATTCATTTAGAGTAGTTAGAATCAATACAAATTGTTAGTACTCATTAGAAGGACTCACGGGATAAACAACGGAAAACTAGTGGGGGCAGGTGACCCTGGCGTACTGCTGGCGCGTGGCGCCAACTCCTAAAGTTCAAAGACCCATTTCTTCTACACTGCTAACACGCCATGACAGCTATGCTGGCGCATAAGTGGCGCACCGCGCCACCCTTTCCCAATTCAATTCGACGGATTTTTCTTCTTGTTTCATTACCGTAATTCGACTAGATTCAATTCTTTTTCTCAATTTCTCTTAAATTTGGTTACCCAATACATGTACCCAAGAATCTACTCAAAGAAACTATTGAAACCAATAAATTATCCTCAAGAAGTCCTCATTTCCCTCTTAACTCAAGAACAAAAGCAAATTCAAAAAAACAAATGAAGAACATCAAACTTTCAACTTTCTAGATCAAGTTTTATGCTGAAATTAACATGATTAGCATGTGAATGAACGGAGCCAACACTATGTGAATTCATGTACCTCATTAGGGATCAACCCTTCCTGAAACAACCTTCAATTCCTCAAGAAATCTCCAGGAATGGCTTGACTTTTCTCCCATTCTCTTGTTCTTGAATTATTCTAAAAACACTAGGCGTTAATTTTGATTGCATAAACTGAACCAAATCAGTTTATACCCCTAATTAATTACTAAAAATGACATAACATAATTGTGTAAGGAAAATACCAAAATATTCCTCTCAAGTCCGGATATCTTTTCTTAGCTGGACGACCCGATTTCAAACGAGCATATCTCCCGCATACGAGCTCGAAAATTAGAAAACTCGGTGGCGTTGGAAGAGGATTCCAAGATATCTCATTTGTATCTTAGTCCAACGATATCATCTTGTACTAAAATATGTCCGTTTGAAGTTGACCCAAAACTTATTCTTAGCATAACTTGCAAAAAAAAAATCAAATTTACTCTTTCCAAAAATAGTTCTTTCTAATTCTAGTTCTTTCTAAGGCGGGATGTTACATTATGTCTTTTTATGCATGAATTGAAGTACTTGCATATTTCTAAGTTGAATTCCCCTGAACCCATGTGAAATTTATGATTTCTTGATGATGATCATATGAAGAAGTTCTTGAACTATGAAAGATGAATATATGAAAATGCACGTTTTCTATAAAATTTATGAAAATGATTTAAGATTTCTTTTGAGATTGAAGTATCAATGTTTTTGCTGTGAAATGATTTCTCACATGCACATCAAAGAACGTTGTGAAAAGGTTTCTTACATAAAAGATCCATAAGGTTCAAAGTTTTTATCAGCTAAGGTGAATCAATATTAAGTATATATTCTTATGATAAGATAATTTAAAACCAATAACGACTTCATGGGATTTATGCTAAGCACAGAGATGATGTTGAGATGGAAGCTCTCCCATATTAGATATTGAGTTTATAGCAGCAATCTCCATACTCCATAATTATGTGGCACCATAGGATATTGTCTTAGATAGACATTAGCTAGTTGATCCACGTAAGCTGTATGTTCTCGGTACTTACCTTGGAAAGTGAGGACACCCCTTTTTGGTTTAGGGTAACACCGAATTCCATGGTACAGATCACATGGTCTCTATGTCGGCTAAATATAAATATCCCACAATAGTGAAGTAAGGTTACTGCTCGAAGTATTTAAAAAGTGTTTTAAAGATGTTTAGCTTTCATTGACCATGTTTACGATTTCTGTTTTATAACCCTTTTATCTTGTGGTTTTAGTTGGTCATTGCATATCATGTGAAGTCCATGTCTAGCATGATTTCATAACTCTTATGAATTGCTCTCATATTATACTATATGATGTTGTAAAATAGAAATAATATTACTAAAATAAAGTTTTGTAGTAAATACTTATAACTGAAAGAATATTTGACAAGGTATTTTAAATTATTAATATAGATTTTCATACAGTTAATTGTTTTTTGAGACAAAAATGACCACATATCATTTAAACATTTCAAAATGCATTGTGGATAAAGTGATATGTCTTAAGTAGTATTGTTTATTAATTTACTCAATTTGGTAAACAAACTTAATCAACTAAACCATAAAATAATATCAAGATAAAAAATGTGAGCAATAACTTTTCCTCTTAGATCTTAATACTTCAAATTTAATATGTGCATGACACTAACAATGATTTTCATAAATATTTTAATTTTTTTTACCTTTAAACGTGATATATCTTTTACAAAATATTATTATTTAATTAATATTTGAGTAAGTCTATGAAATAGATGTAATTTTACAAAAAAAAAGTGTACTTATATAGTGAATGTAAATAATTTAATAAGTAGAATGTTATAGAGAAAATATATTATGTCAAAAATTAGTTCTAAAGAAAATTATGCTGTATTTTTTCGCATACATATCATATAGATGTTTCAAATTGAGAGTATCTAGTATCTTATATATTTTCTATCGCGATATAAAACATTAAACAATTAAAAGATTTAAAGTATTATTTGTAGAATCTTTTATTTGATTTAATGTGATTTTATGATCAATCAATATTTTCTTTTCATTTTTATATAGCTAGCAAAGAGTGTATTTTGTGACATAACAGTTCTTTAGATAAAAATGAACACAAAATAACAAGAAATTCATATTTTAAAAAAAATTGTACTCAACATAAATATAAAAAAAGTCGTAAAATTTGTGGTTAAATTCTTAGCCAATGAAGAAGAAAGGCGAATTGTTCATGATATATTCACCATAGTATTTCATTTGATTGAAATCTATTGCCACAAATACTTTACTTTCTCCGTTCATTTTTACTTACCTATCGATTAGAAAATAATTATTATCATGGTTATATTATCATATTATAATTAAAAGTGAAAATTTACTTTTGGAAAATAGTAGACTTGACATCAAAACTAATAATTCAATGGACTATGTTGATGCCCGAAATTGTAGCAAAATTAGGAAGAAACTCCTTCATTTGATGTTAAAAGAATAAGAAATGGAGATAAAAAGAAGAAATATCCTACCTCAATCATGTGCCTTTTTTGAAAATTCCCGCGCACTATATATAGAAGATTTTTGTGTGTAGCAAAGTTCATATATAATTGCATATTTCTATGTTCTCTTCTTTTCTTCTTAAATAGAAAGTCAATACCTATATTCCAATGCTATGAACTTCGGCAAAAAATATCAATGGATTGGGGACGAATTATTTATAAATTTTTTGAATGATATCAAATTGTCATAGAAAAGAAATCACCAAAAAATTATTAGGAGTGAATGGTTGTGATTTATGACCAAAGAAACATGAAGGTAAATATGGTTGTGACTATTCATAGGAAATTAGTCTTTTTTTAATAAATAAAAGATGTAGGTTAGTTAAAGTTATCAATGTCATACTAAATTGATATAAATAATAATAATGTATGTATGATGAAAACCGTTTTGAGAAAAATATTATTGTTAATTGATGAATGATTTGCTACAATTTTTTTACCAACTCTTTCTTATGTGGTACCTCGAATTTCATTGGGTTACAAACATAATTAACTGTGCAAATAACATTTGAGGTTTTTTAAGAAGAAGAAGAAGAGTATAAAACCTAAAAAAAATCATATCATATATTTATATAAAAGAGAATCCTAGGCCCGCCTACGTGGAGCCACCACAAGTAAGAATTTTCTTTTAAATTTATTTATTTCCAAAACTAGCCTTCCTTTTGCATGAAAAGATGTGACTTTTATGAAAAATTGTGACTTTAATGAAGAGTTGGGATTTTTATGAAAAGTTGTCACTTTAATGAAGAGTTGCGACTTTTATCAGATGTTGTGACTTTAATGAAAAGTTGTTACTTTAATGAAGAGTTGCGACTTTTATCAAAAATTGTGCCAAAACTAGCCCTCCTCTTTCATGAAAAGATGTGAATTTTATTAAAAGTTGCGACTTTAATGAAGAGTTGCGACTTTTATTAAAAGTTGTTACTTTTCTGAAAAATTGCGACTTTAATGAACAGTTGCGACTTTTATGAAAAATTTTGACTTTTATAAAAAGTTGCGACTTTATGAAAAGTTGTGACTTTGATAAAATATTGTGAACTTTCCGAAGGGTTGTAACTTTTCCAAATAGTTGTACTCTTTCTGATAAGGAACAATAAACATTTGTTCACACTACCTTTTGTTGTCTATAAATAGAGGGATTTTCTCTCATTTTAAAACAACCAAAATTGTGATCTTCTTCTTCTACTTTCGCAAAATTAAATATTCGTGTACTTTGCTAATGTAATTCTTTAAACATTTGGTATTGAAGGGAAATATTTTTTTTAAAGGGACAATGTGCATTCAGTGGACTCGATTTTTTCCTTTCTATTTCATTCTATTTTTACATATCCTGGTGTATTTTTCTTACACTCATTAATTTATGCTTATGATATTAATTGTTATTTTTTAGTACATGCTTTAAACTCTGTTGTTTATGTTTCTGCAATGTTATTGTCTCCGGTTATATTGAACATATACACATATAGTACGTATATTCACTGTGCGAAAAATAATTATGGTACTCAGTTCCAAGAATTCATGTTTTGATATTCTATATCAAATTCTATAACTTAAAAGTACTATATATAAGCTTACATATTATCTATATTTTCATAGATATGAAATTTCTCACTTATCAATTGAAGAAAATCATTATGCAAGTTCAAAAGTTATAATTTCTTTCATATTCAAGCTTAATTTTTTTTTTTTTGAATACGTTAACAATTTTTTGAATTTTTTCCTAAGACATATAATCACAATTCTATAATTTATGCAACTTAAATGTTTATTTTTATTACGAAATGTCTTTGTATATATTCTTATTTTCTTATTTATTTTCCTTTTAATGTTGATTAAAGAACCAATGATTCATTATTTCATGAATAATTAATTCATTAGAGGTTCTTGAGTTATGTGATAATGACAAATAATTAAATTCATGTTGGAATATTGTAAATAGTTTTTTTAAGAACCTATTTTTTCATTATTTTTAATGCATGTATATTAGTAAAAAAATTATTTGCAAGATAAATGCAATCATTATTTATGACCACGCGAAGCACGGACAAATTACCTAGTTATATATAAAGAAAAACCCTCAATCCGGTGATGCGGTGCCACCACAATCCATAATTTTATTTTACATTTTCTTATTCCCACAAATACCCTTCCCTATATCAAGTTGCATCCCTTCCCATCCAACGTCGTAACTCTTCACAGCGGTCACCTCCCTCTCACAAATAACGCCTCCACCAAACATTCCTCCTTCACTTGCTGTAACTCCCCCTTCCTCCGCACAGCCTCCCATTCCCTTTTTCACTTCTACCAGTCGGTATCATTCTCCCCGCTGTCTTCAACACAAGTGATCAGGGCCACCAGCATCCAACAAATTTCTGCGCGTAACCCAGGTATGGTGCTATTAACATGCACTCTTCAAATTAAGTCTTTTATTGTTTATTCATTGTCTCACTCTCACATCCTACGCCTTAATTTCCAATCACCCATAAAAGGTGTGTTAGCGCTTCATCTCCCTCGTCAATCTCCATTAAATATCTCAATTCTGCACCAGATGCTGCATAGAACAGTTAGCAGAACCAAATCCTGCATATGAGTTCAATTACTTCCTTGATTTTGTTAAACCTATACTCATACGGAATTTATTCAATTCAATGTCGTACACACTCCATGATACTCTTCTCTACTCTTTCTTGCACGAAAGTTTTATTTTTATTATTATTAGAAAAAAAAAAAAAAATTCATTTGATGCAATGTCATTCACATTCCAAGGTTCTCTTTTACACTCTTTCTTGCATGAGGTTTGTATTGTTATTATTCTTAAAAAGACCCTTTTCTTGTTCGTACGATATTTGTAATTGAGACTGAGTTCACTTGTGTTTCATTGCTATGAATACTTCCTTAATTTCTAACTCATTCCTGCTGCAAATATCGAATACTGCTATGAATATCTGCCTTAATTTCTAACCCATCCCGGTTGCGAATATCGAAATCAACAAGACCTTTCAAGAAACTGTTTACCTATGGGATTTGACTATGCAAGAATGTTAATCTACAACCAGATTTGATTATATTTTCTTTACAGTCCAGATCTCATATTTAATAACCGATAGTTTCTGTTTGAATGTAACAGTTGCTATTGTATGACTCACACCCTACGCCTTAATTTCCATCACACATTAAATGGTAATTATCGTCTTCCTATAAGATTGTACCAGCTTTTACGGTTCATATTTTCATTCCCTGATTGTGTGGCTTCTTCTAATAAGAACACATTTCCTCAACACCTCTTAGGACTTCTACTATGGACGCAAATGACCAAACTCCTGATATGGTCACAACTGACGTCGCACCGAAACATAATCATATCCCCACTCAAACCAGGTAATCTGCTCATAACATATCGTTTTCTATTATGTCCCGTAAAATAATTGTAAATTAGGTTATTCACTTATTTTTTTCAACACAACAATGTCGCACGTTCAAATAACTCGACATACAAACGAGAAGATAGAATGTGAATGTTGTTGAACATAACTACAGTTCATGTTCTATACGGCAAAGCCAATCCAGCAACGGATGAATATGTTACAATACATATATTGGAGGTAATTAATTTATATAATTAGAATCTATAAAACAGACACTAAGCACTAACCTACCGAATGATCAGGGAAAACTTAATGATGATGATATGAAAAATGCTTGGACATGAATTGAAAGTTAGCTAATTAGCGACACTTGGATTATCGCTGTCAGATTTCTCTATCTTGATGCGTGTTGAGGGAGTTTCATGGGCGGGTCAGTTTGCCAGGGTGAAAACTGATATTGCAAGGTGAAATACTGGACTTTGTACAACGCGAAAGAGTTATGTTAGAATCAACTTTAAAGGAAAGAAGCAACTTAATCACTAAGACAAAAAGGATAATACATAGGGGTTGGCATATAAGCTTTTAAAAACATGGGATACCGGAAATAGTTCAATACTGAATGATTCCACTTGCACTTCAGTGTATATCGTAATAATGCTTAAAATATTACTGGGGATTCCTTTAGTAGTTGGTGTAGTTTTTTAATTTCTTTATGTGCAAATTTTTTTAAATACTGCAATAGTCTAAAATATTACTTCTTCTGTACCATGAAGTGAGGTTGTGCTTACGATGAATTGATATGTAGTTGTCTATTAAGGAAACAGTAACTTTGAGTTGATTCATGTCGATTGAAGAACCTCAGAGCTCCGGGCGCCGATACAAGTACCTCTTCAGACACTACAAAGAATGTGCAACCAATAAAAGATTAACCTGTGCAGCTTGATATTGATGATGGTAGTAGATATTATAGCACTGATGACGCCAGCCATGATAGAAAAGATTTATGTGGTCCGCCTATTCGCATAAAAATGAATGGTTCAATACATGCAATTTGCTGTTAATTAATCTTTCAGAAAGGCGGTGTGGTTTCTTTTTGTACCTCACTTTTGGATCAGTCGTCTTCTATTAAACTACAGGTAACCTTGCTATATTCTCACTGCAGAATTTGGGGCCATTTAAGATTGAGTCACATGTTCTATACTTTTGTCTACAATGAATGTTTTTTAGTGCCATGTCTGAAGTTAACAAACTCTGCCTGCTAATTATTGCAAATATTTGTTTCAATAGGGTACTGGAGAGTCAACAAGAAACAAAGTGAGCCAAGGGAAAACACTTTGTGGGGTAGACTCTATCTTCCGAATTCCAGTATTCCTCCACGGTATGTAATATAGATGCATATTAGAACGACATAGTTAATACACCTCTGATGTTGATTCAGAAGTTAGAATATACACTTACTCATACACATTTGGAAGTTGCTGCAATAATTACAACATACCCTTACTAGAAATGGTGTACAAAGTCTAACGTTAAAAGAATAATGAATGATCAAAGGGTAAAATTAATGAGGATCATAAGCAAATATTGTATACATGCGGCTGAAGAAAAAAAGAATAATAGTTGGTGTTTCCGTTTGTGTGCTTGGTTCCTAACAGATTTTGACAGACAAAAGCATTTTAATTTGTTATAACAAATTGTCCGAGTTGACAAGTGATTCGGCACCCCGTAGTTAGGGACTTGTACATCGTGGGAGTGTGGAGGTCGGCTCAAAATTGAGCTAACTAAGCAAGAGAAACATCATAAAATAAAAAGGCCAAGGAAATAGAGGTGGGTACTTAGGTTTTGGTGCAATGCGTGTAAAACTCAATACGATATGTTAAGTAACAGTCATTTACAAAATAATTGGATTATAACTACAAGTTGTTAGGTTGCTCGGACAATTTTTCAAGGAGTAAATTCATAGTTAACCCCGTTTACACTAGCATTTAAATGAGTTTATGAATTCAATTATTGACATCCTTATGGGGGGTTTGATTACCTTAATACTATCATTAGGTGTATGATACTGTTTGAACTTTGTTACTTCAAGAATTAGTAAGTTGATACTTTATGAAAATGGAGAAGTAAAAGGAAATTCTCTATTTCTAAGCTAACGAATTAGCCTACAAGGTGTCGTATTAGGTGAAATTACTCTAATACTATGTGACAGCTATGTTGTTCCCTTTCTTGTGGGAAAATGTCTGAACTTACTATAGAATTCGTCTAAAAAAACAACAATTGTTTATTATCCCTATTATTAGAATACCAGTTGAATGTATTATAGAACTATTCATATATCGTTCAAGAGGGACTACATGTACACAGTTTGACAGTCTTTTGTAAATATTTGATTAGATGTCTCGGACGATGCTTGTTAATCAATATGTTAATATGACAAGTTAAAATTAAGAATATAGTATTTAGCGTTTTATTCGAACATTAAATCAAAGCAACTTACAATGGGGAAAAAGTTGGAGCAAACCTTAAACAATATCGGGTAACAACTACAGTACAAAATCAACAAAATGTTACCTAATTGGGGTAGATTACTCACGCGGGGAATTTACCTATTTGTAGTTTAAAGTGACAGGAAACTTCTTTATTTATAGATAACAAATAGTAGTATGAGTATCTTCTGATTGTGCCTTATCAAATAAGTCACAACCTTTCAAAAAGTCCCTGCTCACTCAAAAAGAACTCTTTGAAAATGTCATAACTCATCAAATGAGGCACAACCCTTTGGTAAATTCACAATCCTTTGAAAAAATCACAATCCTTTAGAAAGTCACAACTCATCAAAAATGTAACAACCCGTCAAAAAAGTCACAACCCATTGGAAAAGTCACAACTCATCGCTAAAGTCGCAATCCATTATTGTGAAAACCTATAAACTATTAACATAGCTTAATTAAATAAATTGAGTATTTTTAATTGGGGGCATTATAGTAATTCAACATTCATGTTATGGAGTTCATCCTCTTAAGGTAGTATAGATAGATTTAGATAGATAGATAGATAGATAGATAGATAGATAGATAGATAATATACCATTACAAAATAAGAAATACTTGATTAATTTTTTTGAAAGGCGAAAATATTTGTGGAGAAATAGAGAAGGTTTTCCAAAAAAAGATTAAAATTACTAGCTAACTAGTTATTATTATTTATGTATGATGTAAAATCATAAAACTTAATAAAAGTGCTAGAAATAAGAACAACAAATCATAAAGCCAAAGTTAAATATCTTTCTGCGTCAATCTTATGCATGATGTAACAAGATTTATTATTGGTGTGGTCATGCATCTCATACAATTCACTAAATTCATTGGAAGATTGATACAGTTTTAGCCTTATCACAAATTATATTAAACTTTCACCCATAGCCACAGTTCTTTCTCTCTTAATGGTCAGACGTAAGACAATAAATCTCATTTGTTTGAACTTGCCTTCATGAAGTAAAAAAAAACAAATTGTTACACAAAGAGGAAAAAATAAAAGCTTTAGTCCATAAACAAATAACGTGTTTCAACTGTGATCACACATCTCTGAGTATTCATTGAATTAGTGATAAAAAAAATTCATCATAATTTCATGTTTCTTTCTAAACAAAATAAGATATTAAAAGTATTACTACATTTAGATCCACCACAAATTAAATTTATTCCCATCATATCATTAGGTACTTCTTTTTTAGTTTTTGCGAGTCCCAAAGGGTTGTGACATTATAAAACTTTTTTTCATGTTACCCTTGTTCTCTATAAATAAAGGAGTTTCTCACATTTTTCAAATTGACTTTTAAGAACTTCAGAACTTCTTCTTCCTCTTAATCAATAAATTTGAATTTTCTTTATTTTCGTTTAGTGCCTAGCTGACACCACTTATTAAAGGTACCTATACATCAAAGACTAATACCATCCTATTCGGGAGAATATTTAATATTAACCAAAGGTACTTGAGGAGAATAATATCCTTAAGGGGGGGGGGGGAGCTTCAATTCAACAGATTAAGAGCGCACATGATCAGCTATGAGGTAGGTTACAATCTAAATTATTTGGATTGTGTTCCCCATACATTCAGTCTCCCCTCCAACTACAAGTAGCATTAGCTTGGAACCCATACACTATATCTAAGTCATCCACCACCTTCGAGTTCAAAGTACACCATCTAGTTCATTCCACCCTCTCATTAGATAATAACCTAACCCTTTTATCAAATAGAGATATCCTGAATACTAGGTCACTACTAACATGTTTAACTAGACTACTATTCTTCCTCAAACACAGTCCAGCTTCAAGTCCCTACAAAATTTAATCAAACATATAACAAACAACTATAATCACTAAAAGAAACATAATCATAACTCCAAGTCCTCACCTAGACTAAACATTTACCATTCACATGATCCAAAACTCTACAACAAGCTATAACTAAGTCATCACACCCTTCAAATAACTAGACCTCTAAGGATCCCTCAAACATCACTACAATATTTACGTCCATCCTACTCTATAAAAGAACGACCCAAGAATTTGAATACAACCACCCAAAAACTCATAGAACAACAGATGATAGATAAAAATTAAAAAATAAACCTGGTTCACTCAAAAAAATATATTTAATAATCATTTCATTAAGAGGTAAACATGGTTCTCTCATTAGATCGACACAAAAATATTAGTGCACTTGACATGGTACCCATGTAAATCGTTCGTACGTATGAGTGTGGTACCCGAGACAATAATTATGGATATCCGTATACTAGTTGATTAACATTTCAAGGACACTTAATCTAATTTTAAGTGTCAACAATTGTTAGTCAGTATTATAACTCAACTAAATAAGTTGGGGTCAAATTCCACTAGGAGAGGTACATGCGTAAGATTCAATACTAAAGTGTGAACATGTTCAAATAGGTTCTAGGATTGGAAATGTATGAATAAAAACATCATTCAAATCACAGGGTGACACGAATGTCAAATAAAGGGTTTTTTGTTTTGATTATCAACTACAATAACATCAAATAACACAAAAATAACAATAATGAGATAGGTTCATGGGATGTTCTTCGATTATAGACTAATGTAGACATATGGGTAATTGCAACTATTACAAATGTCACACCCCGAGTAGTGGACACGGGACGTAGGATCACAAGTGACCCCAAGCTAACCTGTTTGCACGACATGAGAATACTAATTAAGAATAATAAAAACTAATGCGGAAGCTAATTATAATGTAAATCTAAAAGGATGGGGAAACACCCATATACTAAACTGAATATATCAAATATGAGAGTTATAATACAAAAGGAATATCAAACTCAAATACTAAGTTGAATCTACCTATGTCTGAAAATAACCTTTAAATTACTAGAAGTGTTGAGACATGCCCTAGCTAAGTCTAGCAAAACTAAAACTAAAAGACTGAACGGAAAGATAACATTACTATTGTCCACGAAGAATCAGGACTCATAACTGATGTTGCTCAGCTGGAGATCGGGAACTCATCTATGCGTGATCTGTATACTAAGAACATGAATCTACAATACGAGATGATGTAGTGTAGAGTATGTGCTAATACTTAAAAGGTACTTAACATGGAGGATAGAATAATTTTTAAATAAACATATGACTAAAAAAACAATAAAGCAAGACTATAATTACTAAATATTGAGCTAACTGAATGCAATGGCAAAATTTATAACACTCTGAAACTCAACATATACTGTACCAAAATGTGGTCAGTGCAATGGAGTTTGACTGAACTGTGGGAGCGACTAATAACTGATAAACAAATATATGACCCAATACACTTAGACAAGGGTGTAGAGACATGGTAGCATAATCACTAAAATTATTGCCAAAGAAGGGACTTAAAACCTACGTGGCTCGTAGGTTTAAGAATATATGGGTGACTGACTGTCATGACCCAAGGCTAGACCCTAGATGCGACATAACGTACTTAACCCCGAAGGGATCTCATACAAGCCCTTAGTGTATCCATCATGTCATAAGACATAGCATAATGCAAAAATAAAACATTTTATAATTAAGTCAATCTCTTTTCATAAAAGAAAATAGGATGTCTAGACTTTGTCTAATACACCATCTAAGTATTAGAGAGAATCTCAAATAGGGACATTATCCCGTTTTCAACATACTGGTCTCATAATATGAAATAGAAAGTCTACGAAGTCTATTACGATGGGAAAGCATAAGTTGACATCAAAGCTTGACCTCGAATCTTGAGGACATACCAATAGCCTTGGAGAAGTCTATTCCAAGATTCAACTCTTAGGAGCTCAATCACATTCCGGAACCTACACATGGTAGTAAAATAGAAGAAATACTGGTTAGCACAATTAATGTGCTTAGATGGAAGCCATGAACAAAAATCATTTAAACATGCATAAAAATGATGTTTAGTTGAAATCACGCCTTTTCTAGTTAAATGTCATCATGTACATCAAGAGAATACATAGTCAATCCATACTTAAAGGAAAGAGACTTTCATGTTCATATGTAACAACTTTCATGGTAACAATTCATATGTTGCATTCATGGGTTCATAATACTTTATATCATAAGGGAACCACACCACAACCCCTCCGTAAGTCCACTTGTGCAATGTGCAAGTGAAGTCCCATATACCACTCACACCAAGAAAATCTCAGGAAGAAGTCATGGATATACTTCACATGCATGTCATGTTCATGTTCATATTGATGGTCATGTTTAGAATTCATAGTACATATTCATGTAAGCATTCAATAATTCATAATAAACAATATGTCATTATAGCACATACCGCCATAAATCTCATAGCTTACTTGTGCAATGCATTAGTAAAGTCCCATACCCTTACTCACACTAAGTAAAATCCCTCAAGTAATCATAACACATATTCATATTCTTGTTCTTGTCATTTCATGGGTCTTGTTCTTATCATGTAGGGAGGTATATCCTTAACCAACATAGACCATGGTGAGCTCAATGGAATTTGTGCTATGAACCCACACTAAAAAGAGGCATCTTACGCACCTTAGGCAGGATAAACATATTTATCCTATTGGTGGATCAACTAGCTAAGTCCTATGCAAGAACATAATTATGCGATAAGGAGATTGATTCAAGAAATCCGGACTAACTGAGGTAAAAGGTTTGCATCTCTTGTTCCTATCCACTAGGTGCTAAGCTTAATTTCCTTTATTAGTCGTGTTAAGTCTTTATTTCTTCATATTCATGGAAGAATGAATAGAGCTCATACCATCATGATATCATGGTAGCTCCAACACTCATTAGGTGAGAATGTTCTTTGAACCTTAGAACCATTAGTGTGTGAGTGAATCTTTCACATCATGTTCATAGTGTTTCATGAGGATAGCGAAACATTCAATCATAATAACACTACCAAAACCATAGTACATCATACACATTCATAACGTATCTCAACAATACATACATTGTAGGGAAGACGAATGTTATCTTAACACCACAACACACATGACAAGTAAGCACCTATACCTTTCAAGTGGTTCAAAAATTTATACATTGAAATCTTCAACATAGAATTCCTTCTTGCATGGTCTTCAAGGCTATACATCAAGATCAAACCCTACCACATCGAATTAGAACATTACATAGAGTTATTACATAATACAATAACCTAATCAATGCAAAGATACTAGATTATCAAAGTCCTTTCATCAATAAAGAAATACAAGGCTTTCAATTGAGTAAGAAGGGGAACACATGGGTCATATGGGGTTTTCTTCAAAAAATATACACCATAAATCCACCCACAATTAATCATATCAAATCATTAACAATCATAATCGAACAATTGAAAAGTTTTTAGAATGTGACCATGCTATCAGATGAAAACCTCAAATTTGGCGATGTTTGAAATCACAATTTGAATTTCTTCTTGGTGAAATCTTCCCAAGAATGAAGTACTTATATACCTTAATTGATGTTTTACCACGTAATTGGAGTGAAAACCTTGGAGCTTAAACCTTAATTTCAAGTTCTTGGTGTTCTTCAATGGAGAAACTCTATAAAGAGAAATAGTGGAGTGTAGTTTGATTTCCTTTTTATTAAGTGGGAGTAACTAAAATTGAAGGAATTTGACTTTATAAAGTATTTTTACTTGTTAGGAGAAGAGAGAAATTTTTGGTTCTTTTTTTGGAAAGACTACTTAAAGAACCCAATTTAAACTACAAAAGCATACCTTCCCCACGCTGGAGCTCGCCTTTTGGCACCCTTGGCTTGCCAAGAGTACAAGGCAAATCGCCTAATGAACCCTTGGCTTTCCAAAAACTCCAGTGACCTTCCTAAATGGGCAGCTTGACTAGGCAATGGGAAGGTTCAGCGGACGCATGATGAATCACCAACCCCTTTGGTGAAACATGACCTTGCTCGCCAATTTCCAAAACATAATGCCAATGGGAAGGCTGTGCACAAGGTTAGGAGAGCACATTTGGCTCGTCGCCTACGCGCATGGGCGATGCTACTACCCATCTCCGAATGGACCAAAGGTAGGTATTATTTTCCTTCATTTTCGTAGGTAGTTTAGGTATTTACCTTCATCCTAGGGGTTTAGATTTAGTTTAGTCTTAAAAATCTATAGAAATAACATAAATTCTTACATAGATCTAATTCAACCTAGACACTAATTCAATGTAACACTAACCCTCACGTTAAGGCTCTAGTTCAACCTATAATTTTTTGAGTTGTTATATTATCTCCCCCTTAGGAACATTCATCCTCGAATGACACTTTTAACAAATTAAAGGTTTAACGACTCAAGACTAGCAGCCCAACAAGCATGAAACATAAGAATAATGTTCTAAATGAGGAAACATCAACTGCACTCTCAATACATAACCATGCAATGCATCGAAGTAAGAACTATTTAACTGCAAAGAAACATGAGGAACATATGAATCATGAAGACTCAAGATATATTTAACATGAATTCTCAAAAGAACATTCAAAACATAAGGAAATAATACAAAACTTCAAAACTACAACTGACTCCCTAATAAGTAAGACTCATGAGGAACTACTAACCTCAAGTTTGAATAGGAGTAGAAGGAAAAAGATTAGGCTAATAGGACTTCATAATAGCCTCGGCCTCTCATGTAGCACCCTCAAATATGTGATTCCTCCATAGAACCTTAATGGAAGCTACTTCTTTATTCCTCAATCTCTTCACTTGTCAGTGAAAAATCTCAATCGGAACCTCTTCATAGGAAAGGTCCTCACCAACTCCTAAACCCTCTAAGTGATGGATAGATACCAGATCACCAATGCACTTCTTCAGCATTGAGACATGAAGCACCAGGTGATCCGTAGCCAATTCCTTAGGTAAGTTCAGTTAGTAAGAAACATTTAATACCCTCTACAAGATTTCATAAGGCCCACATATCGGTGACTAAGCCTCCCATTCTTACCAAACCTCATTACGCCTTCTATAGGAGAGATTTTTAAGTAGACCGAATAACAAAACTCAAACTCAAGATCATGCTTTCTATTGTCAGTATAGGACTTTTGCCAAATTTAAGCCAGTTTCAACTTATCTCTGATAAGTTTAACTTTTTTATGGCTTCACAAACTAACTAGGGACCAATAAGAGCAAATTCACCTACTTCAAACAAAACAAGGGGAGATCTAAACCTCCTATCATAAAGTGCTTCAAATGAAACCATTGCAATACTTGAATGGTAACTGCTGTTGTAGGAAAACTCTATCAATAATAGATGGTCATCCCAATTTCCCTTAAAATCAATAACACACACCCTCAACATGTCCTCTAAGGTTTGAATGGTGCATTCCGCTTGACCATTCGTTTGAGGGTGAAAAGCGGTACCAAGCTTAACATGGGTACCAAGTCGATTTTGAAATGCCTTCCAAAAGTTAGAAGTAAATTGAGTACCCCTATCCGAAATGATAGACAAAGAAACTGTAACAACCCTAAGAATGAATAGGATCAAGACTTAGGTGTTTCAAGAATGCTTGCGATTAGACCAAGGTCCACACGTATTGATACGCGTAGAACCAGACCTCAGAACCCTTACTACGACCAAGCCAACTAACTTGGGGAGTTAATTGAGCTTGGAAATGTTGGAACCAACCATGTGAGGCTCACGAAAACGAAGATTTAATCAAAATAGTTTTTACCGGACTCAAAAGAAGAAATTTTAAGTTTTGAGGGTCAAAGGGTAAAATGGTCTTTTCCAGGCCAAGGGTAATATTGTAATTACCCTGAGTAATTAATTATTTGATTAATTAAGTTAAAAAAATAAAGAAATTCGGGTGGGGCAACCCGAAGTGACCCATTTTCGCAAAATGGGGTCACCCGTGTTCGAACCCCACTAGAAGCAAGCTTAAACTTGCTTTTATGTTAATGTGTTAACTTAGTTTTTAATAAAGAATTAATATTAGCTGATTTAGGAAAAAGAAATCAGATTTTTATTAATTTTTATTAATTATTGAGTTGACTAATTCAAACCCACAAAGTCCTACTTCTACTAGACTTCTATCTCCCTTTTCCCCCACTCTCTTTGCACGATTTCTCTCTCTCTTTCACTCTCTTTTCTTGGCTGAAAACGTGAGGAATCAATCAGCAAGAGAAAAATAAAGTAAAGGCAAAAGTTCATCAAGAACTTGAAAGATAGAAACACAAAAGAGAAAGCAATCCATAACGTTAAGCAAAACGTACTACGCTAGTCGGGTGAAGTGTGACTTTGGGTGTGTGGACTGATTTGTGGAGGAGTTCTTGGGCAGCATTTTGAACATTTAACAAGAAAACAAAGGTATGGGTCTTCTTACTCTTGGTCCCTTTCCCAAGAGACCCCTAGGACTCAGTATATTCGGCTCAAAAAAAAACTAAGGTTGATTCCCCTATTTCATGCTCCCTGTCATTAGCTCCCAACGAATGTAGGTTGGTATGAATGCTGGTAGACTTAGGATTATGTGATGTTTGTGTTAAATGTTAATGTGTTGGATGTACGTTAATTTATGAAAAGACAAACCATGTGTGTGTTCGAATTAAGGAAAGAAAAATGTGTATGGCATGTTGAGTCTCGGCCTTGAGGCTTAAAATTGCTAATGTTGTGTTTGTTAATTTACATACCCAAACTCATGAAGATTGTGATGTTCATAATTAAGAAATGTGGCTGACTTGAAAAAGGACTTGATAGCCAATAAATTCTCTAAAGGATGCACTTAAAAATACGTTGAAGTGGAATTATGAAAGAATGTATGAACTAAGTAAAACATTGATGTTAAGAGTTAAAAGTAACTAAAAATTTCTAGCATTGTACAAGTTATTATAGAATAAATAAAAATGCACATGAATCTGGAAAATTTACTAAAGAAATAAAAGAATGAAGCCACTAGGAATTGAACCCGTGACCTCATCCTTGGGCGAAATAGACACGGCAAAGGTTGAGGGCTGGGGGGTTCGATCCTGGGTCTGAGCAAGGGTATGAACAAGAGAAACAAATTAATGAGGGGAGTGGGATTCAAACCCACCACCCCTCGGTCAGAATTCATGAAGAGTAGAATGGAAACTAAAAAGAAAAAAATGTTGGGGCTAAGGGGATTCGAACCACTTAGCTACTGCCGCGCAATTAAATGATAAAACAAGTGAGGCCATGGGGGTTCGATCCCATGACCTCACTGTACATGCTCCTAACTTAGAGAAAATATAAAAATATAATTATGGGACTGTGGGGGTTCGAACCCACCACCTCACAGCCCTTAGCGAAAATTAATTAAAAGTAAGGAGGCTGTGGGGGTTCGAACCCACAACCTCCCTACTTGGGCGAAATTAAGAGTAAAATAAAAGAGGCTGTGGGGGTTTGATCCCACAACCTCTTGGTTTAAGAAAAAATGGGAGAATATCATGTTAATGAAAAATGAAAATGGGGTTGTGGGGGCTCGAACCCACAACCCATCGGCCAAATTCAAGAAAAGGTTAAGTAGAAAATTAATCCTTCAATGTTAATATTGTGATTTAACTTAGGGTTGAAATGTTATGAATATTAGAATAAAATCAATTAAAAATATAAATGATATCCAATTGATTCAAGACTTGGGTTTCCTTGCCCAAACTTCCGTTTGATGCATAAGTCATACGTGTACAAATCATCCAAGAATAATGCCATCTACTTAGATCGAAATCAAGATCTTGGCGTATATACAAGATACATAAGTCTTGTACTATATAATCTTAGGAATGTATGAATCACTTAACGAATTATGAATGAAGTCTCATGGCTTGTGTGTATAGACTCATAAGTCTAACATACGTTCAAAAGTAAGTGAACCTAAGATGTATGAAATGAAATGATGAACCCTAGAAGGGTTAAGTATGAGTGTAAATACACTATATGGCCAATTGCATTGGCATATGATGATATGAACAATGAAATGATGAAATGAACAATGAAATAATGAAACCCTAGAAGGGTTAAGTAAGGGTGTAAAAGCACACCAAATGGCCAAGTGCATTGGCATATGATGAAATGAACATTCACGTAATAAGAGGTGAATAACTATGAAAAGCAAAGATGCTAATGATGATGAATGTGGTGACAACATGATAAGAGGCTAATGTAAATGATGAGAGCAATCTCAAATGAGCCTAAGTAAATGTTACCAATACGTACTCACCTATGAGAGTGTAAGGTAATGAAGAGACCAGTCTCTATGAACACTCTAATGAGAGTATTGAGCTTAACACACTCAATACGAATGATGAGATGAGAAATCATCTAATGAGCTATGATGTCCTCATACTAGAAGCCAGCTTCCATGACGTATGAGATGAATGTAATGGAATTTTATACTGAGCACCGATAGACTAGCTATGAGAGGTGATGCCTTCTTTCTGGAAGGGCGGAGGTTCACGTAACTCTCATGAGATGAGACTGTCCGGCATGCCGGGTATGGGTCTACTTATATCTCCTAGTCTTCGAACCTATACTGCCAATATAGGGATCTGGCGGGGTTAAATTCCCATGTACGCTAGCATGTTATTGGATCACTTTGGCCGGTGATTCCACCTCTTTTCGGTGTGGGGGAGACACTTGATTTCATGATGCTCACATGATCTATGTCGGTTAAAGTTAAAGTTCCCAATGAATGAATGAGGCCAGCCTCAAATGATGCACATAATGAAATGAATGAATACCAAAGGTGTTAGGATAGGATAATCAAAAGGTGAGTTAGATTCAAGCAATGACATTAGGTCATTCTTGGTCATTGCACAACGAACCTAATGAAAGTCTTAAACTACATTTAAGGTATAACCGGTGGTTACACTGGACTATGAACGAAATGAAATAAAGTACGTATGAATGAACGAAGCAGACTCTGTGTTTGCTAATGAAGACCCCCTAGTTGAGGTCCCATATGTTGAGCCCTCATTTTGGAAAGTCTTAATGTCAAGTCCATGATTCCAAGGTCTCATGGCATATGAATGAATGATATGAAAGAAGTTATGTGCTACATGTGAAATGTACTGTATGCTCTATGATGTGTGCTATGTGTAAATGTGATGTGCTGTGTGCAAATGTGAAAAGTATGATGTATGATTATTCTCATGGCATAACTTTCCTATTCCCAATCTGGAAAGCTCACTGACTTTCCTAATCCAGATTTGGAAAGATTATTTACTTTCCTAATTCAAATTAGGAAACTTTCCTAATCTCAATTTGGCAAGTCCACTGACTTGACTTCCAAAAATCATGTTGTTAGGAAAGAGCTATTCTTTCTCATGCATGTCCTTGGTGTGTGCTTGTATATACCCATACTTAGTACAAGTGTGTACTAACCCTATACAAACTCTACTATTTTAGGTGCAGGCACAGGTGGACGATAGAGCTACAGGATCATCGCTGCAGTTATCCGGACGTCCAACATTCATCCGGTTTTGGTAGGTCCTCATGCTTTCGAGGATTCTATTGTTTTATATTCTAGCTTAGTTTTAGAGTTGAGCTAGTGGAGCATGTTCCACTAGCATTTCTTTCTTATTTCTTTCAGACTATGTATTTGGCCATTTTGGCAATGATACAATTATGTTTAATGAACTATTCCTTTCATTTGATTATCTCTTAATGTTTAGATGGTTGATGTTGAACGAGTTACGAATCTATTAGAAATGTTTAGTAAGTAATGTTTAGAAACAAAAAGTTTCAAATTTTCCGCTAAAATTAACCTATGTAAAGTAAGAATGACGTAAGTAGGCTTGTCTGCGACCTCTGAGAGGTCAACGACGCCGGTCTCATCTGGGGTCTAGAATTCCGGTCGTGACAAAGTTGGTATCAGAGCACTAGGTTAAATTTCGAAAATAATAAGTTCACATCAACCACATTGAGTAGTTTCTAAGTCATGGTAGTGAAGTGCACCACTATCCTGGATTAGAGACTGCATGATGCGTAGGAATGTTTCCCTTCTTCTGATCTTATCGTGCTTTTCTAAATGTCTGAATTCTTGGTGTTATGAGCGTGTCTAACATTAATACTTTTTGGTTTTTCCAGAGAATGAACACTAGGAGAGGATTTGGTCAGAGGAGAGGAGGAGCAGCTGCTAGGGGTGATCAGGATCTACCCCAGCCTCCAGCTGAAGGAGTGGCCATGCCAGTTAACCCAGCTGGGTTGACTAATGCTGAGGTGCGGGCATCTTTGGCCCAAATGGCACAGGCCATTACTATGCAGGCCCAGGCTATGACTGCCCAGGTCAATAGACAGGATGTTCAGAGGGAGAACCCACCGTTCCGTAGCATGGCTGACAGACTGAGGGATTTTACAAGGATGAATCCTCCCATTTTCACAGGGGCTAAGACATCGGAGGATCCTCAAGAGTTTATAGATGAGGTGCATAAGATCCTGGTGGCTATGGGGGCCACTGACATTGAGAAGGCTGAGCTGGCTTCCTATCAGCTCAAGGATGTTGCACAGACTTGGTGCAAGATGTGGCAAGATAGCCGTGTCTTAGTTGGAGTACCAGTCACATGGGAGCTGTTCAAGACAGAATTCTGGAGAGATTCTTTCCCAGGGAGATGAGGGAGGCCAAGGTTGAGGAATTCATCAACCTCAAACAAGGCTCCATGACAGTCAGGGAGTATTCCCTGAAGTTTGTTAAGCTGTCAAGGTATGTTGTTTTTCCCCAAGTATTTAATAGTAAGAATAAGAATAATACTGAACCTTGTTGGAATCTCCCAGGTATGCTACTTCCCTGGTTTCTAACAGCAGGGTTGAGATGAGCAGGTTCCTCACAGGAATCAATGGAGACCTGGAGGAGGAGTGTCGATCTGCTATGCTCCATGACAATATGGATCTTTTCAGGTTGATGGTGCATGACCAGCAGGTAGAGGACAGCCGCAGAAAGAGAGGTGTTCGTGATGCTAGGAGGCCTAGGACTCAAGATCAGGCAGGACCCAGTCATGGAGGCCACAGGAACAACTTTGGCGTCCGTGAGCAGCCCAGGTTTAAGAAGGGGCTCTCCCACCAAGGGGAGTCAAGTTCATCCAAGAGTCGCTATGATAGGAATTCTGAGTCCAGAGTCAAGAGAAACAATGGAGTAGATACACCTCAGGAGAGGCCACCTTGCAGGAATTGTGGCAAACTACATGGAGGAGAGTGTATGATGGGCTCTAATGCTTGTTACAGCGGTGGAAAACCGGGCCACATGGTGAAAGATTGTCCGAATAGGAGAAGTCAAGAACAAGGGAAGGAGAGAGTTCAGACTAATGGCCTGAATGAAGAGGCTCCAAAGAGGCAACGATTCTTCGCACTCAAGTCCAGGGGTGCAGGGGAAGGCACTTCTGATGAAGCCTCGGGTGCGTAGCCTTAATTAGCCTTTCATATATTTGATTGTATATGGTGTTTATGCCCTAGTATGAGGTTAATAGGTTTGAAGTCATCATATTGGTTGCTGATTTATATGATTTTTATGTTGACTTTGTGTTGTATTCTTTGATGAGACTAGTTTAGGGAAGAATTCTTTAGTCTATTAATGTAAAGCTACAAGTAGGTTTCAAGGATGTGTAACATCATGTTAATATGTGAATAAGATATTCACCAGTGGAAGTATTGAAGTACCTATGTATGCGTAGGTTCTATAGATGACATACTTATTGTTAGTAAAGAGTAGTGTCATTCGGGGACGAATGTTCCTAAGGGGGGGATAATGTAACAACCCTAAGAATGAATAGGATCAAGACTTAGGTGTTTCAAGAATGCTTGCGATTAGACCAAGGTCCACACGTATTGATACGCGTTGAACCAGACCTCAGAACCCTTACTACGACCAAGCCAACTAACTTGGGGAGTTAATTGAGCTTGGAAATGTTGGAACCAACCATGTGAGGCTCACGAAAACGAAGATTTAATCGAAAGAGTTTTCACCGGACTCAAAAGAAGAAATTTTAAGTTTTGAGGGTCGAAGGGTAAAATGGTCTTTTCCAGGCCAAGGGTAATATTGTAATTACCCTGAGTAATTAATTTTTTAATTAATTAAGTTAAAAAAATAAAGAAATTCGGGTGGGGCAACCCGAAGTGACCCATTTTCGCAAAATGGGGTCACCCGGGTTCGAACCCCACTAGAAGCAAGCTTAAACTTGCTTTTATGTTAATGTGTTAACTTAGTTTTTAATAAATAATTAATATTAGCTGATTTAGGAAAAGAAATCAAATTTTTATTAATTTTTATTAATTATTGAGTTGACTAATTCAAACCCACAAAGTCCTACTTCTACTAGACTTCTATCTCCCTTTTCCCCCACTCTCTTTGCACGATTTCTCTCTCTCTTTCACTCTCTTTTCTTGGCTGAAAACGTGAGGAATCAATCAGCAAGAGAAAAATAAAGTAAAGGCAAAAGTTCATCAAGAACTTGAAAGATAGAAACACAAAAGAGAAAGCAATCCATAACGTTAAGCAAAACGTACTACGCTAGTCGGGTGAAGTGTGACTTTGGGTGTGTGGACTGATTTGTGGAGGAGTTCTTGGGCAGCATTTTGAACATTTAACAAGAAAACAAAGGTATGGGTCTTCTTACTCTTGGTCCCTTTCCCAAGAGACCCCTAGGACTCAGTATATTCGGCTAAAAAAAAAACTAAGGTTGATTCCCCTATTTCATGCTCCCTGTCATTAGCTCCCAACGAATGTAGGTTGGTATGAATGCTGGTAGACTTAGGATTATGTGATGTTTGTGTTAAATGTTAATGTGTTGGATGTACGTTAATTTATGAAAAGACAAACCATGTGTGTGTTCGAATTAAGGAAAGAAAAATGTGTATGGCATGTTGAGTCTCGGCCTTGAGGCTTAAAATTGCTAATGTTGTGTTTGTTAATTTACATACCCAAACTCATGAAGATTGTGATGTTCATAATTAAGAAATGTGGCTGACTTGAAAAAGGACTTGATAGCCAATAAATTCTCTAAAGGATGCACTTAAAAATACGTTGAAGTGGAATTATGAAAGAATGTATGAACTAAGTAAAACATTGATGTTATGAGTTAAAAGTAACTAAAAATTTCCAGCATTGTACAAGTTATTATAGACTAAATAAAAATGCACATGAATCTGGAAAATTTACTAAAGAAATAAAAGAATGAGGCCACTAGGAATTGAACCCGTGACCTCATCCTTGGGCGAAATAGACACGGCAAAGGTTGAGGGCTGGGGGGTTCGATCCTGGGTCTGAGCAAGGGTATGAACAAGAGAAACAAATTAATGAGGGGAGTGGGATTCGAACCCACCACCCCTCGGTCAGAATTCATGAAGAGTAGAATGGAAACTAAAAAGAAAAAAATGTTGGGGCTAAGGGGATTCGAACCACTTAGCTACTGCCGCGCAATTAAATGATAAAACAAGTGAGGCCATGGGGGTTCGATCCCATGACCTCACTGTACATGCTCCTAACTTAGAGAAAATATAAAAATATAATTATGGGGCTGTGGGGGTTCGAACCCACCACCTCACAGCCCTTAGCGAAAATTAATTAAAAGTAAGGAGGCTGTGGGGGTTCGAACCCACAACCTCCCTACTTGGGCGAAATTAAGAGTAAAATAAAAGAGGCTGTGGGGGTTTGATCCCACAACCTCTTTGTTTAAGAAAAAATGGGAGAATATCATGTTAATGAAAAATGAAAATGGGGTTGTGGGGGCTCGAACCCACAACCCATCGGCCAAATTCAAGAAAAGGTTAAGTAGAAAATTAATCCTTCAATGTTAATATTGTGATTTAACTTAGGGTTGAAATGTTATGAATATTAGAAATCAAGATCTTGGCGTATATACAAGATACATAAGTCTTGTACTATATAATCTTAGGAATGTATGAATCACTTAACGAATTATGAATGAAGTCTCATGGCTTGTGTGTATAGACTCATAAGTCTAACATACGTTCAAAAGTAAGTGAACCTAAGATGTATGAAATGAAATGATGAACCCTAGAAGGGTTAAGTATGAGTGTAAATACACTATATGGCCAATTGCATTGGCATATGATGATATGAACAATGAAATGATGAAATGAACAATGAAATAATGAAACCCTAGAAGGGTTAAGTAAGGGTGTAAAAGCACACCAAATGGCCAAGTGCATTGGCATATGATGAAATGAACATTCACGTAATAAGAGGTGAATAACTATGAAAAGCAAAGATGCTAATGATGATGAATGTGGTGACAACATGATAAGAGGCTAATGTAAATGATGAGAGCAATCTCAAATGAGCCTAAGTAAATGTTACCAATACGTACTCACCTATGAGAGTGTAAGATAATGAAGAGACCAGTCTCTATGAACACTCTAATGAGAGTATTGAGCTTAACACACTCAATACGAATGATGAGATGAGAAATCATCTAATGAGCTATGATGTCCTCATACTAGAAGCCAGCTTCCATGACGTATGAGATGAATGTAATGGAACTTTATACTGAGCACCGATAGACTAGCTATGAGAGGTGATGCCTTCTTTCGGAAAGGGCGGAGGTTCACGTAACTCTCATGAGATGAGACTGTCTGGCATGCCGGGTATGGGTCTACTTATGTCTCCTAGTCTTCGAACCTATACTGCCAATATAGGGATCTGGCGGGGTTAAATTCCCATGTACGCTAGCATGTTATTAGATCACCTTGGCCGGTGATTCCACCTCTTTTCGGTGTGGGGGAGACACTTGATTTCATGATGCTCACATGATCTATGTCGGTTAAAGTTAAAGTTCCCAATGAATGAATGAGGCCAGCCTCAAATGATGCACATAATGAAATGAATGAATACCAAAGGTGTTAGGATAGGATAATCAAAAGGTGAGTTAGATTCAAGCAATGACATTAGGTCATTCTTGGTCATTGCACAACGAACCTAATGAAAGTCTTAAACTACATTTAAGGTATAACCGGTGGTTACACTGGACTATGAACGAAATGAAATAAAGTACGTATGAATGAACGAAGTAGACTCTGTGTTTGCTAATGAAGACCCCCTAGTTGAGGTCCCATATGTTGAGCCCTCATTTTGGAAAGTCTTAATGTCAAGTCCATGATTCCAAGGTCTCATGGCATATGAATGAATGATATGAAAGAAGTTATGTGCTACATGTGAAATGTACTGTATGCTCTATGATGTGTGCTATGTGTAAATGTGATGTGCTGTGTGCAAATGTGAAAAGTATGATGTATGATTATTCTCATGGCATAACTTTCCTATTCCCAATCTGGAAAGCTCACTGACTTTCCTAATCCAGATTTGGAAAGATTATTTACTTTCCTAATTCAAATTAGGAAACTTTCCTAATCTCAATTTGGCAAGTCCACTGACTTGACTTCCAAAAATCATGTTGTTAGGAAAGAGCTATTCTTTCTCATGCATGTCCTTGGTGTGTGCTTGCATATACCCATACTTAGTACAAGTGTGTACTAACCCTATACAAACTCTACTATTTTAGGTGCAGGCACAGGTGGACGATAGAGCTACAGGATCATCGCTGCAGTTATCCGGACGTCCAACATTCATCCGGTTTTGGTAGGTCCTCATGCTTTCAAGGATTCTACTGTTTTATATTCTAGCTTAGTTTTAGAGTTGAGCTAGTGGAGCATGTTCCACTAGCGTTTCTTTCTTATTTCTTTCAGACTATGTATTTGGCCATTTTGGCAATGATACAATTATGTTTAATGAACTATTCCTTTCATTTGATTATCTCTTAATGTTTAGATGGTTGATGTTGAACGAGTTACGAATCTATTAGAAATGTTTAGTAAGTAATGTTTAGAAACAAAAAGTTTCAAATTTTCCGCTAAAATTAACCTATGTAAAGTAAGAATGACGTAAGTAGGCTTGTCTGCGACCTCTGAGAGGTCAACGACGCCGGTCTCGTCTGGGGTCTAGAATTCCGGTCGTGACAGAAACCCCATGAAACCTAACAATTTCCTTGATGTACAACTTAGCATAATTTTTGTTGAAAAGGAGACCTTGACGGGAATGAAATGGACTTATTTAGTCATTCTATCAATAATGACCCAAATAGAATCATGTTGCCTTTGACTACAAAGCAAACCCATAAAAAAGTACATATTTACATCCTCCCATTTCCAAATGGGATTATTTATACAATGGGAGAAACCTCCCACTTTTAGGTGTTCGGCCTTGACTTGCTGAAAATCCATACATATGGCGACAATACTCGCTATATCCCTTTTCATTCCATTCCACCAATAGACTTTGTAAGTCACAATACATCTTGGTAGTTCCCTAATGAATGGAATACTGTGAATCATGCACCTCTTCTAAAATTTGTCCTCTTAAGTCATTCATATTTGGGACAGACAACCTACCTTGATAACGTAAGCACCCCATCTCCCCCCGGGAGAAAGTCTCAACAGACTTGTTGAGAACCGATTCTTTCAACTCCATCAAAATAGAATTAAGGTGTTACTTAGACTTCACATCAACTATAAAGAATGATCGGGAACTATGATGAACTAAGGAAAACCACATTTTGGAGAATCTACAAGTTGGACACCTATAGCATAACCTATGCACATCACGTACTAACTCATTTTTCTCATCTTCCACATGGGTCATACTTCCTATGGAAAAACGACTTAGGGCATCCACACCTACATTGCCATTGCTCAGTGGTAAAGGACACTCATGTGATAGTTATTCAAAAGCTCTAACAACCTCCTTTGTCGAAGATTCATGTATTTTAGGCTAAATACATATTGGAGACTCTTCTGATTAGCGAACACATATACATGAACCCATAAGATAATGTTCTATGTCTGCTAATTGAAGATCATGGGTCCGATAATTCTTTTCACGTACCTTGAGTTGCCTTTATGCATAGGAAATCACCTTGCTACGTTGCATAAGGACACAACCCGAACAACTCGATAAGTATCACAATATATTACAAACCCATTGGCACCCTACGGTAAAGTAAACACTAGAACGGAGGTGAGTGTATTCTTAAATTCTTGGAAGCTTTTCTCACAAGCCTCCGACCACAAAAACTTCATTTTCTTTTGAGTTACAGCAATCAATGGAGAAGCAATGGAGGAGAAACCCTGAGAAAATCAGCTATAGTACTCGGCTAAAGCGAAAAAGCTCCTAATATAGATTTGAGATATAGGCCTATTCAAACCCTTAACCTCTTCCGTCTTCCTCGTATCTACTTCAATGCCCTTGCCCGACACAATATGCCCAAGGAAAACAACCAACTTAAGACAAAACACACATTTACTAAACTTAATAATATAATTGAGGGCCTTTGAGGATTTGCAACAAAATTTTCAAATGCTTCATGTTATAACCCTTACACTTTAATTAGATCAAAATGTCGTCAATAAAGACGATCATAAAAGAATGAAGGTATTGCTTGAACACTCTATTTATTACGTCCATGAATTCCTTTTAGCGTTTGTTAGACCAAAAGACATAAGAACCAATTTGTAGTGACCGTACAGGGTCCTAAAGTACATCGTAGGATTATGAAATCCTCTTACCCTTAGTTGATGGTAACACAAACGAAAATCTATCTAGGAGAAGTGGTTAGCCCCTTTTAGTTGATCAAACTAATTTTCTACTCTAGGAAGTCGATACTTATTCTTTATAGTGATCTTGTTCAATGGGCAGTAGTCAATACACATTTGAAGGGACACATTTTTGTTTTTCACAAGCAATTCTGGAGCACCCCACGGAGATATGCTCGGTTGAATAAAACCTTTGTCTAGAAAATCCTTAAGTTGATTCTTAAACTCTTAGTTCGGCCGTATCCATTCTATAAGGAGGGATAAATATCGGTTTAGTATCTAGAAAAAGGTCAATGTTGAAATCTATCTCCCGTTTAGGAGGAATTCCGAGCAAGTCATTATGAAAGACTTCAGTAAATTCCTTTATTACAGGGACCGACTCTAGTGAAGGGACTTGGGATTCAACTTACATGAACCTATCAATGTGATATATGAATCCTTTCAAGATCATTTTTCTTGCTTTTAAATATGACACATATTGACCTTTAGGTTTAGGATTTCCCCCTTTCCACTCTAACATTCGCTTTTTCAGAAATTGAAATTTGACCACCCAGGTCCTACAATCTATTGAAGCATAAAAAATGTAAGAAACTAAGCCATGCCCTAAATTACATCAAAATCAAGCATGTATAATTTTACCGAATCAACCAACGTGACTCTATGAACTAAAAATAAGACAAATCCTATAGACTCTTCTTTATACTACCGAGTCACCAACTAGGGAAGACACCAAAAATGGTTCTTCAATGACATCGAGGAGTACATAAAATTTCATAGCCACCAAAGGAGTAACAAAAGATAAAGTGGCATCAGGTTCTAATAATGCATAAAGATCAATTGAAAAAACTTGCAACATACCGGTAACAACGTTCGGGAATCCCTCTTGATCAATTTTGGATTGTATAGATTAAAAGTGATTCTTCTTGGGAGCATTAAAACTGGAACCACTTTCATGAGCTTGTTTGTTCTCTCTTCCTTGAACCTTTAACATAAGATAATTTGTTACCATATGACCACTCTTTCAACAATGAAAGCAACCATCCATTCCAACAAGACACTAGCCTTCATGAATCTTGCTACTTTTTGCACAAGTAGGCTTTGTCATAGAAGATCCACCACTATTTACTCCTTGAGGTTTAGGGTTTGGCATCCTATCCCTTTTTATTATTGGTGCGTTAGAGGAGTCTTGTTTTGAGAACCTTCTCTTGAATCTTGGTCGCCCTTTAAAACCTTCCGTTAAAATAATTCCCATCATCAACCCTAGGTATCTTCACCTCCTTATTTATTTCTTGGAGTTTCTCATCCTCCATTTGTTTAGCATACACCATAAGACATGATAGATCCATGTCCTGAAGGAGGATTATCGTTCAACATTCTTTTCTCACTGCTTTAGATATACCCCTCACATACCTACTCATCTCATCCCTTGGATCCACCACCATTGATTGAGTATACTTAGACGATTCGGTGAACTTTAGAGAGTTCTTCAACACCCATACCTCCTTTGAGAATGTTGATAAGATCTTCCACATTTGCTTCCCTTTTATCCCTTGGAAAGAACCTATAAAAATGGCCTTCTTGGACACTTCCCATTCTATGGGACCCACTCCCTCCGGACAATTCCTCTTCCACTGTGTGCGGCATTCCTTAGCCACCCACTTTGGTTGATATACGGCTAACTCTGCTTTGTATCTTAAGGTAACTCCCATGAAATGTAATATGTTTTAGATTTCCTCCATAAACTATTGAGAGTCGTCACGAAACTTAGAAACCAAAGAACTTAGAAGGGTTCATCCTCGTGAAATCCCACAATCTTAAAGCCATGGTGTTCTCATTCAGTTTTAGCCGGGGTTCAACATCCGTATTTGCTTGAGTCATTGTAGCTTGGGATTGAGTTGTAATGTCTTGAGATTGAGTTGTAATGGCTTGAGCTTGTGCCGTCGTGGTTTGAGTTATCATTTTTATTGTGGCACTAAATATTTTTTAAGTCACATGTACCAGATCTACCAGAACTTGCTCATTAGGGTAGCCTGATGTCCTTGGGGAGGAACTCCCTCAATCAAAATCTCCTCCTCCATCCTTCTTGTGGCTTCTCTCTATTGGTCATATACTATATGCATAAGAAAAGGATTAGGATAAAGGACTTTATCGAGTTAAGACTCTAAGGCACGACCATTGAGTAATGAAAGAAGTGAAAGTTCCTACGCATGTTAAAGCCTCTCGTCATAAGTGGTACGCTTCACACTTATTAACAATACTCTATTAGACATGGTGTCACGACCCGAAAGCACCCCCTAGAAGTTAAGGAAAACCTTCGAATCATGACCGGGCGTACTTGACCCCTTTGGGGTCTCGTACAAGCCCTTAAACTAGCATTCATAACATAAAGCATGAAAAGTAGTGCTGAATTAAAATTTTTCACCATAATTATAGTAAAAGAAGTCTTTTCATAAATACTAGGAAATCTTATCGTCACAAGCCAACTTCAAGACACAACTTAGAATCTTAGGGACACGGCCCTTTACAATAAAAGTAAATACATTATAAGTCTTAATAAAGAAACTAAGAAACATAAAACTATGTCCTCGAATATATGAGGACATACCCAATTCTTGAGAGATAGAATTCCCAAGCTTGAACTCCAATCCTCCCAAAAGGCTTCAAACCTATACTCATAAGGTATATAAAAGTATGGGGTTCGTACAACAATGTGCTAAGTATGGCATATGAAAAAACATACGAAAAGGGACATTTTAGTAAAATAAATCTTCATGCAATTTAAATATAATATTCATGAGTTTAGAAACAATCCAATAAGAATCGTCATTTAACACTTAAGGAAGGACTCACATATTTTTTTAACCAAAAGAACACTTTATAGTAACTTTACAGTAACTTTACTAAAACTTACAGTAAACTAAATGGAACATTACAGTGATCTTACTAAACTTACAGGAAAATTGAATAAAGCATTACAGTGAATATTTTGAATTCTTACAATGAAGACATTACAGTGAATGACATTGTCCAAGTCATATGAAATCTTTTCCCTTTGAAGTTTCCCTAACCCAAGGTTATCCTAAGATATCCTAAGGTGAGCCAAGAAGGGATCTTCATTACACCTCCCTTCAAAGCACACCAAAGGGACCCTTAAAACCACCAAATTTTAGGCTTACTTCGTTGGAAATCAAATCCACGCCCTTGGCTTACATATGCAAAACACTCATGGAAATATAGGTCACACTAAGTGCAATGTGAGAGTAGCATCCCATACTACCACTCCCACTTAGTGCTACTAATGGATTCCATTTACTCAAGTACTCCACAATAATCATCCATAACACCACACCATAGTTCTCATTCACACGGATTTCATGAAAGTACTCTTCTGCCATAGTAGGTATAGGTCACACCAAATGCAATGTGAGAATATTATCCCATACTACTACCCCAACTTAGTGCTCCTACTAGGTAACTAATGTCGATCGAGGACTTCACGACATACATACACAATATCAATAATATACAAGTTAACAAGTTTCAAATCAATTCTTTTATAGGAGTTGGCTTAACCGACAAAGACCACGAGAGCTAGACATGGAATCCCGATATTAACCCCTATCGGATGAGGGATCCTTACTTGCCTAGTGTAAGGTTATGCTTCTTAGCGTTTACATGGCTTTTCCAATAGCTACACCTATGCGGGCACCTAGTTAAGGGATAAGGAGATTGTTACTTAGTAACTCACTCTCTACTAACGAGGAGTACTCATCTCAAGAGGTACTTTGGATTATAACATCTCAACTCACGAAGTGTAATCCACCTCTCCTTCATATCCTCTCGGTGCTAGGCATAACTCCCCACGGACTTCTCAATATAATAGTCAATCTTAGAAAGCTCACTAGGAATGGAGAGATTGCTACTAGACACTACATCTCAACTCACGAAGTGTGTCCACCTCAAGATTCCCCTTTTTACTCAACTTGGCATAATACATTCTTTAAAGTGTGTGTGTGTACATGTGCACACCTTGCATATAAGCATCATTTCATTCTCATAAGGTTCTACACATATTTTAACCTTGATTCATCAAGTTACACACTCTACATGCTTCTCATAATCATGTACTTCATTTAGACATAAACTAGGTCAAACATGCAATTCAAGCTACACCAAACACAATACAAGACCCATTTCCAATATATCTTCATTTTACATATTAGACCTTCAAGATTACATATTCAAAACATACTAAATAACATCAAGTTCATCAATTAGCACCGCCACCCATAAGGTGGACCATACCACTCAAATAGAAATTCATAATAAGAACTATACAATGAGAGTAACTCATCAACAAATCAAACCATCATCACCCATAAGCAATTTATCAATATTTCACCATATTAAGGCCCTTAGGGAAGTTGCTACAACAACATGACAAATACATGAAGACCCAAGTTCATACCCTACTCAAATCATGCTCACATAACCCATTTTCAAGCCAAAAGTTGAAGTATGCATAAACAAGAGTTTCATGGAGTTTTTAACATCAAAATCATCAATTCAAACAAAGATAAATACATTTAAACCATTAGAACTTAAATACAAGAAGACCCATACTAGAAATCAAAGTTAGAAGAAGTTTGAATTTAGAAACCCTTTTGAAAACCTTTTTGGAAGTTTGTTTCTTGAATTAAAATATACTCAAGAATGGATACCATACCTTTAAGAGAAGGAAACCCACTAATTTTGATGAAGAAAAAAGTCCAAAGAAGACCTCCGTTCCCTCCTTGAGCCTTGGCTTCAATGGTGATTTTGAGAGAGTTTTATTTTTAGAGAGAGAGTTTGAATGTTGAAGTGAGGGTCTTGTCTAGGTCTAGGGTTTAAAACTAATTTAATATAACCTAAAAACACTAAAATTATCCACCTAGGGTCTTAAAAGACTTGGGGTGTATTTACATAAAACACCCCAAGTTGGCAGCCACTTAACAGGCTTGGCAGGTCTCAGAGATGAGACCTTCACCAATGGACCGTCAGGGGGCCAATGGACCGTTGGTAGGGTCTCGTTGGTGGATACTTAGCTTTAAAAGGAGCATGGCCAATCTTAACTCACTGGTACAATGGACACCCTAGGTCGACGAACCATTGAGGGACCAACGGACCGTCCTTAGGGTCGTCAATGGCCACTGCTTTTTGGCAGATTTTTCAGAAGTCTTGGGCCCTTCATCTAGGGCACCTTGTGGGTCCTAGGTGGAGTCGTGCCCGGACGTTAAACCCCTAAACTAAGTCCTCTAGGTCTTAGTAACATCCAATTCAAGTTTCAAGTAAAACGAACACGTAAAACTCATCCAAACACACCAAGACACACAAGTACATTCTAAGGCATACTATCCAAACGTCATGGACGTTCTTTGTCGATTGAACTCCAAACCTAACCAAACTTCACACACTGCCTAAGGACACTAAACTAACTCAGTTTAACTTAAAATCAACTCAAGAAACAACCATGAGGCTCTAGTTCACCTTAGTTTGTTTTGGGGCGTTATATTCACCCCTATTTGGAATAACATTCGTCCTGGAATGACACTTAAATTTTAAGAACAACAAGGACTCACTTTGCATCATATAATACACTTAGATAATGATCAAAACATCAACAATCAAAGCATCAACTAGCAAGGAACATCATTTCACACTTTCAACACTTAGCAACATAGGCAACTTTTGCCAAACTTCACAAAGTCAAAACTCAACCTTAGACTTCTTTTATGGAGGAACTACCTTCTCCAACATTAAACATACTCATATACAATACTCTTACACACATTGAAACTAAAATTCAAGACAAAACAATTTTCTTCAAGATGTCAAAATTCTACAGTGAAGTTCACACACTGCCAAGCTACCAAAACTTTTCGAAAATTCATTCTTTAAGCAATTCATCAAGATGACATAATCATATGAACTATAAAACCATATAAACTCATTTCATAACACAAAAGCAACAATAACAAAGAGTTAAGACTTACCAAAACCATCAATCCGGATTAATTATCCTTTCTAACCCCCATCCCATAGGAAGGGTTCTTCCTGGGAGCATTAGGATCTAGGGAAGCTTGTTTGACATATCTCCCCCTTGATTTAAGGTTTGGGAAGTCACTCATCTTGTGGCCTTTACTACCATATTAAAAACAACCATCCGTTCCGGCAAGACACTTACCCCCATGTTGCTTTCCACAAGTAGGGCACCTAGCCCTTTCATAGGAATGACCACCACCTTGAGAATGTTGATTTGGAGCCCTATTCTTGTTTCCCATGGAAGAATCTTGGGGATAAAACCTCTTCTTATGCCTTTGGTGACTAGAATCATCCGACCTAGGCCTTTTACCCTCTATCCTTATCTCCCTAATTCTGGATTCCTCAATTTGTTGTGCATAAACCATGAGCCTAGAGATATCCATGTCATTAAGAAGCATTGCCATATGACACTCTTTTTCCACCAAGCTAGACACGCCCATCACAAACTTGTTCATCCTGGCCCTAGGGTTGGCTACCATGGTTGGGGCATACTTAGAGAGTTGGGTGAATTTGAGAGAGTACTCTTGCACACTCATTCCCCCTTGACGAAGGTTCATGAATTCAACCATCTTCTTCTCCCTCCACTCTAAAGGAAAGAATCTATCTAGGAAAGCCTCTTTGAATTCCTCCCAATCAACTGGACCTCTTTCTAAGGGTCTCGCACCCCTCCATTGCTCATACCACACTTGAGCAACATCTTTAAGTTGGTAAGCGGCCAATTCCATTTTCTTCCTAGGGGTCACACCCATAGCATCTACCACCTTGAAAACCTCATCTATGAATCCTTGTGGATCTTCATCAACCTTAGTGCCATGAAAGGTAGGAGAGTTCATTCTCATCAAATCCCGAATCCTAGAAGCGGGAGTACTAGAATTTGGTTGGAGCCTATCTCCTTGGTTAGCTTGGCCCAAAAAGTGATTGTTGACGACTTGAGCTTGAGCCGTCATGAGTTGGGTCAAATTCATTAGGGCAGCCCTCAACTCCGCATTAGTCATATCACCCTCAACAAAAGGAGCTTGAGGCATAGGAGGCACTTGAGGTCCTTGGGGTTCCAGAGGCAATTGAGGTTCTTGAAGAGGAACCTCCTCATTTTCCTCCCCTAAGCCAACAATAGGAACTTGGTCAACACGGGGAAGGACTCTCTCATTTGGTACACCTCCCTCCTCCCTTCAAGCGGTCGAGCTCCTCGTATTCATGTCCTAAAAACACAAAAATAAGAGGTTGAGAAAAGACACCTTATATACTCGACTCTAAGGCACGATATTAGAATAGAGAAGAAAGTGAAACTTCTAGCATCCTATAGCCTCTTGTCCATGAATATGTCGAGACTCACACCAATGACCAAGATACTACTAGATGTAGCTTGTGAGACTTTTAGACCTTAAACTATTTCCCAAAACCTTATGCTCTGATACCAAGTCTGTCACGACCCAAAACCACCCCCTAGAAGTTAGGGAAAACCTTCGAATCATGACCGGGCGTACTTCACCCCTTTGGGGTCCCGTACAAGCCCTCTAACTAGCATTCATAACATAAAGCATGAAAAGTAGTGCGGAATTAAAAGTTTTTCACGATAATAATAATAAAAGAAGCCTTTTCATAAATACTAGGAAATCTTATCGTCACAAGCCAACTTAAAGACACAACTTAAAATCTTAGGGACACGGCACTTTACAGTAAAAGTAAATACATTTTAAGTCTTAAGAAAGAAACTAAGAAACATAAAACTATGTCCTCGAATATATGAGGACATACCAAATTCTTGAGAGATAGAATTCCCAATCTTCAACTCCGATCCTCCGAAAAGGCTTCCAACCTATACTCATAAGGTATATAAACGTATGGGGTTAGTACAACAATGTACTATGTATGGCATATGCAAAAACATATGAAAAGAGACATTTTAGTAAAATAACTTTTCATGCAATTTAAATATAATATTCATGAATTTAGAAACAATCGAACATAAGAATCGTCATTTAACACTTAAGGAAAGACTCATATAATTTTTGAACCAAAAGAACACTTTACAGTAACTTTACTAAAACTTAGAGTAAACTAAAAGGAACATTACAGTAAACTTACTAAACTTACAGTAAAATTGAATAAAGCATTACAGTGAACATTTTGAATTCTTACAATGAAGACATTATAGTGAATGGCACGGTCCAAGTAATATGAACTCTTTTTCCTTTTAAGTTTCCCAAACCCAAGGTTATCCTAAGACTCCCTAAGGTGAGACAAGAAATGATCTTCAGTACACCTCCCTTAAAAGCACACCAAAGCGACCCCTAAAACCACCAAATCTTAGGCTTACTTCGTTGGAAATCAAATCCACGCCCTTGGCTAACATATGCAAAACACTCATGGAAATATAGGTCACACTAAGTGCAATGTGAGAGTAGCATCCCATACTACCACTCCCACTTAGTGCTCCTAATGGATTCCATTTACTCAAGTACTCCACAATAATCATCCATAACACCACACCATAGTACTCATTCACACGGATTTCATGAAAGTACTCTTCTCCCATAGTAGGTATAGGTCACACCAAATGCAATGTGAGAATATTATCCCATACTACTATTCCCACTTAGTTGTCCTACTAGGTAACTAATGTAGATCGAGCTTCATGACATACATACACAATATCAACAATATACAAGTTAACTAGTTTCAAATCAATTCTTTTGTGGGAGTTAGCTTAACCGACAAAGACCATGAGAGCTAGACATGTAATCCCGATATTAACCCCTATCGGATAAGGGATCCTTACTTGTCTAGTGTAAGGTAATGCTTCTTAGCGTTTACATGGCTTTTCCAATAGCTACACCTATGCGGGCACATAGTTAAGGGATAAGTAGATTGTTACTAAGTAACTCACTCTCTACTAACGAGGAGTACTCATCTCAAAAGGTACTTTGGATTACAACATCTCAACTCATGAAGTGTAATCCACCTCCCCTTCATATCCTCTCGGTGCTAGGCATAACTCCCCACGGATTTCTCAACATAATAGTCTATCTTAGAAAGCTCACTAGGAATGGAGAGATTGCTACTAGACACTACATCTCAACTCACGAAGTGTGTCCACCTCAAGAATCCCCTTTTTACTCAACTTGGCATAATACATTCTTTAAATTGTGTGTGTACATGTGCACACCTTGCATATAAGCATCATTTCATTCTCATCAAGTTCTACACATACTTTAACCTTGATTTATCAAGTTACACACTCTACATGCTTCTCATAATCATGTACTTCATTTAGACATAAACTAGGTCAAACATGCATTTCAAGCTACACCAAACACAATACAAGACCCATTTGCAATATCTCTTCATTTCACATATTATACCTTCAAGATTACATATTCAAAACATACTAAATAACATCAAGTTCATCAATTAGTCCCGCCACCCATAAGGTGAACCATACCACTCAAATAGCAATTCATAATAAGAAGTATACAATGAGAGTAACTCATCAACAAATCAAACCATCATCACCCATAAGCAATTTATCAATATTTCACCATATTAAGGCCCTTAGGGTAATATCTATACCAACATGACAAATACAAGAAGACCCAAATTCATACCCTACTCAAATCATGCTCACATAACCCATTTTCAAGCAAAAAGTTGAAGTATGCATAAACAAGAGTTTCATGGAGTTTTTAACATCAAAATCATAAATTCAAACAAAGATAAATACGTTTAAACCATTAGAACTTAAATACAAGAAGACCCATACTAGAAATCAAAGTTAGAAGAAGTTTGAATTTAGAAACCCTTTTGAAAACCTTTTTGGAAGTTGGCTTCTTGAATGAAAATATATTCAAGAATGGATACCATACCTTTAAGAAAAGGAAACCCACTAATTTTGATGAAGAAACAAGTCCAAAGCAGCCCTCCTTTCCCTCCTTGAGCCTTGGCTTCGATGGTGACTTTGAGAGAGTTTTCTTTTTAGAGAGAGAGTTTGAATGTTGAAGTGAGGGTATTGTCTAGGTCTAGGGCTTAAAACTAATTTAATATAACCTAAAAACACTAAAATTATACACCTAGGGTCTTAAATGACTTGGGGTGTATTTACATAAAAACCCCAAGTTGGCAGCCACTTAACAGGCTTGGCAGGTCTCACACATGAGACCTTCACCAACGGACCGTTGGGGGGCCAACGGACCGTTGGTAGGGTCTCATTGGTGGATACTTAGCTCCAAATGGAGCATGGACAATCTTAACTCACTGGTACAATCGACACCCTAGGTCGACGGACCGTTGAGGGAACAACGGACCGTCTTTAGGGTCGTCGATGACCACTTCTTTTTGGCAGATTCTGCCCAAGTCTTGGGCCCTTCATCTAGGGCCCCTTGTGGGTCCTAAGTGGGATCGTGCCCGGACTTTAAACCCCTAAACTAAGTTGTATAGGTCTTAGGAACATCCAATGCAAGTTTCAAGTAAAACAAACACGTAAAACTCATCCAAACACACCAAGACACACAAGTATATTCTAAGGCATACCATCCAAACGTCATGGACGTTCTTGGTCGATTGAACTCCAAACCTAACCAAACTCCACACACTGCCTAAGGACACTAAACTAACTCTGTTTAACTTAAAATCAACTCAAGAAACAACCATGAAGCTCTAGTTCACCTTAGTTTGTTTTGGGGCGTTATATTCACCCCTACTTGGAATAACATTCGTCCTGGAATGACACTTAAATTTTAAGAACAAGGACTCACTTTGCATCATATAATACACATAGATAATGATCAAAACATCAACAATCAAATCATCAACTAGCAAGAAACATCATTTCACACTTTCAACACTTAGCAACATAGGCAACTTTTGCCAAACTTCACAAAGTCAAAACTCAACCTTAGGCTTCTTTTATGGAGGAACTACCTTCTCCAACATTAAACATACTCATATACAATAATCTTACACACATTGAAACTAAAATTCAAGACAAAACAATTTTCTTCAAGATGTCAAAATTCTACAGTGAAGTAACACACTGCCAAGCTACCAAAACTTTTCGAAAATTCATTCTTTAAGAAATTCATCAAGATGACATAATCATATGAACTATAAAACCATATAAACTCATTTAATAACACAAAAGCAACAATAACAAAGAGTTAAGACTTACCAAAACCATCAATCCGGATTAATTATCCTTTCTAGCCCCCATCCCATAGGAAGGGTTCTTCTTGGGAGCATTAGGATCTAGGGAAGCTTGTTTGACATATCTCCCCCTTGATTTAAGGTTTGGGAAGTCCCTCATCTTGTGGCCTTTACTACCACATTCAAAACAACCATCCGTTCCGGCAAGACACTTACCCCCATGTTGCTTGCCACAAGTAGGGCACCTAGCCCTTTCATAGGAATGACCACCACCTTGAGAATGTTGATTTTGAGCCCTATTCTTGTTTCCCATGGAAGAATCTTGGGGATAAAACCTCTTCTTAGGCCTTTGGTGACTAGAATCATCCAACATAGGCCTTTTACCCTCTTGCCTTATCTCCCTAATTTTGGACTCCTCAATTTGTTGCACATAAACCATGAGCCTAGAGATATCTATGTCATTAAGAAGCATTGCCATATGACACTCTTTTTCCACCAAGCTAGACACGCCCATCACAAACTTGTTCATCCTGGCCCTAGGGTTGGCTACCATTATTGGGGCATACTTAGAGAGTTGGGTGAATTTGAGAGAGTACTCTTGCACACTCATTCCCCCTTGACGAAGGTTCATGAATTCAACCATCTTCTTCTCCCTCCGCTCTAAAGGAAAGAATCTATCTAGGAAAGCCTCTTTGAATTCGTCCCAATCAACCGGACCTCTTTCTAAGGGTCTCGCACCCCTCCATTGCTCATACCACACTTGAGCAACATCTTTAAGTTGGTAAGCGGCCAATTCCGCTTTCTCCCTAGGGGTCACACCCATAGCATCTACCACCTTGAAAACCTCATCTATGAAGCCTTGTGTATCTTCATCAACCTTAGTGCCATGAAAGGTAGGAGAGTTCATTCTCATCAAATCCCGAATACTAGAAGCGGGAGTACTAGAATTTGGTTGGGGCCTATCTCCTTGGTTAGCTAGGCCCAAAAGGTGATTGCTGACGACTTGAGCTTGAGCCGTCATGAGTTGGGTCAAATTCATTAGGGCAGCCCTCAACTCCGTATTATTCATATCACCCTCAACAAAAGGAGATTGAGGCATAGGAGGCACTTGAGGTCCTTGGGGTTCCAGAGGCAATTGAGGTTCTTGAAGAGGAACCTCCTCATTTTCCTCCCCTAAGCCAACAATAGGAACTTGGTCAACACGGGGAAGGACTCTCTCATTTGGTACACCTCCCTCCTCCCTTCTAGCGGTCGATCTCCTCGTATTCATGTCCTAAAAACACAAAAAGAAGAGGTTGAGAAAAGACACCTTATATACTCGACTCTAAGGCACGATATTAGAATAGAGAAGAAAGTGAAACTTCTAACATCCTATAGCCTCCTGTCCATGAATGTGTCGCGACTCACACCAATGACCAAGATACTACTAGATGTGGCTTGTGAGACTTTTAGACCTTAAACTATTTCCCAAAACCTTATGCTCTGATACCAAGTCTGTCACGACCCAAAACCACCCCCTAGAAGTTAGGGAAAACCTTCGAATCATGACCGGGCGTACTTCACCCCTTTGGGGTCCCGTACAAGCCCTCTAACTAGCATTCATAACATAAAGCATGAAAAGTAGTGCGGAATTAAAAGTTTTTCACGATAATAATAATAAAAGAAGCCTTTTCATAAATACTAGGAAATCTTAGCGTCACAAGCCAACTTAAAGACACAACTTAGAATCTTAGGGACACGGAGCTTTACAATAAAAGTAAATACATTTTAAGTCTTAAGAAAGAAACTAATAAACATAAAACTATGTCCTCGAATATATGAGGACATACCAAATTCTTGAGAGATAGAATTCCCAAGCTTCAACTCCGATCCTCCGAAAAGGCTTCCAACCTATACTCAGAAGGTATATAAAAGTATGGGGTTAGTACAACAATGTACTATGTATGGCATATGGAAAAACATATGAAAAGAGACATTTTAGTAAAATAACTTTTCATGCAATTTAAATATAATATTCATGAATTTAGAAACAATCCAACATAAGAATTGTCATTTAACACTTAAGGAAGGACTCATATAATTTTTGAACCAAAAGAACACTTTACAGTAACTTTACTAAAACTTAGAGTAAACTAAAAGGAACATTACAGTAAACTTACTAAACAATCAGTAAAATTGAATAAAGCATTACAGTGAACATTTTGAATTCTTACAGTGAAGACATTACAGTGAATGGCACGGTCCAAGTCATATGAACTCTTTTTCCTTTTAAGTTTCCCTAACCCAAGGTTATCCTAAGACTCCCTAAGGTGAGACAAGAAATGATCTTCATTACACCTCCCTTCAAAGCACACCAAAGCGACCCCTAAAACCACCAAATCTTAGTCTTACTTCGTTGGAAATCAAATCCACGCCCTTGGCTAACATATGCAAAACACTCATGGAAATTTAGGTCACACTAAGTGCAATGTGAGAGTAGCATCCCATACTACCACTCCCACTTAGTGCTCCTAATGGATTCCATTTACTCAAGTACTCCACAATAATCATCCATAACACCACACCATAGTACTCATTCACAAGGATTTCTTGAAAGTACTCTTCTCCCATAGTAGGTATAGGTCACACCAAATGCAATGTGAGAATATTATCCCATACTACTATTCCCACTTAGTTCTCCTACTAGGTAACTAATGTGGATCGAGCACTTCACGACATACATACACAATATCAACAATATACAAGTTAACTAGTTTCAAATCAATTCTTTTGTGGGAGTTAGCTTAACCGACAAAGACCATGAGAGCTAGACATGTAATCCCGATATTAACCCCTATCGGATGAGGGATCCTTACTTGTCTAGTGTAAGGTAATGCTTCTTAGCGTTTACATGGATTTTCCAATAGCTACACCTATGCGGGCACATAGTTAAGGGATAAGTAGATTGTTACTAAGTAACTCACTCTCTACTAACGAGGAGTACTCATCTCAAGAGGTACTTTGTATTACAACATCTCAACTCATGAAGTGTAATCCACCTCCCCTTCATATCCTCTCGGTGCTAGGCATAACTCCCCACGGATTTATCAACATAATAGTCTATCTTAGAAAGCTCACTAGGAATGGAGAGATTGGTACTAGACACTACATATCAATTCAAGAAGTGTGTCCACCTCAAGATTCCCCTTTTTACTCAACTTGGTATAATACATTCTTTAAAGTGTGTGTGTGTACATGTTCACACCTTGAATATAAGCATAATTTCATTCTCATCAAGTTCTACAGATACTTTAACCTTGATTCATCAAGTTACACACTCTACATGCTTCTCATAATCGTGTACTTCATTTAGACATAAACTAGGTCAAACATGTAATTCAAGCTACACCAAACACAATACAAGACCCATTTCCAATATCTCTTCATTTCACATATTATACCTTCAATATTAAATATTCAAAACATACTAAATAATATCAAGTTCATCAATTAGCACCGCCACCCATAAGGTGGACCATACCACTCAAATAGCAATTCATAATAAGAACTATACAATGAGTGTAACTCATCAACAAATCAAACAATCATCAACCATAAGAAATTTATCAATATTTCACCATATTAAAGCCCTTAGGGAAGTATCTACACCAACATGACAAATACAAGAAGACCCAAGTTCATACCCTACTAAAATCATGCTCACACAACCCATTTACAAGACAAAAGTTGAAGTATGCATAAACAAGAGTTTCATGGAGTTTTTAACATCAAAATAATCAATTCAAACCAAGATAAATACATTTGAACCATTAGAACTTAAATACAAGAAGACCCATACTAGAAATCAAAGTTAGAAGAAGTTTGAATTTAGAAACCCTTTTGAAAACCTTTTGGAAGTTGGCTTCTTGAATGAAAATATATTCAAGATGGATACCATACCTTTAAGATAAGTAAACCCACTAATTTTGATGAAAAAACAAGTCCAAAGCAGCCCTCCTTTCCCTCCTTGAGCCTTGGCTTCAATGGTGACTTTGAGAGAGTTTTCTTTTTAGAGAGAGAGTTTGAATGTTGAAGTGAGAGTCTTGTCTAGGTATAGGGTTTAAAACTAATTTAACATAACCTAAAAACACTAAAATTATGCACCTAGGGTCTTAAAAGACTTGGGGTGTATTTACATAAAACACCCCAAGTTGGCAGCCACTTAACAGGCTTAGCAGGTCTGACACACGAGACCTTCACCAACGGACCGTCAGGGGGCCCACGGACCATTAGTAGGGTCTCGTTGGTGGATACTTAGCTTTAAATGGAGCATGGACAATCTTACCTCACTGGTCCAATCGACACCCTAGGTCGACGGACCGTTGAGGGAACAACGAACCGTCCTTAGGGTCATCGATGGCCACTGCTTTTTGGCAGATTTTTCCCAAGTCTTGGGCCTTTCATCTAGGGCCCCTTGTGGGTCCTAGGTGGGGTCGTGCCCAGACGTTAAACCCCTAAACTAAGTCTAGTAGGTCTTAGGAACATCCAATACAAGTTTCAAGTAAAACAAACACGTAAAACTCATCCAAACACACCAAGACACACAAGTACATTCTAAGGCATACCATCCAAACGTCATGGACGTTCTTGGTCGATTGAACTCCAAACTTAAACAAACTTCACACACTGCCTAAGGACACTAAACTAACTCAGTTTAACTTAAAATCAACTCAATAAACAACAATTAGGCTCTAGTTCACCTTAGTTCGTTTTGGGGCGTTATACGTGGTTTATGAGACATTATACTAAAACTTATCCCAAAACCTTATACTTTGATACAAAGTTTGTCACGACCAAAGTCTAGCCCTTAGATGTGACACGACGTACTTGATCCTGAAGGGGTGTCATATAAGCCCTTAGTGTATTATGTATCATGGCATAAGACATTGAATAATATAGGAATTTAAAACTTTTTACAATCAAGTCAAACTCTTTTCGTAATGGAAAATAGTTTTTCTGGACTGTCTCATACACTATCTAAGTACAATAGAGAATCTCAAATAGGGACAATAACCCTTTTTAAACATAATGGTCTCATAATAGTAAGTACATCGAAAGTCTATTACAATAGAAATCATAAAGCTACATCAAAGCTTGTCTCGAATCTTAAGGACATACCAATAGCCTTTGAGAATTCTAATCCTAGGTTGAACTCTTAGGATCACAATTAATTTCCAAAACCTACACTTGGTAGTAAAATAGAAGAAATATGAGTTGGCACAAATAATGTACTAAATATGGCATCCATACACAAAAATCATTAACACTTGTATGAAAGGGACGTTTAGTTTAAATCTTGCATTTTCTAGTTAAAAATCGTCATGCACATTTAGAGAAGACAAAATCAATCCATACTTTAAGGAAATGGACTTTTTTGTTCATATGTAACAACATTCATGATAACAATTAATATATTGCATTAATGGGTTCATAATACTTCATATATAAGTCAACAACACCAAAAAACCTCCATAGGTTTACTTGTGCAATGTGCAAGTGAAGTCCCATACCCCCACTCACACCAAGCAAATCTCATAAAGAATTCACGAATATAGTTCACACACATGTGGTGTTCATGTTCATAGTCCATTGTCATGTTTAGCATTCATAATACATATTCATGTAAGCATGGATTAACTCATAAGTATTATGTCATTATAGCACATACCACCATCACTCTCAAAGCTTACTGGTGCAACGCATCAGTGAAGTCCCATAACCTCCCTCACATTAAGTAAAATCCCTCAAGTAATCAAAACACACACTCATATTCTTGTTCTTGTCATGTCATGGATCTTGTTCTTATCATGTAGGGAGGTATATCCATAATTAACATAGACCATTGTGAAATCAATGAAGTGTAGTGTCATGAACCCACACCGAAATGAGGTTTCCTACTTGCCTACGGTAGGACTAACATGTTTAGCGCCAAGGTGTGTTACATCCTCAAAATGAGCTAGGTTGAATTAGATCCTAACATGTCGGTTATCAGTTTATTAAGTCCTAAAATGGTTAATTATAGTGTTTATAGTCAGTGTGTAAAGTTTGGATGAGTTTGGAGGTCAAACGTCCAACAACGTCCGAGACGTTCAAAAGATAGCCTTGAGACGTGCTTGTGTGTTGTAGTGTGTCTTGGCATGTTCAATGTGTTGTTTGAAGTCTAAATTCAGTGTGGATGACCCTAATATCTAAATTAACGCATTTAGGGTCGAAATGTCCAGTCACGACTCCCCAAGGACCGCCCTATGGGTCCTTGAGGAGGACCCATCCTTTGGCCACAAAGCTGCCCAAGGCAGCAAGTTTCTGTTCATAGATGAAGTAGGTCAGCGTCGCGAACTAGGGTCTCCCATGGCCAAAAGTTTGGTCCGCGTCGCAGACACAATGCAAACTCCACTGTCAAAAAATCTATTTACAATAATCATGCTAGAACAATTCCGCGTCGCAGACTTGCTCCTCGACGATAATTCTGAAAATTAAAGCTAAGTTTGACATGTCTAAAATTCCAAATAAGTATGGGGTGTTTTGGTAACCTTACGTGACAGTTATAAACTGTTTTTAAGACCTATTTAACACCTTTTCCAAGTCAAAACCCCAACACCCAATAAGAAAATCAAAAATCCCAAAATCTTCTTCTCTCCCAAAACCCCAAAACCTCCATTGGAGACCAAAACTCAAGTTCAAGCTGGGGGATTGATTTCTATGGTTTGTTCTCCAATTATTCATGGGTATTCAATCAATGAGGTATGGTATTCATTTATCCTTAGTTAATGTTCCATGTTAGGTGTTCAATCAATGATTTTCAAAAGTGATTCAAAGACCAAAATTCCCAATTTTCAATCTAGCCATGGGTTCATTGTCAAATTGATTTCAAAGTCATTGTAATGATGAATTTATTTTTAATTATTGTTTTAATTATGAATTTCAATCCAATTTCATGAAGAACCCATGATCCTCCTAATTTCTCGAATTGGCCTACAATGTGGGTATTGTGATCTTGATGATATGATGATTAAATTATATTAAGATATAATGAATTGCTTAGTTCTATATTCCTTTATGTCAATTGATTATGAATTGATCAAGATGATCATGAGCTTGGAGATTTTGTAAGTTGACCTATTTTCCTCTTAATGGCTTCGATCTGTATTGAATTGTGATGATTGGTATGTTCCACTTATGGTGGCGGTGTTTACATTATTGTACATGTTTATATGTTATGATCATGTCCTTTAAGGCATTAGATGAAAGATGAATTCATATGATGATTTCATGTTTAGGAAGTTGAAGGATTTAGCCTTGATTCTAATATCATCTTCTAACTAAATTGATGTTATGTGAAGTATATGAATAGACCTCAAAACTAGTTGCATGCCTAGGTGTGAGAATGATGTTATATGTATATATGTGTGATCACGTTAGGGTTAGGTGGTCTATATGGCTAGTTATGAAGAATATCTCTATAGCATGACCCCTACCTATATGAACCCTATATGAATGTGTGATCGAAGTATGTTAGGAGTCTTCTATTCAATTGTTGAATATGTTCTTGAATCCTATGATGTAATGTGAGTGTGTGTAGTCTATAGTCTTAAATTCTCTAGATGTGTTTGACATAAGATTTTAAAGAATGGTGTACATGTGTTGTGATCTTTAGATGGTGGCTTCCTCAATGCTATGTGATAGCCATTATGTGATCATGTTGACCAATGTACACACACACACTTCATGCATATCTATTATTAGGGTAGATTCATGATTACTAAGGAAAGGATAGTTCTCCTATGCATCATTACCTATTTCTATGCATGTAAAGTATATGATTAATGAAGTTATGAACATGTGTGCCTAAAGTTGTTTATGTGAAGGTAGATCTCACATATATGTACGCATACACATGCATGTATGAATGAAGTATGTTAATGGTAGTCTAATGAATATGTGAGTCTCTTGAAAGGTATTACTCAATCGTACTCTAAACTAGACTACAATATGAATATGATATGATTATGTCAAAGGACATTCTCACATAATGTAGGTTCTATGATTAAGGACATTCTCATCTTTGATACCTTTAAACTATATGATGTATGAGGGATTAAGTCCCTAAAGCCTAATATTTATGAACTAATGATATCTAAAGGCTTGATGATGTTTAAATAGGGAGTTTAAGCTTAGCACCGAGTAAACATGACAAATTATAGTGGGAACTTCACGTTAGTAAGTCCGGCTTCCTACAAAGAGAACAATCATGTTAGTTAGTTCGGGTTCCTAACCTAGATGTTGTCTCATGAGATGGAAAGCTCCACTTTAGAAAGTCAAGGTTTCTAGAAGTAATCTGCTTGTTCTATAACTACGTGGCATCGTAGGTTTTAACTTAGTGGATACACTAGAATAGCTAATTTGTATGAAGGTCCTACCTTGGCAAGTAGTACGCTGTCCTTTCGGTGTGGGAGTCGAACAAAATGGCATCCATACATAGTCTGAATAAAATAAGAAAGAAACGCTAGTGGAACATGCTCCACTAGCTCAACTCCTAAACTAAGCTAGAACATAAACAGTAGCATCCTCGAAAGCATGAGGACCTACCAAAAACCGGATGAATGCTGGACGTCCGGATAACTGCAGCGATGATCCTGTAGCTATACCGTCCACCTGTGCCTGCACCTAAAATAGTAGAGTTTGTATAGGGTTAGTACACACTTGTACTAAGTATGGGTATATGCAAGCACACACCAAGGACATGCATGAGAAAGAATAGCTCTTTCCTAACAACATGATTTTTGGAAGTCAAGTCAGTGGACTTGCCAAATTGAGATTAGGAAAGTTTCCAAATTTGGATTAGGAAAGTAAGTGAGCTTTCCAAATTTGTATTAGGAAAGTGATACCAAGAGGATAACATACATCATCATACTTTTCACATTTGCACACAGCACATAACATTTACACACAACACATATCATATAGCATACAGTACATTTTACATGTAGCACATAACTTCTTTCATATCATTTATTCATATGCCATGAGACCTTGGAATCATGGAGTTGACATTAAGACATCCCATAAATGAGGTCTCAACATATGGGACCTCAACTAGGGAACTTCATTAGCAAACACAGAGTCTGCTTCATTCATTCATACGTACTTCATTTCATTTCGTTCATAGTCCAGTGTAACCGCCGGTTATACCTAGGATCTAGTTTAAGACTTTCATTAGGTTCGTTGTGCAATGACCAAGAATGACCTAATGTCATTACTTGAATCTAACTCACCTTTTGATTATCCTATCCTAACACCTTTGGTATCATTCATTTCATTGTGTGCAGCATTTGAGGCTGGCCTCATTCATTCATTGGGAACTTTAACTTTAACCGACATAGATCATGTGAGCATCATGAAATCTAGTGTCTCCCCCACACCGAAAAGAGGTGGAATTACCGGCCAAAGTGATCCAATAACATGCTAGCGTACATGGGAATTTAACCCCGCCAGATCCCTATATTGGCAGTATAGGTTCGAAGACTAGGAGATATAAGGAGACCCATACCCGGTAAGCCGAACAGTCTCATCTCATGAGAGTTACGTGAACCTCCGCCCTTCCCGAAAGAAGGCATCACCGCTCATAGCTAGTCTATCGGTGCTCAGTATAAAGTTCCATTTCATTCATCTCATACGTTATGGAAGCTAGCTTCTAGTATGAGGACATCATAGCTCATTAGATGATTTCTCATCTCATCATTTGTATTGAGTGTGTTAAGTTCAATACTCTCATTAGAGTGTTCATAGAGACTTGTCTCTTCATTATCTTACACTCTCATAGGTGAGTACGTGTTGGTAACATTTACTTAGGCTCATTTGAGATTACTCTCATTATTTACATTAGCCTCATGTCATGTTGTCACCTCATTCATTATCATTAGCATCTCTGGTTTTCATAGTTACTCACCTCTTATTATGTGAATGTTCATTTCATCATTTCATTATACATCTCATCATACGCCAATGCACTTGGCCATTTAGTGTATTTACACTCATACCTAACCCTTCTAGGTGGGTTCATCATTTCATTTCATACATCTTAGGTTCACTTACTTTTGATCGTATGCTAGACTTATGAGTCTATACACACAAGCCATGAGGCTTCATTCGTTGTTCATTAAGTAATTCTTACATTCCTAAGATTATGTAGTACAAGACTTATGTATCTTGTAGTTATGCCAAGATCTTGAATTAGATCTAAGTAGGTGGCATTATTCCTATACGTTTTGTTCACGTATGATTTATGTATCAATACGGAAGGTTGGGCAAGGAATCCCAAGTCTTGAATCAATTGAATGTCATTTACATTATTAATAGATTTTATACTAATAGTCATGACATTTTAACTCTAAGTCAAAACACAATGTTTACATTGAAGGTTTGCTTTTCTACTAAAAATCTCTCTTGTGTTGGCCGAGGGGTTGGAGGTTCAAGCCCCCACAACCCCATTTTCGTTTTTTTTTTCTTTAATATATTTCGGTTCATGTGAGGCTTTGGGACCCGAGGTCGAGTCCCCTCAGCCACACTAAATTATCTTCTAATTTCCCCTCCCTTCCATTCGCTTAGGCAGAGAGGTTGTGGGTTCGAACCCCCACAACCTCTTTATTTTATTCTCCTTTTTGAAGTTGACTATTTGATTTGACTGTGAGGTTGTGGGGTCGAATCCCCACAGCCTCATTTTATTTTTTATATTATCTCCCTCATCCGCATAGAGTTCGTGGGTTCGAATCCCATGCCTCTCAAAACTTTTTCTTCATTTTTCCTTTCCTTGGTTTCTAACCGAGAGGGTGTGGGTTCGAATCCCACCCCTCTCATTTCTTAATTTCTTTTTCTTCACACATATTTCCCAGCCAAGGCAGGTTGGAATCCCCCTCACCACACGAATTTTCTTCTTTAATTCTTTGGGTATTTTAAAGGGGTGAGGTCTCGGGTTCGACCCTCGATGACCTCACCTATTTTCCTTATTTTTTCTTGGCATCCTAACCATCTTAATTTGGCAGCATATATCAACAAAAATGCTGGAAATTCAAAGTAATTTCTTTACTCATTTTTATCTCCTTTTGTTAGTAAATTCATAGGACAATACATAGTTCGTTTGGTACGTACTTTACCACAATTTTTCACAACTTCTTAACCAAAAGGTTTGCTTCTAAATTCAGCCACACATCATGTCACATGAACATCACATTTGTACATCAATTAGTGTACATAACACAACAAACAAACATTAACAAAATTAAGCCCCTAGGCCGAGACTCAACATGCCATACACATTCTTCTATCCTTAATTCGAACACACACATAGTTGTCCTTTCATGAATTAACGTACATATAATACATTAACATTCATCACAAATATCACATAATCCTAAGTCTACCAGCATTCATACCAACCTACATTCGTTGGGAGCTAATGACAGGGACATGCAACAGGGGAATCAACCTTAGTTTTTGAACCGAATTTACTGAGTCCTAGGGGTCTCTTGGGAAAGGGACCAAGAGTAACAAGACCCATACCTTGTTTTCTTGTTAAATGTCCAGAATGCTGCCCAAGAAACTCCTCCACAAATCAGTCCAAACGCCCACAGTCAGACCTCACCCGACTAGTGTAGTATGTTCTGCTTAATGTTATCGGATTGCTTCCTCTTTGTGTTTCTATCTTTCAAGTTCTTGATGAACTTTTGCCTTTACTTTATTTTCCTTTTGCTGACTGTTTTCTCACGTTTTCAGCCAAGAAAGAAAAGAGTGAAAGAGAGAGAGAAATCGTGCAAAGAGAGTGGGGGAAGTGGGAGATAGAAGTCTAGTGTAGGTAGGACTTTGTGGGTTTGAATTAATCAATTTATTAATTAATAAAAATTAACAAAAATCTGATTTCTTTTTCCTAAATCAGATATTACTAATTATTTATTAAAACCAAATTAACACATTAAAATAAAAGCAAGTTAAATCTTGCTCTTAGTGGGGTTCGAACCCGGGTGACCCCATTTTGCGAAAATGGGTCACTTCGGGTTGCCCCACCCGAATTTTATTATTTTTTTTGAACTTAATTAATTTAATAATTAATTACTCAGGGTAATTACAATATTACCCTTGGCCTGGAAAAGACCATTTTACCCTTGGACCCTCAAAACTTAAAATTTCTTCTTTTGAGTCCGGTAAAAACTCTTTCGATTAAATCTACATTTTCGTGAGCCTCACATGCTTGGTTCCAACCTTTCCAAGCACAATGAACTCCCCAAGTTAGTTGGCTTGGTCGTAGTAAGGGTTCTGAGGTCTGGTTCTACGCGTATCAATACGTGTGGACCTTGGTCTAATCACAAGAATTCTTGAAAAACATAAGTCTTGATCCTATTCATTTTTAGGGTTGTTACAGTCAAGGTATGTTGTTTTCCCTAGTATTTCATAGCAAGAATGAGGATAATACTGACTTTGTTGAAATCACCCAGGTATGCTACTTCCGTGGTTTCTAACAGCAGGGATGAGATGAGCAGGTTCCTCACAGGAATCAATGGAGACCTGGAGGAGGAGTGTCGATATGCTATGCTCCATGATAATATGGATCTTTCCAGGTTGATGGTGCATGTCCAGCAGGTAGAGGACAGCCGCAGAAAGAGAGGTGTTCTTGATGCTAGGAGGCCTAGGCCTCAAGATCAGGCAGGACCCAGTCATGGAGGCCACAGGAATAACTTTGGCGTCCGTGAGCAGCCAAGGTTCAAAAAGAGGCAACAGAGTTCTGGGAATTCTAATCCTCAGAAGAGTGCTACACCTAGAGGAGGCAGACCTGAGCCCAAGAAGGGCAATGGAGGTGAGATGTAGCGTCCTAAGAAGAATTGTGCTAAGTGTGGCTGATCTCACAGTGGAGAGTGCAGACAGGGCACTAATGCCTGCTTCGGTTGTGGTAAGAGTGGACACATGGTAAGAGACTATCCATAGAACAGAGGTCAGGCCGGAGGTAATACTCAGCCTAGGCCTAATCCACAGGGTGCAGCAGCAGCCGAGCCTCCTAAGAGGAACATGTTCTATGCTCTGAAAGGCAGAGAGGAGCAGGAGAAGTCCGCTGATGTGGTCACAGGATGCTGCAAGTGTTCTCAACTTCTGTTTATGCTTTACTTGATCCAGGGTCTACACTTTCCTTTGTAACTCCTCTGCTTGCTCTTACTTTTGAGATATTGCCTGAAGTTCTACATGATCCTATAGTGGTTAGTACACCTTTAGGAGAGAATGTAAGAACTGATAGAGTATACAAGGATTGCCCAATAGTTGTGAGTGGTAAAACTATGTGTGCAAACATGGTTGAGTTACCCATGCATGATTTTGATGTTATTCTTGGTACGGATTGGCTTCACAGTTGTTATGCTTGCTTGGAATGTCGTAGTAGAGTGGTGAGATTTCGCTTTCCTAACGAAGAAGAGTTAGTCTGGAGGGGTACAATTCGAGTCGTCCTAACCCCTTGATTTCAAATCTTAAGGCTTATAAAATGATGTCCAAGGGTTTATTGTGTCATCTTGTGAGTGTTAATGATTTAGATCATGACATTCCTTCCATAGACTCAGTGTCTGTAGTGAATGAGTTCTTAGATGTGTTTCCTGATGATTTACCTGGAGTCCCTCCCTTCGAGAGATTAACTTTGGTATCGATTTAGAACCCGATACTAAACCAATTTTAATTCCTCCTTACAGAATAGCCCCAGTTGAGCTCAAAGAGTTGAAGCTGCAGTTAGAAGATCTCACTGACAAGGGTTTCATTCAGCCGAGCATATCCCCTTGGGGCGCTTCAGTGTTGTTTGTAAAGAAGAAAGATGGAACCCTTAGAATGTGTATCGATTATCGGCAGCTCAACAAAGTCACTATAAAGAATAAGTATCCACTCCCCAGAATAGATGATCTGTTTGATCAACTCCAAGGGTCTAGTTTCTTCTCTAAGATTTATCTTCGTTTAGGGTATCATCAGCTTAGAGTTAGGGATGGAGATATTCCAAAGACAGCCTTTCGTACCCGCTATGGTCACTATGACTTTTTAGTCATGTCATTTGGTCTCACGAATGCACCTGCTGCATTTATGGATCTCATGAACAGGGTCTTCCGTGAATACCTTGACTCTTTCGTCATAGTATTCATTGATGACGTTCTTATTTACTCTAAGACCAAGGAAGAGCATGAACAGCATTTGAGACTAACCTTGCAGGTACTTAGACAGCATCAGTTGTATTCCAAATTCAGCAAATGTGAATTCTGGCTGAGATCAGTGAACTTCCTAGGTCATGTTGTGTCCGACCAGGGCGTGGAGGTGGATCCCAGGAAGACTGAGGCTGTGAAGAACTGGCCAAAGCCTCTTACTCCTACTGATATCCGTAGCTTTTTGGGATTGGCTGGTTACTACCGCAGGTTTGTGGAGGGCTTTTCTTCCATTGCTGCCCCATTGACAGCTTTGACTAAGAAGAAAGCCAAGTTTGAATGGACGGAGACTTGTGAGAAGAGTTTCCAGGAGCTCAAGGACAGACTCACTTCAGCCCCGGTGCTTACTTTGCCTAAGTGTGGTGAGAATTACACTATTTATTGTGATGTATCTAGGGTTGGTTTGGGTTGTGTTCTTATGCAGGTTGGTAAGGTGATAGCCTATGCATCTAGACAACTAAAGGTTCATGAGAAGAATTATCCCACTCATGACCTGGAGTTGGCAGCTGTGGTATTTGCACTGAAGCTGTGGAGACATTATCTGTATGGAGTGCATGTAGATGTGTTCACAGACCAAAAAAGTCTCTTGTACGTGTTCACACAAAGGGATTTGAATCTACGTCAGCGGAGATGGTTGGAGCTGTTGAAGGATTATGACATGAATGTGCACTATCATCCAGGTAAGGCTAATGTTGTAGCTGATGCTTTGAGCAGGATGAGCATGGGAAGTACAGCTCACGTTGAGGATGAGAAGAAGGAGCTGGTAAAAGATGTACACAGACTGGCCAGACTGGGTGTGCGTTTGGTTGACTCCACTAGTGGGGATGTTTCAGTTCATCCTAGTTCTGAATCATCCTTGGTAGTTGAAGTCAAGCAAGGTCAGCATCTAGATCCCGTATTGATGGAGCTGAAGGACTCAGTGCTGATGAAGATGAATGAGTCTTTCACTTTAGGAAGTGATAGCATACTTAGATATCAGGACAGGCAGTGTGTGGCAGATGTGGATGATTTGCGGACCAGGATTGTTGCAGAGGCCCATGGTTCCAGATATTCTATACATCCAGGTTCCACCAAGATGTATCATGATCTCAAGCAGATTTATTGGTGGGATGGCATGAAGAAGGATATTGCAGAATATGTGGCCAAGTGTCCTAATTGTCAGCAGGTTAAGGCAGAGCATCTCAAGCCTGGTGGTCTGACGCAGATTATTGAGGTTCTGACTTGGAAATGGGAGGCCATTAATGTGGACTTCGTGGTTAGGCTTCCGAGGACTAGGAGGCAGCATGACTCTGTATGGGTTATTGTGGACAAATTGACTAAGTCTGCCCACTTTATCCCTGTGAAGTCTACTTACAGAGACGAGGATTATGCGAGACTCTACATTGATGAGTTTGTGAGATGGCATGGGATTCCCTTGTCTATTATTTATGACAGAGGAGCTCAGTTTACTTCTCATTTCTGGAGATCTTTCCAGAAGAGCTTGGGCACGCAGGTGAAGCTTAGCACTACCTTTCACCCTCAGATAGATGGGCAGGCAGAGCACACCATACAGACATTGGAGGATATGTTGAGGGCGTGTGTGATTGACTTCAGAGGTAATTGGGATGACCATCTGCCTTTGATACAGTTCTCGTATAATAATAGCTATCACTCTAGCATTGGGATGGCACCGTTTGAGGCACTGTATGGTAGGAGGTGTAGATCTCCATTTGGGTGGTTCGAGGTTGGAGAGTCATCCATTTTGGGTCCGGAGATCATTCATGAGGCCTTAGAGAAGGTCAGAATGATTAGGGACAGGTTGACTACTGCTTACAGTCGGCAGAAGTCATATGCTGATAACAGAAAGCGGCCCTTAGAGTTTGATGTTGGTGACCAGATTTACTTGAAAATATCGCCTATGAAAGGGGTGATGAGATTTGGTAGAAAAGGGAAGCTGAGTTCGAGGTATGTTGGGCTATATGAGATCCTACAGCGTATGGGTGAGGTGGCCTATGAGTTAGCATTGCATACAGAACTAGCTTCTGTTCATCCAGTCCTTCATGTCTCTATGTTGAAGAAGTGCCTAGGTGATCCAGCATCAATCTTACCTGTTGAAGGTTTGGGGGTTGGTGAAGACTTGTCTTATGAGGAGGTACCTGTTGAGATCTTAGACAGACAGGTGAAGCGGCTGAGGAACAAGGAGATTGCCACAGTGAAGGTATTGTGTAGAAATCATCTTGTTGAGGGTGCTACGTGGGAGGCTGAGGCCGACATGAGAGCCCGCTACCCTCACCTGTTCAGCTCTTGAGGTTAGACTTCATACTCTTAAACCTATGTTTCCTTACCTCCCCGTATTTTGTTGCTATTGATTGACTGTGTATAGTGCTTTTATTATGATCTGACTGGCATTACAACGTGAAGTAGTAGTGTCATTCGGGGACGAATGTTCCTAAGGGGGGGGGATAATGTAACAACCCTAAAAATGAATAGGATCAAGACTTAGGTTTTTCAAGAATGCTTGCGATTAGACCAAGGTCTACACGGGCTGATACGCGTAGAACCAGACCTCAGAACCCTTACTACGACCAAGCCAACTAACTTGGGGAGTTAATTGAGCTTGGAAAGGTTGGAACAAACCATGTGAGGCTCACGAAAATGAAGATTTAATCGAAAGAGTTTTTACCGGACTCAAAAGAAGAAATTTTAAGTTTTGAGGGTCCAAGGGTAAAATGGTCTTTTCCAAGCCAAGGGTAATATTGTAATTACCCTGAGGAATTAATTATTTAATAAATTAATTTAATTAATTAAAGCAATTCGGGTGGGGCAACCTGAAATGACCCATTTTTGCAAATGGGAGTCACTCGGGTTCGAGCCCCACTAGAAGCAAGGATTTATCTTGCTTTTATTTGATTGGATAAATTAATTTAATTAAATAATAAATATTATCTGATTTAAGAAAAAGAAAAATCAGATTTTTATTTAATATTTTAGCAAGGAGTCCTAGTTTGACTAATTCCCAAACCAAAACCCCTAACTTAAAGCCACTCTCTCTCACGATATCTCTCTCTCACGTTTCACCATTTACTCTCAAGTTTCTCTCTGCCTATCAAAAACAAAAAATATATTGAAGTTCTTCACACTTGAAGAACTCATACCAAAAATCTAAGAAAACAACATAAATCCATCACTTTAAGCAAAGGGGAGGAGTCTTCCGTCGATTGGTGTTAAAGTGTTGAACTTGGACTGATTTTGGAGAGGATTTGGGCAGCAATTTCTTGGTTGAACAAGAAAAGATAAAGGTATGGGTCTTCTTACTCTTGGTCCATTTCCCAAGAGACCCTTAGGACTCAGACAAATTTAATCCGAAAACTAAGTTGTTCCCCATTGCATGTCCCTGTCACTAGCTCCCATCAAATCATAGGTTGGGTATGTTTGCTGATAGAAATTAGGTATGTAATGTGTTTTCGTGATGATTATGTTTATGTATGTATGTTTGAAATTATATGAATGTTGAGTATATTGCCCGAAATTAAGTGAAAAATGGTGTGTGTGTGCAAGTGTAGCCGTAAGGTGTACTCTCTGATTCAAGTTGAAAATGACAAGTCATGGTCATTATTTTATGTACACAAACTTATTTAAATGATGATGTCCGTTTAAGTGTAATGTGGCTGAATTTAATGATAAACTTTTGGCCAAATATATCCATGAAAATGCACCTAAAGGACTCACTAAACACCACTCCAAATGCATGAACATTTAACGTTAAAGAGTTGAGAAAATAGGTTGCAAAAAGAAATCAAAATTTCCAGCTTGTTGATGTTGATTTCGGGCAGATTCTGGGAATTTTGGAAGAGTTTTAAAAAGAATTAAAGTAGGTGAGGTCAAGGGGAATCGAACACAAGACCTTACATGACCAAGAGGCTGAACTTTTAAAAAAAAAATGTAATGGAGCTAAGGGGATTCGAACCCCTTAGTTGTTGTCCACGCAAGAAAAGAACAAGGGAAATGGGGCTGGGGGTAATCGAACACACGACGTTTGGGAAGGAAGGAAGAGGAAGAATAAAGAAAATAAAAAAGATGTGAGGCGTGGGAATCGAACCCACGACCTCAAGGCTGGAAATAGAGGGGGAAAATGAGTATTAAAACAAGTGAGGCTGTTGGGGCTCGATCCCACGACCTCACTGTCAATGCCCTCAACTTAGCGAAAAAAATTAAAATATATATATATATGGGGCTGTGGGGGTTCGAACCCACCACCTCACAGCCCCTAGCGAAATTAAATAAAAGGTAAAGAGGCTGTGGGGGTTCGAACCCACAACCTCCCTACTTAGGCAATTTAAATGGCAAAAATAAAAGAGGCTATGGGGATTTGATCCCACAACCTCTTGGTTTAGGCGAGAGTGGACAAAGAGAGGCTAACAAAATAAAAAAAAAAAAAAAAAGGGGGGTTGTGGGGGTTCGAACCCCCAACCCTTCGGCCAACTTGTGAATACTACTAAGGAGGAAATTAATCCTACAATGTTAATATTGTGATTTAAATTAGAGTAATAGTGTTATGAATATTAGAATAAGACCAATGAAAAATATAAATGATATCCAATTGATTCAAGACTTGGCTTCCCTTGCCCAAACTTCCGTTTGATACATAAGTCATACATGAACAAATTATCCAAGATTAATGCCACCTACTTAGATCGAAATCAAGGTCTTGGCATATATACAAGATACATAAGTCTTGTACTACATAATCTTAGGAATGTATGAGTCACTTAATGAATTATGAATGAAGCCTCATGGCTTGTATGTATAGACACATAAGTCTAACATACGTTCAAAGTAAGTGAATCTAATAAGTATGTAATGAAATGATGAACCCTAGAAGGGTTAAGTATGAGTGTAAGATACACTAAATGGCCAAGTGCATTGGCATATGATGAAATGAACGTTCACGTAATAAGAGGTGAGTAATTATGAAAAGCAAAGGTGCTAATGATAATGAATGTGGTGACAACATGATATAAGTCTAATGTAAATGACGAGAGTAATCTCAACTGAGCCTAAATAAATGTTACTAATACGTACTCACCTGTGAGAGTGTAAGATAATGAAGAGACCAGTCTCTATGAACACTCTAATGAAGGTATTGAGCTTAACACACTTAATACTAATGATGAGATGAGAAATCATCTAATGAGCTATGATGTCCTCATACTAGAAGCCAGCTTCCATGGCGTATGAGATGAATGTAATGGAACTTTATACTGAGCACCGATAGACTAGCTATGAGCGGTGATGCCTTCTTTCGGGAAGGGCGGAGGTTCACGTAACTCTCATGAGATGAGACTGTCCGGCTTGCCGGGTATGGGTCTCCTTATATCTCCTAGTCTTCGAACCTATACTGCCAATATAGGGATCTGGCGAGGTTAAATTCCCATGTACGCTAGCATGTTTTTGGGTCACTTTGGCCGGTGATTTCCACCTATTTTCGGTGTGGGGGAGACACTGGATTTCATGATGCTCACATGATCTATGTCGGTTAAAGTTAAAGTTCCCAATGAATGAATGAGGCCAGCCTCAAATGATGCACATAATGAAATGAATGATACCAAAGGTGTTAGGATAGGATAATCAAAAGGTGAGTTAGATTCAAGTAATGACATTAGGTCATTCTTAGTCATTGCATAACGAACCTAATGAAAGTCTTAAACTACATCCTAGGTATAGCTGGTGGTTACACTGGACTAAGAATGAAATGAAATGAAGTACGTATGAATGAATGAAGCAGACTCTGTGTTTGCTAATGGAGATTCCCTAGTTGAGGCCCCATCTGTTGAGCCCTCATTTCTAGGATGTCTTAATGTCAAGTCCATGATTCCAAGGTCTCATGGCATATGAATGAATAATATGAAAGAAGTTATGTGCTACATGCAAAATGTACTGTATGCTATATGATATGTGCTATGTGTAAATGTTATGTGCTGTGTGCAAATGTGAAAAGTATGATGATGTATGTTATTCTCATGGCATAACTTTCTTAATCCAAATTTGGAAAGATCATTCACTTTCCTAATCCAAATTTGAAAACTTTCCTAATCTCAATTTGGCAAGTCCACTGACTTGACTTCCAAAAATCATGTTGTTAGGAAAGAGCTATTCTTTCTCATGCATGTCCTTGGTGTGTGCTTGCATATACCCATACTTAGTACAAGTGTGTACTAACCCTATACAAACTCTACTATTTTAGGTGCAGGCACAGGTGGATGATAGAGCTACAGGATCATCGTTGCAGTTATTCGGACGTCCAGCATTCTTCCGGAGTTGGTAGGTCCTCATGCTTTCGAGGATGCTACTATTTTATATTCTAGCTTAGTTTTAGAGTTGAGCTAGTGGATCCTGTTCCACTAGTGTTTCTTTCCTATTTTTATTCAGACTTTACTGGTGCCATTTTGGCAATTATATGCTTTATAAGTATTGAACTATTCTTTTCATTTGATTATCTCTTAATGTTAGATGGTTGATGGTGAACAAATTACGAATGTAGTAGAAATGTTTAGTAAGTAATATTTAGAAGTAAAAAGTTTCAAATTTTCCGCTAAAATTAACCTATGTAAAGTAAGTTTGACGTAAGTAGGCTTGTTTGCGACCTCTGAGAGGTCAACGACGCCGGTCTCTTCTGGGGTCTAGATTCCTGTCGTGACAGTTTCCTATGTCAAGATGTTCATTTAAGTTGATGTAATAGCTTATACATTTATCTTTTGTTGTTAAGGGTCGTGTACCTATTCTATTCTATTGAGTTATGTCTTAAGATGATAAAGAGACTTAGAGCCTAACTATGTATTATGAAGTACTTTTATATATATATTAAGTGATGTTCTACCATATGATGTCCTATGAAAAGTTATAAATTTTCCGCTATTTTTATGTTTATGCGATGAACGATGTCTAAGGGATTGTATAAGACCTTCGAGAGGTCGAGTACGCCGTGTGATGATTTAAGAATACCATAACTTCTATGGTATACCCTCGGGTCGTAACGAACTTGGTATTAGAGCATAAGTTTTTGGATTTTTTCCTTAGGTTTCAAAGTCTCGTATTGCCACGTCTAGTAGAGTTTTGTTCATCAGTGGTGAGTCGCGACACATCTATGAGAGAGAGGCTATAGGACGATAGAGTTTCCCCTCTTCACTATTCTGATATCGTGCCATAAAACTTAATTCTATATGATCTCTCTCTTAGGTTTCCTTGTCTGGTGGTCTTTTAGATGTGCTTTCTTAGATTGGGATGATGTCTTAAGGCTTAAGGGGGAAAAGGTGAGTTTTGATGCTTACTATGGTTATTGTGAGTTGATGAGTACATGTGAAGGTAAATTTAGTATATGTATGTGATGCCATTTATGGCTAGAGGTGGTTTATGAGGAATGAGATGTTATGTTGAGTAGTTATAATATGATATGGTTATAGCTTGATAAGAGTTGTTATAGATAAATGAAGTCCCTTTTTGGAATAAAGGGTTTCCTTATGGTTATATGGGACGGTAGCATGATGTTAGGCTATAGGCTTGAAAACTCTTGGAGAATGTACTAAATAGTGAGAAAGATGAATGTTACCTTTGTATTTGTGGAATGCTTCATAGTTGTCCTTGTGTGAATTGGGATCGTTTTTATAGGCTTGATCCTAAGGAGGGGAGATAATGTGTTGAGCTTGTAAGGTGATTGTGAAGTATGCTAGATAATGGGAGAACCCTTATCACTAGATAATGATTCCCTCTATGAACCTATTCTAAGAGTGGGAAAAAGGGGGAAAAGAGGTCTTATTACATAAGTTGGAAGTATGATTAAACTAAGATGACTTAGGGGGATGTATGGTATGTAACCCTTAACTCATGAAGAGAAGGGGAGAATTGAAGTTGACCTACTTTGAAGTGGTTAGTTGTCTTTTAAGCTTCAATTTGAGTATGGTAAACTGAGGAAGTGCTTAGATTGTAACTAGGCATGCTTGGTTGGAAAGTTCCACTAAAATTGATGAACCTTGTAGGTTGGTCTTGCTTGCCTTTACCTTGGTGTTTAAGGGCATGATGTGATTAGGCTTACCCCGAGTGGGGAATAATATGCATAGATGGTATGATCTTAAGTTACCTTGATGTCCCTATGTTGTGTTCCCTTGAACTTCTATTAGTTGAAAATCACTTTGAAGTGATAGTGAGAAGGGTGTTCATAATCTTAGATCCCAAGAGAGGGATGATGTGCTTAGTCAATAAGGTTTGTAAGCTAAAATTCCCCTAGAGTTGGGATGAGTTGCTCTTAAATGGGTTTATCCTAAGTGGGGGAGGATGATTTGAGTAGTAAGGTTGTAGATAGCCCTATCTTTTCCTTCTGTTCTTACTCAAGCTTGAAACCCAAGAGTTCCTAAGTAGCTTGTTCGTGATAGGAGTCTTTCATAAAAGGATAAGTTGCATGTTCTCCATATGTTATGCATGTCTTAAATGACACTATGCTATGCATATTATGAATGTTCATTGTTTCATGAAAAAGGAAATTTTGATAAATTTGCATGTTGCTCATGTTGTTGTGCATCCTTATATGATAAATATGCAATTTGATATCATGCGATAGCTTAATAAGAATGCTTGATGTAACTCATATTGTGTGGTGTTTTAGGGTCCTACGAACTAGGGAAAAAACAAAAGGCCCCTGACTTAAATTGCAGACGCAACTGAACACAACTGCTTCCATAGACCGTGAAAGGGACCATAGACTGTAGAGGTGGGGGTTCTAGTGTCTAGTCTACGATCCCCTACCAGGGACCATGTGGAGGACCATGGACCGTGAAGGTCCTTGTAGTCCTCACTTGGGCTGATGGTCTAAAGGCTCAGGTCTGAGGACCAACTAGCTAGCCTTCACGGAACCCATTACGGGCCATGTGGAGGACCACAGATCGTGAAGGCCCCGTGCTTCCTACATAGGCTTGTGTCTTAAGGCTTGTCTAGGGGGTATAATGGTTATACTTAACGAGAAGCACCATGAACCGTCATCAAGACCACAAACTGTGAAGGTACCCGTGGTCTGATTTCTGGTCATGGTGAAGTCCAAGTCCTGACCATGGGCAGATCAACTGACTGTGGATCCTATGACAATCCGTGAACCCTGTCGTGGTTCACTGTTGTTCCAGTGAATCAAGTCAATTTCTCTCGATATTAGTGATTCAGCTAGACTACATAGGAGGTAAAATTTCTCTAGAATAATTTACCTTGAATCAAGTTAATTTCTCTCAAACATCGACAAACATAAAAAAAAAAAAAAAAACGTCTTAGTCCATTCAATCTGTCTAGCTGAAAATGTGCAAAATGATATAGGAATCACTCTCTCGAGCAGAAACCATGAGAACTAGATCAAGTGGGATTGCTATCCCTCAACTCTCTATCACGGTCTCTCAAACCTTTGTCCCTGTTGCAACCTTTTACTACCCTATCTAGGGTATGTTTCATGATAAACACTTCCTTGGTTTTCTAGTTAGTTCACCTCTTCGTTGTACAACGCTTAGAACTTGTCCACATCGGGGTTAACACACCCAACCCCCACAACAATCACACTTTTAGAATCAACTCCCATGACATTTTTGGACAATATTTCATGTTGGGTCATAATCGTTTCCATGTTCTCGTCCCTCTCTTGATCTTTGTCAAGATGCTCCTTTGTCAATTTAAACGTCAGAGGGGTGACTTGGTATTCGCGGGTATACCATTCCCGGTTAATTGTGGTCACACTATCCAATGGCTGGGCTGCTATAATGTAAGGTTGTTGCATAAAACCACCCAAAAAAGTTGGTCAGTGACACCCTTGTTCACTGTATCAAGGCTTCGGTAAAATTATTGCAGAAAAACATTGTCGGGTAAACCATGAATTGGGAATTGCAACATTAACTTCATAAGTCTTAGCCAAGTCTCATGAATTGGATCACTCTCCAAGAGATTGAAGCGTTGGATGCCATCCTAAAGTGTCATCATCGTCGAAAAAGAGAAAGTAGAACTTGCATGCAGTGAAAGGATCTTCCCCACGAAGTGACTGATTCTCTTGGATATTAAGCCAACCACTTACATGCTTCTCAAATTCAAGAAAATGGGAACAACCTCAACCGCACCGACTCTTGGGATACCTTCTTAAACGAGAACGGCCCGCAAACATCAACAATATTTCTTATATGGTCATGGTGATTATCATGAACCAACCCACCAAACAACCCTTTCAATTTCAAGATCTACAACAAAGGGCTTGTACTGTGGAACACAACGTTCCATTCAGTCGGAGGCAAGGGAAAGGCACCAAATCTACTCATTAGATGAGGGTCATTAATATTCGGATCATTGACATCGTTGAGGTTTCCGATGTCATCTTAGTGGTCCACTAGGATAGCATTGCTTCCGTTAACACTCATTTTCTCTGTTAAAAACAGCAACGCATAAACCAAAACTAAATGTAAGAAGATTCAACTATAAATAACAAGAACAAAATTTGACTTAACCAAAGAATCATAACCAACACCACTCCCCGGCAGCGGCGCCTTTTTGATTAACGTTTCAAGGATACTTCATCCAATTCTAAGTGTTAACGATCGTTAGTTAGTATAATAACCCAACTAAATAGTATAATAACCCAACTAAATGAGTTGGGGTCAAATCCCACAAGTAGCGTTACGTGCTTAAGATTCAATAGTAAAGAGTGAACATGTTCAATTCATTAATAGTTATCGAAATGTACGAATAAAAACATCATTCAAATCAGGGGGTGACACGAATGTCAAATAAGGGTATTTTTGTTTTGATTATAAACTTCAACAATAGCAAATAAAAAAATAACAATAATGAGACGAGTTCTTGGGATGTCATTTGATTACAGGCTAGTGTAGACAAAAGGTTAATTGCAAATATTAGATGATAGATACATTTTAGTGATTACGTTAGACTATAGTGGAGGTGTACTTTCTCTCGAACAATTTACCCCGAACCAAGTCGATTTCTCTCGAACATCGACAAGCATACAAAACAAGAACAACCTATGCCTTAGTCCATCCACTCTCTCGATCTTAATGTATGGAAAAGGGTTTACAAATCACTCACTCGAGATGAACCCATTACAACCCCCAATAATCAATAAACATAACCTCTCTCACTCGAGAAAGAAAAAAATACAAGGGTAGAACTACATTTGCAACTATAATTCATGAATTAAACCACAATTAATGATTAAAATCACTTCTAAACAACATTTGAACTAAAACTAGCAATACCCATAAGTTAAATCAACCAGTAATCACACCCCAAGAATTGTGGTTTTAGCTAGACATCATAAAAAGATAAAGAACGTTACAAAATTGAGTATCCATAAACTGGTAAGATTGATTTCGTCTTAACAAAGGTCCAAATTGAAGAATTTAAAAGACTCACTTCCAATTTCTCAAAAGTGAAAAACAACAATTCTTCAAAGCTAAGGAAAACTTCTCTCACAGTTCAAACACTCAAAAATTATGATATTCCCACATAAAAATTATAAAATTCGATACTAAGAAAAATGTTCAAAAATATATTTATTGTCGCCAAAAATGTCCTTCGGAAGGCCACTCGGCCCAGTAAGTCTGGCTCACCAACCCGTTGTTTGATCAATTTCATCGCATTTTTGTCTTGGCCTTCAACATCCTCCACGTATGTAACTTTAGGCGATCCAACACTAAATCACAAAACCACTTGACGATCCGCAGAATGCTCCTTTCTCTAGCAAACTTGGTTCTTTCCTTCAGGGCTTGGGACACTGGAACATTAGGCGTTCAAATGGTTAATAGGACACTCTCAAAATGGACTTGGCGATCCCTAAACTCTCTTTTATTTTTATTTTTTAAAACTCGTTTTGTTCCAGTTTGCAACTTAGTTGCTCAATCCATAATCCTGAAAATCAATGATTTAACGTCAGTTATTGGCATAAAATAATCATTAAGGATACTAAACGTATACAAATAAAGCTCTAAATGAGTCCAAATCTAGGACCCATCACTAGGCATGGTACACAATCCAAAAGTTAGTATATATAAAGATTGGTATTTTAGCCAATTGTGGAAAATATATTTTACTAGAAGTGGTACCCGGGTCAACCATCAAGCATACATCATAATCAAATGAAGAAAAAAATACACTTGAACACCAAAGTTATCATATCATTGCATACTATTGAAAATATTCAACAATCAAATAATGTTCATTCCTTTTCCAAAATCATATACCAAGGATGGAATACTACAAAAGCTTTTCACAAGCACATATCACATAAACGGAACAATAAACAACCTTCACCTACCTAAAAAAATCATTTCCCATATTATTCTCCATTGAAAATATGATTAGCCATAGTAATCTATTATAGAATAACACCCATTATTTTGTGTATGAAGGAATATACATATAATCCCCTGACAAACTACAAGATATTATATTTTTAAAAAACAATAGGTCTAACTACTCGCTCATGATTAAAACGTACAAAACTTAGACTACAAGCAACTACTAAAGAACTCTAGATATGAACTTCTAACCTAAATCGACGTACATCGCGAATTCATGGATTTTAACCTTGTTTTCATTGATGTCCCTCCGCTCCATTGTTCTTGAGCTTAGAGTAGCTTAGGAGAATTTTGAAGTAACCATTTTCTATTTTTTCAATGAAAAGTGGGAGGAAAGATAGAATTCATTGTGTTTTATATGGCATTATTTTTCCAACCTAGCTATAGCGACCATATAGGCACTATGTTGTGGTTCCATAGTAGGAAACCTTCCATTAGGGTGGGCTGGCGTCAACATGGATCTATTAAAATTCTTCAATTTTCTTTGTATGAATGAATTTTTAAATTTGTACTATATTTTAATAATGTTGGGGACTCTCACAAGGTGCCTTTCGAATAATGATGGATTAGATCGTTACAGTGGCAAAGATTGATAAAAGTCCATTCATGAATATAAAATGAAGAAAAGAAATATTAGTAAGAGGGGTGTTTTTTTTTTCCTTATTTTAGATAAACATGAAATGAGAGACAATATGTAGCACATCAACTTTTTTCTACAAATCTAAATAATATTTTCCTTTCATATGTAAAGTGAAAAATATTGTGTATTTATTATCACTTTCAGATGGTATGTGTTACGATCCAAATTGACTCATAAGTGACACTCACACTTAACCTCGTAGGTGGGCGAACCAATGAATTGAACCCCAAATTATATTTCTCATTCAATTTATAAAATACTAACCATAATATGGAAGGTTAAATCTTATTAGTGTAAGAAACAAAAATCCATTAATGTCTACTATATATCATTTCTAAAACCTAAAAGTCAGCACATTAAGGAAATGTAATCTTCAAATACTATGTCTAAGAGTATTAAAGACACCAAAACAAATTAATAAAATAGTTTATGTCCTAATACTAAGGATATCATTCCATGACAAAGATAATTTAAACCGCGCTTAATAAATAACTCACCCATTTACCTGATATTCTGGAGATTGGCTAGAGCTAAGGAAAGTCAAAGTTGTTGGTACACTCGCTATACTCAACAAAATAGAAACAAGGAAAAACACAAGTAGGGCTTAGTACAGGAAACATATACTGAGTAGATATTATTGGAAAACTTAAAATAGTAGCTTATATGCATAAAGTAATAGTATAAAATTAACTATATCACTTAGCAAGTGGAAAATAATGAACAACATTAAGAAGTGACAACAACACTGAAGCAAGAACGTAATCAATAACAATACAATACACACGAGGACTCCTGCCTCCACACTATGTTCATTTTGGAAATGAGTTCGTTGAGATTGAGTACATTCAGTTAATTCGATATGTTTTCCATCAATATTATCATGTCAGAACGTGACACCCAATCCTATAATAATGTGTCAAAATGTGACACCCGATCCAATAATATCGTGTCGGAACATGACACTCTGATCCAAAAATACTGTGTCAGAATGTGACACATCGATCCAATAATACTGATTCAGAACGTGATACCACCATCCATAATATTGGTACTTACCATGAATAATTAACTGACTTACTATTCCTAATGTGCACTGTAGCTATAATTCTACTCCCATTTGAGCCTAAAATAATTGGACAGTGATAGGGCATTCATTGCCCCACGATAGATATCAGAGTCATCCACAATTTGCTTAGATTCCAGAACGTAGCATACATATAGCAATTTTTTCAATTTACTCACCAATAATATCTTTTCCTTTTAAATATAATTCAATTTCTCCTGTAATGATTGTTCCCGAATTCTCTCAACTAGAACGTTATACTTTTACAATTGTTATCTAATTATGCAATATTTCAATATAATCTTAACCCCTACACATTAACAAACCAATAGATACCCTTGAATAATTCAGAAGTTACACCCAGTAACCTCAAACGGAAAACAAAATCGACAAACATCTTCATCTATCCATACCCAAAAACTATATCCTATAAACCGCTCATGGATTACCCTTAATCATTAATTACTATCCATGTATACAAACATAGAAGAGTTAAGAACTTCTGTGTACCTATAAACACCTTTGTTCTGTTTCTCTTCGCACACAAGTGCCTCCGTTATTTCTCTACGATCATGCAACTCTTTTATTGAATTTCCTTCTTTTCTACAGAACAATTATAACACTAATTGTTTACCTAAAATTATAAAAGTGATGAAAGTGTCCCACTTTTAAATTTAGTGTTATCTTCTTTAACCACCAACTAACTTAAATATGAAAACTACCCCACTTAATCCATAAATGTAGTTACGAATAGTCAAAAATATCCATTTAGAATCTATCGTAAAGTATTTTATGAAATAAAAAGTTCAACAACTTAAAATGATCAAATAGGTCATTACATTATGAAAACAATAATCTTCATAGTCTAAATAGGATAAATATTATGTGAAATTGTAGACTTTTTACAATCTTTGTGTCGCTTCAAAGGGAGCAAGGATGATATGATTATTTTTCACCTTGTGATTAGCACGATTTATTACAAGCTCTAACAATGTCAAAAAATAATTCTTTCTCAATTTATTTGATTTTGTTTTATTTGACACAAATTAAATTGACTACATCTTGTAATCTTGAATTTTTTTATATAAATGTAAGAATAAAAAAATTATCTCTTAACAAAAAAATATCCTTTAACATTTTAGAATCAAAATCTATTCCACTGTAAAACTATTTGTGTCCTTGTCTATCTATATATGCTCGGCTACCCTCTCCAATAAATAATTTATGTTAGCAAACATGTAGTTTTTATTTTCAAATTATATAAGACAAACAATTGAACTTAAGTTAAATAATCATTATTTGCGCAATTATTTCCAATAATGGAAAATCGACATTCCTTTGTTAATTTCATGAATTTAATTTCGTGGATGACCATCTAATTAGTAAAGCAATTTTTATTTGTGTTTGAAGTATTTCAATTAGTAAATATTAATTTAGGACACTCACAAGATTATTTTCTCTTGAAGTGAATACGTAATTATCAGAATTTGTGTTGTTGATTATTGAAAACCCGCACAAATCAGATGAATTTATTTTATGTAGAGTCCAATGTACTTAGAAGAAGTAGAACATTCGTTTGTGTTGTAGATAGATAGACCTAGCCTTTGATGTTATGGAAACAAACCCCTTTTTTCAAAACCTATAATGGTGTATTTATACACCTAGGGTTAGTCTTAAGGATCACTAATGGGGTAATAAAATCATTGGTGTGTCTGACCTAATAATTATTAGAATATCGACAAAACTAGGAAAACATAAGCCTTATACTTAGTCCGTAAAATCCTACATTAAAATAATTACCTAACAAAGCTCAGATTACCTGACAAAGCTACCAAATTTAGATGATTATACCCAATTCCCTATTTCACACATAATTAGAAGTTGTATTTTGACAAAATAAATGTGTCGCCTATATCATTGATGTTTCTCTCCACTACATTACTCTACAAAATTAGCACGATTTAATATTAGTCTGTTCAAGTTCGAATTACAGATTTCCCTAAATTCACAATTTTTGGGATTATTCATATAAGGTAAATATTATTGACTGTAAGTGTATCAATGCATTTCTTCTTCCAATGACAGGATTGTTGATGAAGGATAATCATCCAAACATAAAATATAAAAAATGTATGTGATTTCTTTAATGTATCTGTTGTATGTTGATATATTTTCTATAACAAATATATCTTAATACATCATATATAGGAAATGTATCATGATATGTCATGTGCTGGAAATGTATCGTTATATAATGTATCATAAAGATATCGTGATACATCATTTATTGGAAAGGTATCCTGATACATCTAATATTGGTATCATTATGCAGTATTTCATACAGGTATCACGATACACCATCTATTGGAATTATATTATGATGTAATTTATCTGAAAGGTATGATGATACAACATATATCATAAAGGTATCTTGATACATCATATATCATAAAGGTTATCATGATATCGAGTATATAATCTAGGTAACTGTTCTCTACATTTCAAATCCTGAAATGTCATATATGAACTTAAATGGTTCACATAGTTGTTGCACAATAATTATCATCTAATTTTTATATTCTAATTCACCACTCCCAGTTTAAAGAAAAAGAAAACTAAGCTAATGGGATAAATAAAAACCATCATTTATAAAACATTAAGATAGCTTATTACTGGTATATCTATTTGGCATGACCCAATTCCTCGAGTCATGATGACACCTACTATAACCCTCTAGTAGGTAAGCCAACCGGTAACCAAAACAACAAGTAATAAATATGAAGGTAGAAACAAATCTGGAGCAGTATTTGAATAAGAGAAACGAAATAAAAAACAGAAGCAAGAAAAAAATGATATCTATACAAAAGATCCCTCTTAGAATCGTGAAGTCAAAGGTACATAATTGTCTAAACACAAGATTTTTAAATTACAAACATAAACCCTAAATAAAAGTTTGTCTCAAAAAGCGAAATGCTAGCTATCAAATAAAGGTATAGGTCAATAAGTACAAGACGCCAAGTACTTACTCTCATCTTAGAATAGAAGCTCCAACATGGTTGAATTATCAACGCCGGTAGAATGTAATCAAACCTACATCACGGAACATATGCAGAGTGCAAAATTTGTACCAAAACATGTACTTAGACTAGAGGAAGAGGGAGTCAAGCCAGCTATTGAGGTTGTGGAATTTGGTGGGCCAGAGTAGTCTACAGATAGTGAAAACATGATAGTAGACCAGACGGGACCACCAACATAACACCCGAATAATTATGAAAATTTAAAGCAATATGAATTGATAGAATATTGACATAGAAGATGGCAAAGTGGAATTTAATAGAAATGCAAAGCATTGTACAAATAATAGAAAATAAATAAGTTCAACTACCTAAACATAACTTACCCCCATAAGCCCAAAACGTACACGCATGCACAAGTTTACGTAAAATCCTTAATAGACCCCCAAAAGTCTGAAAAATGTACATTATGGATAAATCTATAACGAACAAGGCATAGGCCATACATCAATTTGTATATAACCTCCTGGTAACGAATAAGAGTCTCCTAAAGGTAAGGAGTAAATATCCTTAACCTCAAACCACAGGTGCTCTCTCAAGGGACAATAGGATGAAGCTATAATGTATAAACACCTTTGAGAATAAGGTCAGCATGACTAGACCCTAAATAATCAATTATAATTGCTTCCAAAGGACCTCATTTAAAGTCATCATCACAGAACCACCGTGGAATGATGTCTACTAGTGTATAATCAGTATAATACTTCAAGCACGAACAAACTCGATTGCCCAACTCATATCCCAAATGCAATTCACGGGGCTATATAAAGAGGGAGATTGGATCGAAGGTAATTATAGTTGAGTCCTCGCCTAATCGAAGGATTTTTCTATCAAACTCATGTATGCTACAGAAGTCCACAAAGAGTTAACCATCTGAAATGATGCGAAAATAAAATTAGGACAAATGGCTCCATATAAAAAAGGACTATGGCTACCACTAGGCAAAGCCTTGACTATGGTCGAACATGCTCAAACGATAAATAGTAACATCAATTGAGATCAACCACAAGGTAAGGATAATCACATACCACAATCAACATGTTCCTAATCTTGAAAATCCCAAAATACGCCAAAAACATGATATCTAGCATGATCAACTAGGTTTCCATCCTAAATTAACACAAATAATATCATTTCAGTTATTCAAGCTAAAACTAAGGAATAGAAAGTCGTAGGCTACCTTTAGCCTAACAACAATTCAAGGCTTAGAATAGTGGAAACCAACACCATGCTGCAATTTACACTTTAAAGAACAACAAAGAAGCTAATGTTGTCCCAAAATAGAGGCAAACACCACATTTAAAGAGTCTATAACACTTCCCAATAACAGAACTAGGTGGATCTGCAGTTTCCGAACATAATTGAGTCCATATAACCGAAATGTGGGATATATTATAGGAGAAATCACCAATAGAAAATTATAATTCCTTGTTTATCGGGTTTTGGTCTTCTAATATCATACATCAGGAATGCATCAAGAAGGGCCTAAAAACGTGGAGTATCAACAATTAACCCATCTTAAATGCGACGAAGGCCTTACAAAAGCGAAGGGTAAAGAACCAAGGCCATATGAATGCGACAGGGACCGATGAACGCGGATAGGAGGGAACTAACCCATCGTCAATGAATCATGGACCCCAGGAATGTGACGACCAAGGGGTACCCTCTAGATGTAACATGGCATACGTGACCCAAGAGAGGTCGCATCCAAGACCATATTTTACTCATAATATAAGGTCATACGAAGTGAGGGAAAAATTAAAACCTCTTTAAACAATACAATCGAAAACATTTTCATAAGAAAACGAAAGTCTTTACTATTTCTTTATATCAAACGATCTATTAAAACTCTTGAATAGAAGACTTGGGACGCATCTCACATACTTTCCAATAAATAAAGAAACCACATAACAAAAATATAAGGGGTTTATCGTCAAAGCTATGAGGAATACCAACTCTTCAAATCTTCTTGCACACTAGAAACCTAGCCTCCGAATCAACTCATTCTCCAACACCCTACATTGGATTAGAATTTAGGCAATATGCATTAGTACAAGATGTACCAAGTATTAAATCTATCACAACAACACAAAAGCATCTCAAAATTGTCAGTAAACATAGGAAATAAGCATAAGAGATAATAACATAGTCATAGGATGATCCCCAAAATAAGCATCAAACAAATACAAGTCAACATAAGAGAAAAAAAATTAGCATAAGAGATACATCTTGTTCATAAAATAGTCTCTACTTAGACTTTCATGATTTTATACATCAACCTTAGGTCATTGGCCATTCATATTATTAGAGAACTATTTTACAAGAAACCTCTAGTATACTTATGCAATTAAAGGATAAAAATCTATACTACCATCCGAGCTAAGTACCTATCTTTTGTCATTGTTAGGCATAGTCCACATGCGTAGTCAAGACATAGGTTTTCATGTCATAAGAGAACATGCACTTATAAGTAACCTCTAAGAATATTTTGAAGTTACTCTATCCATGCTTACTATTCATGGATGTCATTCTTGACCAACTTCATAAAGGCAAGGTACTATTATCTCAAGTGAATCATATCATGAAAGGCAACTATAGCAAAGATCAAAGCTAAGCATACATCACATAAGAGGAAACTTCAAAAGTAGCTTGAAGTCATACTTGTGCCATGTATGGATGGCATCCCATACTACCACCCTAGCGAAAGCCTTTAGGGTCGTGTTAAACCCACATAACACGACCCCCCACATAATACTTATTCAATAGGAATTTACTTAAAAGTCCCTCCACTAGGCATCCCCGTCCTGGCATCACAACCACTTGGATGGCCCATCAAAGACTCCACAACTCATGGTGGTGCGTGTGGTCCCTTGACAAATGGCCTTCTCAACTTCCTAAGGCCCCCCATGTCCTATGGAATCTTCACGAACAATTCCACGGACCATGGTGAAGACCACAGGTCATGAAGTTGCTCGTGGACTTGGGGAAGTAGCTTGGCAACCTCAAGGCCTCACCTCTAGTGAAGCTATGTCATCTTCATGAGCAATTCTACTGACCGTGGTCAAGACCACTGGTCGTGAAGTGGCTCGTGAATCTTTGGAAGTGCTTGGATAAGGTTGGGAAGCCTTGTCCTCTGGCTTAGGCCTCACCCCCTTCACATGGCACTTGCCCTTGACACCCTTAACCAAATCATAGAGAGTCTTCTAAAATATGGGGTCTAGCATGTTCTTGACGTTCAACCACTAAACCCCTAAATCGAAGAAAGTAAAGTCTCATCTATGACTCTTATTATCAACATCACACTCTCGAACCCTAGCTTTTGTCTCTGGTCTAGTCTACTAATCTCCAGAGCATTACAATATCTCCCCCTTGGGAACATTCGTCCTCGAATGACAATTCTAAATGACTTATAAAAGAAACGACTCTTGACTAGCAGACCATCATACAAAACCAAGGATAAAAACATCTACTCCAAGCCAAACATGTGTAACACAAGGGAGTAGGAACTACATGTACCAACCCAAAATGCATGAACTTTTATATTTATTCACTTCCAAGGAGGAACTAACATCTCCTAGCTAAAATATTCTCAACACACACTCATGGAACCTAAATGTAAATCAATTTTTAAAATGCATCGTTTCAAGGAGGAATCTTTCAACTATAAATATAAGGAATTCTAATATAATCATCTCATGAAGTCTATATGAAACTCTTCTCAAATTCACTACAATGAAAGACAAAAATGCATATAAGTAATTTCTAATAAGATCTAAGAATTTTCACGAACATGAACTTAGAAGAACATAGAAACATACAATTTACACTTGACTTCACATAAAAGCAAAACAGGAGGAACTTATAATCTAAAGCTTGAATAAGAGTAGAAGGAAAATGACAAGGACTTTGGGATATCTCATTGTCCCTAGGCCTCCCAAGTAGCACCTTGACCTAAAATCCTCACTAAATTACACTTCATGCTACTTCATAGAACAACTTCCTTGTTCTTCTAGTTCTTAATTTGCCGGTGTACGACTTCTACAGGTACTTCTAAAATAGAGAGGTTTTCACAAGAAACTATAGCTCACAAGAAACCTTACTAATACCACTCAAGATTTCACATGAGCCTAACAATCAGAACTAAACTTCTCATACTCACTACTCCTCTAAAGGTGAAAATTTAAAGCAAACCTAACTCATGAACATAAGGAATACTCAACAACCTTTCTATCTAAGCACCTTATGTCCCCTTGGGAGCAAACATGTACGAGTTCTTTTAAGCATCACTTCTTTCAAATCTTAGGTTGGGGCAAGTTATCACTAAGCTTACAAAAGATGGATCGATACCATGGTGAATTACACTTCTACCCTGTTAGAGGAGTCTATTAACTCAACCCATCTAGGCATTACTTTCACACCTTATTCCACCAATCTATCAACATACCACAAAACTCATCATGACTATGCCATGTTCTACCATCAAATAGAAATTAACATAAAACAACACACTTCAACTAAAGACAACATAACAATCTATCATCTCAAATCTATCATGTCACATAGGTTAATTGCTATCACAACCAACCTTTCTTCCTCACTCCTTGTAGTATAAGCCCTTCTAATAGTCATATCCTAATGGCCATCAGATAAGGGATAAGACAAAGAGCTTATAGATCTATGACACGACTAGGAGAATGAAGAAGTGAGATTTCCTAACCATACAATAGCCTCCTATTCATAAAAGTGGCACACTTCACATTTATGAACAAGACTCTACAAGAGGTAGTTTGAGAAAATTCTAGAACCACTCTATACCTTGTGCTTTGATCTCAAGACCCAGGGTACCCCATAGACGTATCATGGCATACTTGACCACGAAGGGGTTGCATACAAGCCCTTAGCAGAAACATAAGATAAGATCATAGAAAGTACGAGAAAATTTAAAACTTCTGAAAACAATAAAATTGAAAATATTTTTATAAGCAAGAGGAAGTATTTACTACATCTTTGTCTCAAACATCTATTAAAACTTGAATAAAAGATGTGGGACGCAGCCCATATACCGTCAAAAACATAAAAACCGACCTAAGGAAAACATAAGGGGGTTTTCCTTGAAGCTATGAAGACTAACCTACTATTCAACTCTTTTTAAACCTTAGAAACCTAGCCTCAAAAGCAACTAAATCCCTAAAACCCTACATTTGATTAGAATTTAAGCAGTATGCATTAGTACATGATGTACAAAGTGTTAAAGCTAGGACAACATCCTAAGAGCATCTCAAAATGGATAGTCAACATAAGACTGTAACAACCCTAAAAATGAATAGGATCAAGACTTAGGTTTTTCAAGAATGCTTGTGACTAGACCGAGGTCCACACGTATTGATACGCGTAGAACCAGACCTCAGAACCCTTACTACGACCAAGCCAAGTAACTTGGGGAGTTAATTGAGCTTGGAAAGGTTGGAACCAACCATGTGAGGCTCGCAAAAACGAAGATTTAATTGAAAGAGTTTTTACCGGACTAAAAAGAATAAATCTTAAGTTTTGAGGGTCCAAGGGTAAAATGGTCTTTTCCAAGCCAAGGGTATTATTGTAATTACCCTGAGGAAAAATTAATTAATAAATTAGTTAATTTGTTTAAGGTATTTCGGGTGGGGCAACCCGAATTGACCCATTTCTAGCAAATGGGGTCACTCGGGTTCGAGCCCCACTAGAAGCAAGATTTAACTTGCTTTTATGTTAATGTGTTAACTTAGTTTTTAATAAATAATTAATATTAGCTGATTTAGGAAAAAGAAATCAGATTTTTATTAATTTGATTTAATTATTAAGTTGACTAATTCATACCCACAAAGTCCTACTTCTACTAGACTTCTATATCCCATTTCCCCCACTCTTTCTTGCACGATTTCTCTCTCTCTTTCACTCTCTTTTCTTGGCTGAAAACGTGAGAAAACAATCAGCAAAAGAAAAATAAAGTAAAGGCAAAAGTTCATCAAGAACTTGAAAGATAGAAACACAAAAGAGAAAGCTATCCGGTAACGTTAAGCAAAACGTACTACACTAGTCGGGTAAGGTGTGACTTTGGGTGTGTGGACTGATTTGTGGAGGAGTTCTTGGGCAGCATTCTGAACATTTAACAAGAAAACAAAGGTATGGGTTTTCTTACTCTTGGTCCCTTTCCCAAGAGACCCTTAAGACTCAGATAATTCTATTTCGAAACTAGGATTGTTCCCCATTTCATGCTCTCTGTCATTAGCTCCCAACGAATGTAGGTTGGTATGAATGCTGGTAGACTTAGGATTATGTGACTTTTGTGTTGAATGTTAATGTATTGGATGTACGTTAATTCATGAAAAGACAAACATGTGTGTGTTCGAATTAAGAAAAAAAATGTGTATGGCATGTTGAGTCTCGGCCTAGAGGCTTGATTTTGTTAATGTTTTGTTTGTTGTTTTATGTACACTAATTGAAGTAAAATGTGATGTTCATGTGACATGAAGGGTGGCTGAATTGAGGAGTAAACATCTTGGTTAAGAATTCGTGAAAAAATGTATTAAAGAATGCACCAAATGAACTATGTATTGCTCTATAAATTCACGAACAAATGGAGATAAAAATGAGTAAAGAAGATGCCTTAAATTTCCATCATTATGTTGATACATCTCTGCCAAATTAAGTTGTTTAGAATGTTAAGAAAAATAAAGAAAAAAATAGGTGAGGTCATTGAGGGTCGAACCCGAGACCTCACCCCTTTAAAATCCCCCAAAATTAAAGAAGAAAAATTTGTATGGTGAGGGGGATTTGAACCTGTCTTGGCTGGGAAATAAGTGTGAAGAAAAGAAAATAAGAAATGATAGGGGTGGGATTCGAACCCACACCCTCTCGGTTAGAAACCAAGGAAAAGGAAAAATAAAGAAAAATTATGAGAGGCGTGGGAATCGAACCCACGACCTCTATGCGGATGGGGGAAGATAAAAATAAATGAAATGAGGCTGGGGGGGATTCGACCCCACAACCTGACAGTCAACTCAAATAGTCAACTTTCAAAAAGGAGAATAAAATAAAGAGGTTGTGGGGGTTCGATCCCACAACCTCTCGGCCTTAAGCGAAGGGAAGGGAAGGGAAATTAAAGGATAATTTAGTGTGGCTGAGGGGACTCGACCTCGGGTCCTAAAGCCTCACATGAACCGAAATCAATTAAAGAAAAACGAAAATGGGGTTGTGGGGGCTTGAACCCACAACCCCTCGGCCAATACAAGAGAGATTTTAAGTAGAAAAGTAAACTTTCAATGTAAACATTGTGATTTGACTTAGAGTTAAAATGTTATGACTATTAGAATAAAATCAATTAATAATGTAAATGACATTCAATTGATTCAAGACTTGGGATTCCTTGCCCAAACTTTCGTTTGATACATAAGTCATACGTGAACAAATCATCCAAGAATAATGCCACCTACTTAGATCAAATTCAAGATCTTGGCATAACTACAAGATACATAAGTCTTGTACTATATAATCTTAGGAATGTAAGAATTACTTAACGAACTACGAATGAAGCCTCATGGCTTGTGTGTTTAGACTTATAAGTCTAACATACGTTCAAAAGTAAGTGAACCTAAGATGTATGAAGTGGAATGATGAACCCTAGAGGGGTTAAGTAAGGGTGTGAGACACACCAAATGGCCAAGTGCATTGGCATATGACGAAATGAACATACACGTAATGAGAGGTGAATAACTAAGAAAAACAAAGATGCAAATGATGATGAATGTGGTGACAACATGATGTGAGGCTAATATAAATGAGGAGAGTAATCTCAAATGAGCCTAAGTAAAGGTTACCAACATGTATTCACCTATGAGAGTGTAAGATAATGAAGAGACCAGTCTCTATGAACACTCTAATGAGAGTATTGAGCTTAACACTTAATACGAATGATGAGATGAGAGATCATCTAATGAGCTATGATGTCCTCATACTAGAAGTTAGCTTCCATGACGTATGAGATGAATGAAATGAAACTTTATACTGAGCACCGATAGACTAGCTATGAGCGGTGATGCCTTCTTTCGGGAAGGGCGGAGGTTCACGTAACTCTCATGAGATGAGACTGTCTGGCTTGCCGGGTATAGGTCTCCTTATATCTCCTAGTCTTCAAACCTATACTGCCAATATAGGGATCTGGCGGGGTTAAATTCCCATGTACGCTAGCATGTTATTGGATCACTTTGGCCGGTCATTCCACTTCTTTTTGGTATGGGGGAGACACTGGATTTCATGATGCTCACATGATCTATGTCGGTTAAAGTTAAAGTTCCCAATGAATGAATGAGTCCAGCCTCAAATGATGCACATAATGAAATGAATGAATACCAAAGGTGTTAGGATAGGATAATCAAAAGGTGAGTTAGATTCAAGTAATGACATTAGGTCATTTTTGGTCATTGCACAACGAACCTAATGAAAGTCTTAAACTACATCCTAGGTATAACTGGTGGTTACACTGGACTATGAACGAAATGAAATGAAGTACGTATGAATGAATGAAGTAGACTCTGTGTTTGCTAATGAAGACTCCCTAGTTGAGGTCCCATATGTTGATCCCTCATTTCTGGGATGTCTTAATGTCAAGTCAATGATTCCAAGGTCTCATGGCATATGAATGAATGATATGAACGAAGTTATGTGTTACATGTAAAAGGTACTGTATGTTGTATGATATGTGCTATGTGTAAATGTTATGTGCTGTGAGTATATGTCATAAGTATGATGATGTATGTTATTTTCATGGCATGACTTTCCTAATCCATATTTGGAAAGCTCACTGACTTTCCTAATCCAAATTTGGAAAGTTCACTAACTTTCCTAATCTCAATTTGGCAAGTCCACTGACTTGACTATCAAAAATCATGTTGTTAGGAAAGAGCTATTCTTTCTCATGCATGTCCTTGGTGTGTGCTTGCATATACCCATACTTAGTACAAGTGTGTACTAACCCTATACAAACTCTACTATTTTAGGTGCAGGCACAGGTGGACGGTAGAGCTACAGGATCATCGCTATAGTTATCCGGACGTCCAGCATTCATCCGGTTTTTGGTAGGTCCTCATGCTTTCGAGGATGCTACTGTTTATGTTCTAGCTTAGTTTAGGAGTTGAGCTAGTGGAGCATGTTCCACTAGCGTTTCTTTCTTATTTTATTCAGACTATGTATGGGTGCCATTTTGGCAATTATACAATTATGTTATTGAACTATTTCTTTCATTTGATTATATCTTAATGACTAGATGGTTGATGTTGAACGGATTACGAATGTATTAGAAATGTTTAGTAAGTAATGTTTAGAAACAAAAAGTTTCAAATTTTCTGCTAAAATTTACCTATGTAAAGTAAGAATGACGTAAGTAGGCTTGTCTGCGACCTCTGAGAGGTCAACGACGCCGGTCTCGTCTGGAGTCTAGATTCCAGTCGTGACAAAGTTGGTATCAGAGCACTAGGTTAAATTACGAAAATAATAAGTTCACATCAATCACATTGAGTATTTTCTAAGTCATGGTAGTGAAGTGCACCACTATCCTGGATTAGAGACTACATGATGCGTAGGAAAATTTCCCTTCTTCTGATCTTATCGTGCTTTTCTGAATGTCTGAATTCTTGGTGTTATGAGCGTGTCTAACATCAATCCTTTTTGTTATATCCTTGTATCTGTCTTATTTTTAGTATTTTATTTGGTATTGGGTAATTATATGTTTTAGTTTTAGCATTTAAGTTGCGATAATCTATAACCATTCTACTTTTACCTCGTTTTTGTTCACTATGTTTACTAACTATAAATGCTGGACTTGTATGTTTACTATTACTTTCCTGTATATAATTATTCTTCAATAATTCATTTATATGCATTTGAAATTCTTTTAAATCATCAAAATTATATTTTAATGGTTTTTGTGTTATTATACTATTTTCATCTATTAATTCAATCTTTACTTTTATCTTATGCTTTTCCCGTCCTTGTAATGGATTTTCACTATATAATAATTCTAATTGTTCGTTAATTATTTTAACCTTATCTATTGTAAATATGATAATTTCTAATTGTGTTATTTGGTTTTTACTTATATTTTCCATTTCCTGGTATATTTTTTCACTTCCTTTTATCCATTCTATGGGTTTTCTTTGTTTATTATTTACTCTTTTTGCTCTTATTTTATTTCCGCATGGTGTAGTAAACCACCAATGTGTTTTTGTTATAATATGTGGGTAAAATCTTTCTAAAAATGGCATTCCTAATAACATATCTTTTGTTGTAAATTCAAAATTGTACATTTCTTCTATTGTTAATATTTTATCCCATATTTGTATTTTTATATTTTTTGCTTTATACGTAATCATACTGCCTTCATTATTAAATCCTGTCACTACCATAGGTGTTTTTAATTTTTCCCATTTATCCCCTGGTAAACAATTATATTTACATATATTTGCTTCTGCTCCTGTATCTATCATAGGGGTATAATATCTGTTGTGATATCCTTCTACAATATTTTTTGCAAGTATATATATTTTCATTATTCATTTTGTTCTTTTAATAATTATTTTCTTATTTTGGTAAGTTATTATTAATTGTTCATTTTCTATACTATATGGTTTAACCTTTTCTAACCATTTTATTCCTAGAGTAATATTATTGCTTCCTTGGTAGATTTTAAATGATATTACTATTGGTATTCCTCCTATAATTATTTCTTTTTCTGTTACTTCTTCGCTTGTGTTTATTATCTCACTAGGTAATCCAGGGCATAAGTGTCCTGTTTTCATAATTTCTGTTTCTAATACTAATTCTCTTGTTATATAATTCTCTTCTTGTCCTGTATTTATTAAAATTTTATATTTTCTTTGATCTATTATTCCTGTTATAAAATAGTGGTATAGTGTTGTTTCTTCTGTATTTAATAAATTTTTAGAAATTTCATAGTTCCTTTTAGATGTGCTTGCTCTTGATGAGGTAGTTCTAATTAATGTATTTGGTACACTTGAAGCACTCAATCTTTCTTTTACAATTTCTAAATCTTCTTCTATGTCAATTTCTTTATAGCTATAATCATTATTATCTATTATAGTAATTATTCTTTCAAAAGGATTTTCTATTTTTATTTTATCAATTTTATTCCTTGCTGTTACTTTATGTTTTGTTGTTAGTATATATAGGTTTTTACATCTTGCTGTAAATATTTTACTGCCTGGTGCTAGTTCTATTCCAGACATTTTCCAATATAGAACTAATGATTTATCTATGTTTCTATCTGTTAATGATACTGAGTAATTGGCACTTATTATAAATTTAAATTTTTGGTATATTAAGTTTCCTCTTACTGCACTAATTACACTTTTTTCTATAGGATATATAATTCTATCATCTGCTAAATATATTCCAGAGAATGAACACTAGGAGAGGATTTGGTCAGAGGAGAGGAGGAGCAGCTGCTAGGGGTAATCAGGATCTACCACAGGCTCCAGCTGAAGGAGTGGCCATACCAGTTAACCCAGCTGGGTTGACTGATGCTGAGGTGCGGGCATCTTTGGCCCAAATGGCACAGGCCATTACCATGCACGCCCAGGCTATGACTGCCCAGGCCAACAGACAGGATGTTCAGAGGGAGAACCCACCGGTCCGTCGCATGGCTGACAGACTGAGGGATTTCACGAGGATGAATCCTCCCATTTTCACAGGGGTTAAGACATCGGAGGATCCTCAAGAGTTTGTAGATAAGGTGCATAAGATCCTGGTGGCTATGGGGGCCACTGACATTGAGAAGGCTGAGCTGGCTTCCTATCAGCTCAAGGATGTAGCACAGACTTGGTGCAAGATGTGGCAAGATAGCCGTGTCTTAGTTGGAGTACCAGTCACATGGGAGCTGTTCAAGACTTCATTTCTGGAGAGATTCTTTCCCAGGGAGATGAGGGAGGCCAAGGTTGAGGAATTCATCAACCTCAAACAAGGCTCCATGACAGTCAGGGAGTATTCCCTGAAGTTTGTTAAGCTGTCAAGGTATATTGTTTTTCCCTAAGTATTTAATAGCAAGAATAAGAATAATACTGAACCTTGTTGAAATCTCCCAGGTATGCTACTTCCCTGGTTTCTAACAGCAGGGATGAGATGAGCAGGTTCCTCACAGGAATCAATGGAGACCTGGAGGAGGAGTGTCGATCTGCTATGCTCCATGACAATATGGATCTTTCTAGGTTGATGGTGCATGTCCAGCAGGTAGAGGACAGCAACAGAAAAAGAGGTGTTCGTGATGATAGGAGGCCCAGGCCTCAAGATCAGGCAGGACCCAGTCATGGAGGCCACAGGAGCAACTTTGGCGTCCGTGAGCAGCCAAGGTTCAAAAAGGGGAAACAGAGTTCTGGGAATTCTAATCCTCAGAGGAGTGCTACACCTAAAGGAGGCAGACCTGATCCCAAGAAGGGAAATAGAGGTGAGATGCAGCGTACTAAGAAGAATTGTGCTAAGTGTGGCCGAGCTCACAGTGGAGAGTGCAGATAGGGCACTAATGCCTGCTTCGGTTGTGGTAAGAGTGGACACATGGTCAGAGACTGTCCACAGAACAGAGGTCAGGCTGGACGTAATACTCAGCCTAGGCCTAATCCACACGGTGCAGCAGCAGCCGAGCCTCCTAAGAGGAATAGGTTCTATGCCCTGAAGGGCAGAGAAGAGTAGGAGATGTCCGCTTATGTGGTCACAGGTATGCTGCAAGTGTTCTCAACTTCTGTTTATGCTTTACTTGATCCAGGGTCTACACTTTCCTTTGTAACTCCTCTACTTGCTCTTACTTTTGAGGTATTGCCTGAAGTTCTACATGATCCTATAGTGGTTAGTACACCTTTAGGAGAGAATGTAAGAACTGATAGAGTATACAAAGATTGCCCAATAGTTGTGAGTGGTAAAACTATGTGTGCAAACCTGGTTGAGTTATCCATGCATGATTTTGATGTTATTCTTGGCATGGATTGGCTTCACAGTTGTTATCTTGCTTGGACTGTCGTAGCAGAGTGGTGAGATTTCACTTTCCTAATGAAGAAAAGTTAGTCTGGGAGGGGTACCATTCGAGTCGTCCTAACCCCTTGATTTCTAACCTTAAGGCCAATAAAATGATGTCCAAGGGGTTATTGTGTCATCCTGTGAGTGTTAATGATTTGGATCATGACATTCCTTCCATAGACTCAGTACCTGTAGTGAATGAGTTCTTAGATGTGTTCCCTGATGATTTACCTGGAGTCCCTCCCCTTCGAAAGATTGACTTTGGTATCGATTTAGAACCCGATACTAAACCAATCTCAATTACTCCTTACAGAATGGCTCCAGCGGAACTCAAAGAGTTGAAGCTGCAGTTAAAAGATCTCATTGACAAGGGTTTCATTCAACCGGGCATATCCCCTTGGGGCGCTCCAGTGTTGTTTGTAAAGAAGAAGGATGGAACCCTTAGAATGTGTATCGATTATCGGCAGCTCAACAAAGTCACTATAAAGAATAAGTATCCACTCCCCAGATTTGATGATCTGTTTGATCAACTCCAAGGGTCTAGTTTCTTCTCTAAGATTGATCTTCGTTCAGGGTATCATCAGCTTAGGGTTAGGGATGGAGATATCCCAAAGACAGCCTTTCGTACCCGCTATGGTCACTATGAGTTTTTAGTCATGTCATTTGGTCTCATGAATGCACCTGCTGCATTTATGGACCTCATGAATAGGGTCTTCCGTGAATACCTTGACTCTTTCGTCATAGTATTCATTGATGACATTCTCATCTACTCTAAGACCAAGGAAGAGCATGAACATCATTTGAGACTAACCTTGCAGGTACTTAGACAGCATCAGTTTTATGCCAAATTCAACAAATGTATCAGGGCGTGGAGGTGGATCCCAGGAAGACTGAGGCTGTGAAGAACTGGCCAAAACCTCTTACTCCTACTGATATCCGTAGCTTTTTGGGATAGACTGGTTACTATCGCAGGTTTGTGGAGGGATTTTCTTCCATTGCTGCCCTATTGACAGCTTTGACTAAGAAGAAAGCCAAGTTCGAATGGACGGAGACTTGTGAGAAGAGTTTCCAGGAGCTCAAGGACAGACTCACTTAAGCCCCGGTGCTTACCTTGCCTAAGTGTGGTGAGAACTACACTGTTTATTGTGATGCATCTAGGGTTGGTTTGGGTTGTGTTCTTATGCAGGTTGGTAAGGTGATAGCCTATGCATCTAGACAACTCAAGGTTCATGAGAAGAATTATCCCACTCATGACCTGGAGTTGGCACCTGTGGTATTTGCACTGAACCTGTGGAGGCATTATCTGTATGGGGTGCATGTAGATGTGTTCACAGACCATAAAAGTCTCCAGTACGTGTTCACACAGAGGGAGTTGAATCTACGTCAGCGGAGATGGTTGGAGCTGTTGAATGATTATGACATGAATGTGCACTATCATCCAGGTAAGGCTAATGTTGTAGCTCATGCTTTGAGCAGGATGAGCATGGGAAGTACAACTCACGTTGAGGATGAGATGAAGGAGCTGGTCAAAGATGTACACAGACTGGACAGACTGGGTGTGCGTTTGGTTGACTCCACCAGTGGAGATGTTTCAGTTCATCCTAGTTCTGAATCATCCTTCGTAGTTGAAGTCAAGCAGGATCAGCATCTAGATCCCGTGTTGATGGAGCTGAAAATGAATATGAATGAGTCTTTCGCTTTGGGAGGTGATGGCATACTTAGGTATCAGGACAGGCTGTGTGTGCTAGATGTGGATGATTTGCGGACCAGGATTGTTGCAGAGGCCCATGGTTCCAGATATTCTATACATCCAGGTTCCACCAAGATGTATCATGATCTCAAGCAGAATTATTGGTGGGATGGCATGAAAAAGGACATTGCAGAATATGTGGCCAAGTGTCCTAATTGTCAGCAGGTTAAGGCAGAGCATCTTAAGCCTGGTGGTCTGACGCAGATTATTGAGGTTCCAACTTGGAAATGGGAGGCCATTAATATGGACTTCGTGGTTGGGCTTCGGAGGACTAGGAGGCAGCATGACTCTATATGGGTTATTGTGGACAGATTAACTAAGTCTGCCCACTTTATCCCTGTAAAGTCTACTTACAGAGACGAGGATTATGCGAGGCTCTACATTGATGAGATTGTGAGATGGCATGGGATTCCCTTGTCTATTATTTCAGACAGAGGAGCTCAGTTTACTTCTCATTTCTGGAGATCTTTCCAGAAGAGCTTGGGCACGCAGGTGAAGCTTAGCACTGCCTTTCACCCTCAAACAGATGGGCAGGCAGAGCGCACCATTCAGACATAGGTGGATATGTTGAGGGCGTGTGCGATTGACTTCAGAGGTAACTGGGATGACCATCTGCCTTTGATAGAGTTCTCATATAATAATAGCTATCACTCCAGCATTGGGATGGCACCTTTGAGGCATTGTATGGTAGGAGGTGTAGATCTCCAGTTGGGTGGTTCGAGGTTGGAGAGTCATCCATTTTGGGGCCGAAGATCATTCATGAGGCCTTAGAGAAGCTCAGAATGATTAAGGACAGGTTGGCTACTGCGTACAGTCGGCAGAAGTCATATGCTGATAACAGAAAGCGACCCTTAGAGTTTGATGTTGGTGACCAGGTTTACTTAAAAATATCACCTATGAAAGGGGTGATGAGATTTGGTAGGAAGGGGAAGCTGAGTCCAAGATATGTTGGGCCAGATGAGATCCTACAGCGTGTGGGTGAGGTGGCCTATGAGTTGGCATTGCCCGCAGAGTTAGCTTCTGTCCATCCAGTTTTTCTTGTATCTATGTTAAAGAAGTGCCTAGGTGATCCAGCATCAATCTTACCTGTTAAAGGTTTGGGGGTTGATGAAGACTTGTCTTATGAGGAGGTACCGGTTGAGATCTTAGACAGACAGGTCAAGCGGCTGAGGAACAAGGAGATTGCCACAGTGAAGGTATTGTGGAGAAATCATCTTGTTGAGGGTGCTACGTGGGAAGCTGAGGCCGACATGAGGGCCCGTTACCGTCACCTGTTCAGCTCTCGAGGTTAGACTTTATACTCTTAAACCTATGCTTCCTTACCTCCCCGTAATTTGTTGCTATTGATTGACTGTGTATAGTGCTTTTATTACGACCTGACTGGCATTACAACATAAAGTAGTAGTGTCATTCGGGGACGAATGTTCCTAAGCGGGGGATAATGTAACAACCCTAAAAATGAATAGGATCAAGACTTAGGTTTTTCAAGAATGCTTGTGATTAGACCGAGGTCCACACGTATTGATACGCGTAGAACCAGACCTCAGAACCCTTACTACGACCAAGCCAAGTAACTTGGGGAGTTAATTGAGCTTGGAAAGGTTGGAACCAACCATGTGAGGCTCGCGAAAATGAAGATTTAATTGAAAGAGTTTTTACCGGACTAAAAAGAAGAAATCTTAAGTTTTGAGGGTCCAAGGGTAAAATGTCTTTTCCAAGCCAAGGGTAATATTGTAATTACCCTGAGGAACAAATTCATTAATAAATTAGTTAATTTGTTTAAGGTATTTTGGGTGGGGCAACCCGAATTAACCCATTTCTCGCAAATGGGGTCACTCGGGTTCGAGCCCCACTAGAAGCAAGATTTAACTTGCTTTTATGTTAATGTGTTAACTTAGTTTTTAATAAATAATTAATATTAGCTGATTTAGGAAAAAGAAATCAGATTTTTATTAATTTGATTTAATTATTAAGTTGACTAATTCATACCCACAAAGTCCTACTTCTACTAGACTTCTATTTCCCATTTCCCCCACTCTCTCTTGCACAATTTCTCTCTCTCTTTCACTCTCTTTTCTTGGCTGAAAATGTGAGAAAACAATCAGCAAAAGAAAAATAAAGTAAAGGCAAAAGTTCATCAAGAACTTGAAAGATAGAAACACAAAAGAGAAAGCAATCCGGTAACGTTAAGCAAAACGTACTACACTAGTCGGGTAAGGCGTGACTTTGGGTGTGTGGACTGATTTGTGGAGGAGTTCTTGGGCAGCATTCTGAACATTTAACAAGAAAACAAAGGTATGGGTTTTCTTACTCTTGGTCGCTTTCCCAAGAGACCCTTAACACTCAGATAATTCTATTTCGAAACTAGGATTGTTCCCTATTTCATGCTCCTTGTCATTAGCTCCCAACGAATGTAGGTTGGTATAAATACTGGTAGACTTAGGATTATGTGACGTTTGTGTTGAATGTTAATGTATTGGATGTACGTTAATTCATGAAAAGACAAACATGTGTGTGTTCGAATTAAGAAAAAAAAATGTTTATGGCATGTTGAGTCTCGGCCTAGAGGCTTGATTTTGTTAATGTTTTGTTTGTTGTTTTATGTACACTAATTGAAGTAAGATGTGATGTTCATGTGACATGAAGGGTGGCTGAATTGAGGAGTAAACATCTTGGTTAAGAATTCGTGAAAAATGTATTAAAAATGCACCAAATGAACTATGTATTGCTCTATAAATTCACGAACAAATGGAGATAAAAATGAGTAAAGAAGATGCCTTAAATTTCCAGCATTATGTTGATACATCTCTGCCAAAATAAGTTGTTTAGAATGTTAACAAAAATAAAGAAACAAATAGGTGAGGTCATTGAGGGTCGAACCCGAGACCTCACCCCTTTAAAATCCCCCAAAATTAAAGAAGAAAAATTTGTATGGTGAGGGGGATTCGAACCTGTCTTGGCTGGGAAATAAGTGTGAAGAAAAGAAAATAAGAAATGAGAGGGGTGGGATTCGAACCCACACCCTCTCGGTTAGAAACCAAGGAAAAGGAAAATAAAGAAAAATTATGAGAGGCGTGGGAATCGAACCAACGACCTCTATGCGGATGGGGGAAGATAAAAATAAATGAAATGAGGCTGGGGGGATTCGACCCCACAACCTCACATTCAACTCAAATACTCAACTTTCAAAAAGGAGAATTAAATAAAGAGGTTGTGGGGGTTCGATCCCACAACCTCTCGGCCTTAAGCGAATGGAAGGGAAGGGAAATTAAAGGATAATTTAGTGTGGCTGAGGGGACTCGAGCTCGGGTCCCAAAGCCTCACATGAACCGAAATAAATTAAAGAAAAACGAAAATGGGGTTGTGGGGGCTTGAACCCACAACCCCTCGGCCAATACAAGAGAGGTTTTAAGTAGAAAAGTAAACTTTCAATGTAAACATTGTGATTTGACTTAGAGTTAAAATGTTATGACTATTAGAATAAAATCAATTAATAATGTAAATGACATTCAATTGATTCAAGACTTGGGATTCCTTGCCCAAACTTCCGTTTGATACATAAGTCATACGTGAACAAATCATCCAAGAATAATGCCACCTACTTAGATCAAATTCAAGATCTTGGCATAACTACAAGATACATAAGTCTTGTACTACATAATCTTAGGAATGTAAGAATTACTTAACGAACTACGAATGAAGCCTCATGGCTTGTGTGTTTAGACAAATAAGTCTAACATACGTTCAAAAGTAAGTGAGCCTAAGATGTATGAAGTGGAATGATGAACCCTAGAGGGGTTAAGTAAGGGTGTGAGACACACCAAATGGCCAAGTGCATTGGCATATGACGAAATAAACATACACGTAATGAGAGGTGAATAACTAAGAAAAACAAAGATGCAAATGATGATGAATGTGGTGACAACATGATATGAGGCTAATGTAAATGAGGAGAGCAATCTCAAATGATCCTAAGTAAAGGCTACCAACATGTATTCACCTATGAGAGTGTAAGATAATGAAGAGACCAGTCTCTATGAACACTCTAATGAGAGTATTGAGCTTAACACACTTAATACGAATGATGATATGAGATATCATCTAATAAGCTATGATGTTCTCATACTAGAAGTTAGCTTCCATGACGTATGAGATGAATGAAATGTAACTTTATACTGAGCACCGATAGACTAGCTATGAGCGGTGATGCCTTCTTTCGAGAAGGGCGGAGGTTCACGTAGCTCTCATGAGATGAGACTGTCCGACTTGCCAGGTATGGGTCTCCTTATATCTCCTAGTCTTCGAACCTATACTGCCAATATAGGGATCTGGCGGTGTTAAATTCCCATGTACGCTAGCATGTTATTGGATCACTTTGGCCGGTGATTCCACCTCTTTTCGGTGTGGGGGAGACACTGGATTTCATGATGCTCACATGATCTATGTCGGTTAAAGTTAAAGTTCCCAATGAATGAATGAGTCCAGCCTCAAATGATGCACATAATGAAATGAATGAATAACTAAGGTGTTAGGATAGCATAATCAAAAGGTGAGTTAGATTCAAGTAATGACATTAGGTCATTCTTTGTCATTGCACAACGAACCTAATGAAAGTCTTAAACTACATCCTAGGTCTAACCGGTGGTTACACTGGACTATGAATGAAATGAAATGAAGTACGTATGAATGAATGAAGTAGACTCTGTGTTTGCTAATGAAGACTCCCTAGTTGAGGTCCCATATGTTGAGCCCTCATTTCTGGGATGTCTTAATGTCAAGTCCATGATTCCAAGGTCTCATGGAATATGAATGAATGATATGAACGAAGTTAAGTGTTACATGTAAAAGGTACTGTATGTTGTATGATATGTGCTATGTGTAAATGTTATGTCCTATGAGTATATGTGATAAGTATGATGATGTATGCTATTTTCTTGGTATGACTTTCCTAATCCATATTTGGAAAGCTCACTGACTTTCCTAATCCAAATTTGGAAAGTTCACTAACTTTCCTAATCTCAATTTGGCAAGTCCACTGACTTGACTACCAAAAATCATGTTGTTAGGAAAGAGCTATTCTTTCTCATGCATGTCCTTGGTGTGTGCTTGCATATACCCATACTTAGTACTAGTGTGTACTAACCCTATACAAACTCTACTATTTTAGGTGCAGGCACAGGTGGACGGTAGAGCTACAGGATCATCGTTACAGTTATCCAGACGTCCAGCATTCATCCGGTTTTTGGTAGGTCCTCATGCTTTCGAGGATGCTACTGTTTATGTTCTAGCTTAGTTTAGGAGTTGAGCTAGTGGAGCATGTTCCACTAGCGATTCTTTCTTATTTTATTCAGACTATGTATGGGTGCCATTTTGGCAATTATACAATTATGTTATTGAACTATTTCTTTCATTTGATTATCTCTTAATGACTAGATGGTTGATGTTGAACGGATTACGAATGTATTAGAAATGTTTAGTAAGTAATGTTTAGAAACAAAAAGTTTCAAATTTTCCGCTAAAATTTACCTATGTAAAGTAAGAATGACGTAAGTAGGCTTGTCTATGACCTTTGAGAGGTCAACGACGCCGGTCTCGTCTGGAGTCTAGATTTCAGTCGTGACAAAGACATAAGATATAATAACATAGTCATAGCATAATATCCAACATAAGACATAATAAATGAGCATAGTAGATATATCATGTTGATAACATAGTCTCTACTTAGACTTTCATGATTTCATACATCAAACAAGCTAAGTCTACTTGTGCAAGGCAATGATAGCATCCCATACTACCAAACAAGCTAAGTCCCTCTGGTTGGTAAATATTGGGCATAGTCCACATTCATAGTCAAGACATAGATTTCATGTCATAAGAGTACTTATACTCATAAAAAACCTCCAAGCACACTTGTGCAATGCATGAGAAGCATCCGATAATACCACTCACACTAAGAATATCTTGAAGTCACTCAATCCATGCTTAATAGTTATAGATTTCAGTCTCAACCTACTTCATAAAGGCAAGGAACTATTATCTCAAGTCAATCATATCATGGAAGGCAAAAATAGAAACAATCAAATCTAATCATACATCTCATAAGAGGACACTTCATAAGTAGCTTCAAGTCATACTTGTGCACTGTGTGGATGACACTGACAGTAAGTAGTTCTTTAGTCTAACTTACTAAATTCTAACTAGTTGTCATGCTAGTCTATGAAAGACTAGAACACTACTAGGCTAGACCTAACTAACATTGAAACAACACTATCATGAAATCTAAGATTTCATAGGTAGGATACAGGTATTCGAACCTAGCTACCATGCAAACATTCAATTTTATTCAAGCTACCCTTAGAGGAGTATGAACTCTCAAACCTAATTTATCCTTAGGAGAGTATGAATCCTCAATCCTAAGCTACCATGAAATGGTCTTGGCCATACCAAATCAAGTTACCACGAAGGCATCATTGCAATGCTAGTTAAATATACCCACATGAGAGTGTAGGTCCTCAATCCTAGGCCACCATGCCTACTCTAATGCAAGCTACCATGAATAACATACCACGTATGATAATTTAAACCATGGAAATAATCCTTGCAGTACTAACTCAATATAATCTTAGGAGAGTATGATTCCACAATCCCAAGCTACCATGAGAACTCCTAACTCATGCTATATGAGAAACTACACACGAAGGGATCATACATCACAACATCAAGCTATTCTATTGTAACATGATTTGATTAATTTTTGGTGATCAATATTTCATTCTAGATTAATTCTATATGAGAAGACCTTTCACATTCTACATACATGCATTCATTTAGTACAAGATAGGTTATGTGGGTAAAAGCCATCCACAATAACTCTAACCTCTAGTGTATAATTCATATTCAAGATACTCATCATATTAGACTTTATCTATAATACCTAGTGATCAACATTATCACTTAATACCTGTATTAAAGCTTTACTCCACAATCATCATACTAGACTAGATTCCAATACATATCTGTCACAAGCCGTAATCATAGGCGATTCTAGGCATAATTAATCAGAAAGTCCTAAATTTCATCATTACAATTCATGGTCTACCATTTATTCATAATTATAATTCAATACATAATTTCAAATTCTTATTCTTGAGTAAGTTCTGTACATGATAACAATTATAGAGAACCTATCAAAAAACATAAATTTCTCATCAAAAACATAAACCCACATAATCTGAATTCTAGGGTTAATCATAGAATTCACACAAATTCTTTATAATATAATGAATCAACAATAAATTAACAATAAAAATGTATTATCCAACCAATAGGAATCATACCCATATAAAATCCACACACGGGAAGTAACGCTAGATTAGATTGGGGTTCTTCTTCACAAATATTGAGGAATTCTAGGGGACTCTTTGGGTAAAAAATACCCATAGATGAAATGATAAACATACCTAAATCAATGCCCTAGAACAATCATTTAGCAATGAAGCCTTTGTTCTTGATCTTAACTTCAACCTAGAGCTTTTACTTCAAAGGAGGTTTTCTAGAGAGAAATATTTGAGAGAGGAGTGATTTGGGGTTTTGATTTGGGTCTTGAGTAAGATGAATTAAAATTGTGGCTACTGACTTAAAATAACTTAAATAAGTGAATAAAACCATATAAAACTCCCCCCACATAATACTAATTGAATAGGAATTTACATAAAACTCCCTCAACTAGGCTGCCCCGTCCAGGCACCACGGCCACTTCGACAGTTTGTAAAGGGCACCACCGGTCGTGGTGGTGCCCGTTGTAACACTCCGAAAGTTACATGACTTAGACTAGAGCCTCACATATTACATAATGATTAAAATAATGTTTCCAAAACTAGACTAATGTAATAAATATTATTTAGAAGTATTAGAGCCTAAATGTCAAAGAAAGACCTTGACTTGCGGAAACTAGCGAAATTTAACTAGTAGACGTTCCTATGTATTGTGAAGGGTTGGGAGTTTGATATGATGTCCAAAACTTGTAAAAGTACTTTAAATAGGTAAAATAATATTTATAGGGTCAAAACGTCCAGTCATGACTCCCCAAGTACCACCCGAAGGGTCTTTGAGGAGGACCCAAACATTGGCAAGCAGGCTGCGAAAGAAGCCTGTGAACAACCAAGATATGGGGGTCACCACGCATTGCACCCTCAACACTTAGAAGTAAAAAATTACATCGCGACATGGTTCCTTCACGAGGCTCACTTCCTCAATCCAGATTTCAGGAAAAAGTATTTGGAGATGCCCCCGCGACACAGCCAAGTCCCAGATTCGATTGCATCATTTTTTGTCAATTTGACTTCACAAAAAGACCCAATTAAGTGAGGAGTCTTTTGGGTATTTTAGGTGAGGGTTATATATTCATTTAGGGTCAGTTTTATATCATTTTACATATTCAAATAAAATCTCCAAAGCACTCTCACTTTTCTCTAAAAGTTCTCTCTCTACTCGACCTCCATTGATGAGCAATTGGGAGCTTGAACAAGAAGACCAAATTCTCAAGTTTTTCACTTCAATTTTGTGGGAAATCATCAATTAAGCTATGGGGATGTTGATTCATGGATTAGTTTGTCCATTAATCCCTTCAAAACTTCTATTTTTGAAATCTACATTGTGACCATAAACTAGGGCATTTGATCTAGCCATGGGTTCAATCCAAAATTGTTTTCTTTAATTTATATGCCTTAAATTATGAATATATTGGGATTAATTGATGATTTCGATTGTGAGAATCTTCCAATAACCCATGTGCACCCTATGAGCTAATTTCTTAAATGTTGATGGATGAATTGAATACATATAAACATGATGCATTGTAATTGATGATTATCTAGTCATAGAATTTTGTTTTCATGTTTATTGTGATGTAGGTGGGGGTGATCATGATACTTGATTCCTAACCTTGAAAAAAAGGCTAAATTCTAGGGTTTTTATATATGATGAAGAATATTGTGCATACACTTTGAATTTGCTTGCAAGGTATATGGCGTATGAAATGATGCAAGAAAGTTAATTGAGATGTTTTCATTCTATTGAACCTTAACTATTGTGTGGAATGAATTATGTATAATTTAGTTTATCTATTATGTTGAGTAAAAGTATTGTCCTCATGAAAACACTATAATTGAGATTGTGAAAGTGCTACTCACATATGTATATTGATTGTAGGATGAAAGTGTATTCTTACCTAAAGAGTATAAGAGCTTTATATTGAATTGTATTGAACGAAGTTGGATTACTATTCACACATGTGGATACAATTAAACAATGGTAGCAAGTTGGGAAACTATCCTAATAACCGAGAGGATATGTCCAATGAGGAAAGTCCCCTTCCGTTAATGAAAGTGGTAGGGCCATCCTAATTATACTCATGAGATGGGGAATCCTCCGCTAATGCAATGTGTAGAGTCCTTAGAAGCAATATCCCTATCCCTTAACAACGTACCCCCATAGGAATTAGCTAGTGGATCCACATAGCAGCTAGTATGTTGGTTCTACCTTGCCATATAGAATACCCTTTTTCGGTGTGGGGCTTTACGACACCGAATTCCATGCAAGCTCTCATGGTGTATGTCGGTTATGGTAGATCTTCCCTAAATAATAAAGTAATGAATGAAGTTTGAACTAGCCTATGATATCATAATACGTGGACTAAGTTCAAGTGGGGGTATGGGACATCACTTGTTCATTGCACTAGTTGGTTTTTGAGGGATATTATAGAGAGTTCTTTGTAGTCATGAAGTAATATGAGAATATGTAAGTTGTATGGATAATGGTTGAAGTGAACATATCCTTATGTCCAAATGTTTCTCATGATGTATAAATTTCCTTTATGATTATTCGTATGTGATGAATGTAAATGTAATATGCGTGGCCAACTTGGTTTCTATGGGAACGCTTCGTAGGGTTGGTAGTATGCAATTGTAACTCTACATTGCACAAGTGGACCATAGGAAGTGCTAAGGTCATTCCTTCATTGTAGTTAGGACTTTCTTCGGTATTGTCTTATGTGTTGTCTTGATGATGTAAATTACTTTCAAAAACCTCATAAATGCATACTTTACATGTAAATGTGCCTTTCTCATGTTTTAATGGTTTTTATGCATTTCTCCATACTTAGTGCATTAATTGTACTAACCCCTTTCTCCCTTTTCTATTATGAGTATAGGTTCCGGCTAATTGGTTTGGTCCTACATCCTCGAAGAAAGCTTGGACTTCTTATCTCCATGAATTGTGGTAGGTCCTCAAAGATCAGAGCAATAATGCACTTGATGTGACTTTATGATTTCTATATTGATGTAATTGACTTAGTAATCTTATCTTATGTACTTTTGTTCGAATAGACTATTGTGTCTAAAGGGCAAATGACCCTATTTGAAGACTTTTGTTGAACTCGTACTAGTAGATGGTGCATGTGTGACAATGGTATTATATTCTCACTATTTGCTTTATAAAAAGGAAGTTTGAACTCCTATTGTTAAAATTATTAAATTTCGCATTATTTCTAGTTCATTATGTAGAGACGATTATGCTAAGGTCTCGTATAAGACTCCTTCGAGGTCGAGTACACTGGTAACGTCTAGGGGGTACGCTCCAGTCGTTACATCCGTAGTACCTTGATAAGTTTGCTTCCCAACTTTATAAGACCCCATGTCCTAAGGAATCTTCACGAGTACTTCCATGGACTGTGATGAACACCACGGGTCGTCAAGTGGCTCATGGACTTGAGGCAGTAGCTTAGCCTCAAGGCGTTGCCTCTCATAAAGATAATTCATCTTCATGAGCACTTCTATGGACCATGGTCAAAAACCAGTGGTCGTGAAGTGTCTCGTGAACCTTGGGCAGTGCTTGGCCAAGGGTTGGGCAACCTTGGACTTTGAATTAGGACTTCCCCCCTTGGCTTGGAACTTGCCTTTGTAACCCTTAACAAAATGATAGATAGTATTCTAAACTATGGGGTCTAACAAGTGTCTTGACGTTCAACCACTAAACCCCGAATTCTAAGCACATAAAGTCTCATCTGTGACTCTAATTCTCAAAATCACTCTCTAGAACCCTAGATTTTCGCTCTAGTTTAGTCTTCTATTTTCCGGGGCATTACAGGAAAGATCACGACCAATTTTAATGGTCTTGGCACACGTGCAAACAAAATATTTACTGTACAAGCCGATGCACATTAACTAGATTTTCACAACTAATAATCTTCAATAGGTTTCTTGTAATTTATTCGAAACCTTGTGCAGCAAACAAGATATGAAAATATATAAAATTCCACATTCCAAACCCAATGGAGTAGTCAAAACTTCCATTGAAATGACTTCCATAATCATCAACACCTTCTAAAACCTATTAATGAACTATTCAGGATCTTCCTAAACCTTAGAACCATGAAACTCCGTAGGATTCATTCTAGTGAAGTTCCTCACTCTACTTTCCGTTATACCCACATTTCGGTTCATGGGAACTACAACATCACTATTTTGTTGGGCCATCATGGCTTTAGCAAATATCTGAAAAGCAGACTTAAAATCTGCATTAGACACATGCTTAACCGAAAGGTCGACTGGAGTTTTAGGATCTTGAGGAGGAGCTTCTTTTTACACATTCTCCTTCAAATTCCTTTTACCATAAGATCTTTGAGTAGCCATATCCTGTGGACCATCATATAGGGATTAAGAGTGAGACTTTATAGATTTGAACTTCACTTTTGCCTAATCAACGACACAACTTCCAGTACAAGTGTCTACGATAGTGAAATAGTATAGCAACCCAAAAAAGGGTTGGGGTTGTGTCCCAAGAGAGTGGTCGTGAAAATTAGTAGATAATTAGAATTTCATTCAAATTAGTCGTAGTTAATGAAATTCACGATTAAAAATATAGTAAATTCAAAGGGTGACTCAAAAGTGTCAAATATAAAAGGAGGGTTTTGTCACAAGAACTACAAATAGCGAAAAATATCAAGAAATTCTAAGAAATGATAGGGGGAACTATTTGGATGTGACTTCATTACAGATTAATCTATATTATTGGGTGCATGCTTTTGATAGAAGATTTATAGAATAATAGTGAATAGGCTAAGCTTTACGTATAAATATGTTCTCTCTTGAGCAACTTACCCAATTTAAAATGTATTCCTCTCTGACACCCACTTGTCGCATGAAGACCAGCCTACACGTTACCTACTATTTAGGCCATTAATCTAGTAGTCTTGGTTTAGCGACTTCTCTCTCCAGCAAACCGCAAGCAAATAAATAAACATGCATACATGTTTGTTAAATTCATCCAAAACTACTAAAAGAAATCACTATTAAACTATAATTAATTTACCAAAAAGTAAGACCCAACAACAATTTTAACCCATATTTGCTAAATCACTCCCCAAGGATGGGTTTTTTAGTTACATATCAAGAAATAGAATATACCTTCAATGATGTTGAAATTAAATAGGTATGAAGAATTGAGTCTTGATTCAGGCGAAGCAAGAAGAATCAAGGAGACAACTTCCAAATTTAAAGATATTAAACCCTCTTTTTCTTCAAGTATTCAAAAACCTCTAAAACTTAGAGTAAAAATATGAAAAACTATCTAGACAAAAAATAAGATGACTGTTCCCCTCTTTAAGAAATACAACTCAACTAGTATTTATTATTTTTTTCAGATCTATGCAGCAGTTGATCATTCGGCGACGTTAGTCAGAATTGTCAAATGTATCGGCAATTTGTCCATTGGTGTATTTCACCACCTTATGGTACGACCTTCAGCATTGTCGTGCTTTGGTCCAATGGGAGATATGGTAGTGCTTCACAAAGCTACTCGGCAACGCGTCGATTGCTTCTTTTATCAGCCAATTTGATCCATTACTTCAAGGCTCAGCAGACTGGAAGAAAAAGAGAAGTAGGCTTCTTTGGCGATGCACCACGTGGACACGTCGATCTTCAAGCTCATTCTTGGTTATCCTTTTTGTCCCTTTTTGCGACAGTGTCCATGTTTTCCTTCAAACATCAAATAAAATACCTGAAACTTAAGAGTTTTCGTCAGATATTAAGATAAAATAAGCATTTGAGGATTCTATTTCTACTAAAATATAGCTCTAACTATCACAACCCGAATCTACACCCTGGACGTGGTTGGCACTCGAAGAACATTGTTGGTCCCCAAACGAACCCTCATCCTTGCTGACTACAAGAGGAAGACTAATTTAAGCATGCAAAAACATAAGACTGAAATAAAATTTACAAAGCTTTAACTCAAATGAACAACTCCAAATAAAAATAATATATTCAACTCACCATAAAATAGGCAACTTAAGTCTATAAAATATTTAACAAAATAAATGATGACTTCTGAAACTCTATTGTCTATATATGAAGCCTCTAAATTACAATGATGGAAGTCGGTACAAGACCCACGTCCTCCTAATAACTGAAAGTAACTGGAATCCTACTGAAGAAAGGAGGCTCACCATAGCTAACTCAAACTCCATCTGATATCAACTAAGTTCCTGTTGATGATCCTGAATACCTAGATCTGCATCATGAGAAGAGGCATGCCAAATGGCTTAGTAAGTGGAATGTACAAGCATGTAAGGGGAATTCTAATGCATAACATAAGCTTTAACTAGATAAAAATGGAAACACACTCACCTCTTTTCTTACTTACTCAACTCAAGGAGTACTCAAGGATAAGATACTCAACTCAAAGATATGTTATTTTCCTCTCGGTACTCAACTCAATATAAAGCAATCATATGCATTCAATATATAAAAAGATTTATAAAACATTAAAAGAACCATAGTTCGTTAAAGAAAATGTAATAACAAACTAAAATTTACTTATATAATAAAGTAATATAAGTTTTGTGTGAGATTCTCTAACTGATAACCACTACATCGTCTTACCTCATGCTGCCAAGGACCATCCTATGCCTTGCCATCGGCATAGGACCATACTTAACTTAGTGGACAACTAGTCTAATGTGGAAAAGATTAATCTAAAAAGTATGATCCTTTTCTATCCATGTTTGCTACCTTGTTTTATTGAGACGTGAGTTATCTCAACTCATGCTCGTCCCTAATTTGGTGTTGAATACTACTCCCAAAATATAGTATCGTTTAAATTTTAATAACATACTTCTTCTGTGATTTGAGATTAGTGCTAAAAAACATAGCTCAAAGTCTATCTTGGGAATCTCAGTTTCCCTTCTTGCTTCATTTATAAAGCTATTACTCTTTTCTATAAACTATCCTGAAGGCTCTTTACTAAAATCTAACTCTACTGAAAAAGTAGCTCAAAGGCTCTTTTGAAAATCTCACTTTCCTTTCTTGTTTAGATGTGAAAACATTTACAAACTCATAGGAAATACTTAGTTCTCTTATAGCTTTTGATAAATGAACTCAACTCTTTACTCTTTACTGAATTTAAAATTGGAGTCTTAAAAACAAGTTTAAAACATTGTTAAACTTATTAAACTTAACTTTAACTTGCTCTTAACTTTACACTTGACTCTGAACTTCTCTTGAATTTGATTTTAACTTCCCTTGAATCGTATTATGAATTCAAGGTTCGTGATCTCATGTTTATGGATAATTTCATAAGTTCAACTTGGAGGGTTCATGTAGAATTACGAGCATGAACTAATCAACTCAAGCACTCAAAGACCATTCTCAACTCAAGATTGTTCGACTTATAGGGCTCATGCAGAATTATGGGCATTAAATACTCAACTCAAGGACTTCATGGGTAACATTTAATAGTCTGGTCATTAGGAATGTAATATCAAAAGGAATAAGGAACTCAATACTCATGACTTAGAGCTGGGAGATACTACGCCTCTCAGTGATACTAAATTTATGGAATTCATGCGGAAGTTATGGGCATGAACAACTCAAATCAAGGGTAAAAATATTAATAAGGAAATCATGTATAGGAACCTTCTCTTTCTCATACTTACTCAAATCTTAGTTAAAATCGATAGTTCATCTCAAAGGATTCACAAATGAACTCAAAGGCTTTCTTGAACTCTACTCGTAACTATCTATTGCATATGCATTATCAATCTCAGAGTTATGGTTCATGATATGAAAGATCTATTTATAGTGTAGAATCATGAATACAATATCCTAACTCTCATTCTCACTTGCTCGAGTCTTGAAACAAATTACTAAAAGATGTAGAAGGCTCTACAAAAGGATCCAAATGGACTTTCTTAGAATGTTCGAAAGAATTCTCAAAGCATAATTTTTAACTCTACCTTGAATTTGAATTATGAATTAAAGGTTATAATTATGTTAGGAATGGATTTATGTGTTTAGACGTAGCTTCGATTAGTTAGAATCAAAAGAGAGTGAAGATGCACTTTTATCGAAATCAAACGGAGCAACCGAAGACAAACTTGATATGGAAGGCGACCCTAGGATTATGGGTTCCATGGGGTGCCAGTCCCTTATGTACAGAGGAGGGTTTGCGGAGCATCGCGCTAGGCCCCAACCCAGATATTCTGTCGAACATTCTTGTTCGTTTTCTCACCCTAACTAGCCTAGAATCGAACAATTTCTTCCCAATCACTTGGATTCAATTATTTAACTTAATTACACTCTAATATACTGAAAACAACATTAAAATTACTCAATTTCATCTCAAGAAATCATCAAAACCCCAACACAACAAGATTTCGAATGAATTGTAAGAACATCTATCAATAACTCATCAAGAACTCTAATGTTTCAATTTTAAGAATGAAACTTTGCTTAAAATAACATGATTGATGTGTGGGTGAACTAAACCAACACTATGGATGCTTACATACCTCTTAGGTATCAAATCCATGGCGAACTAATCCTACACATCTGCCATTTCCATCAAAGACCAGACTTTGGGGCCATGATCCACGGACCACACTCCATGGACCTTAGACCCAGCGATGTTCCGTTGGTCCAGGTCGTGATTTGTTGTCATCTTGTCCTTGTTGGGTGGCCTATCCTAGTACAAGACCCATACTCTGTGTCTCAATCCACGAGCTTTGACTTGCCTCCATTGGATAACAGCAGAAACTTCTGAAAATGCGATCATGCCCGTTCTCAATTCCAAGGTCTTATAATTTTTCACATCCTGAGACTACCACTAACCCTGGATCGAAGACCACAAGTCATCTCAAGCAAACCCTTTTAGCATAGGCAGGACTGAAAAATGGAACAAAATATATGAACCGAAGCTTAACTAGAAAAATGAACAAGCAAATCCACAATATAAATAGGGTTCTAAAAATTACAATCAGAATAAAGTTGAACATCTGACTCTGTGTCAGGAAGCCTCTATTAGTGGCGAGCTTCTAGGATAAGTCCAAAGATAAGTCTAAATAGTGAATTAAAGAATAATCAAACTAAGTACTGAAATGAATCTGAACTACAAGCCTTATAATGAGGAGAACTCACCAAACTAGCTATATGTGTGTCCAACAAAGTATTTACAGACTAAACAGATCTACACAAAACCTACATCATAAAATGATTCAGCAAAATTAAGTATGGGTTAGGCCTATGGAATGTACTGATTATGTGAGATGTGCATAAGAAAAAATAATTTATACTTTAAAGCATGCCTAAATATGAGATCATGCACATGTCATAGTATAACAGTTCTTGAAGAATAACTAAAACTGAAGTTGTATCATGATAGTAATATGTGTGATAGAATCACTCAAGCAAAGCCATAAGCTGAAAATTCCTTTTGAATCATAGTAAATAATAGAATCTCTGAAATCTGAAAGAAAAGAGTAAATGCACTCAAAACCTAAATTTGTTTATGTGGAAGGTTCTTGAGCTACATTGAATCCGATGGACAATAGTGTGGAGTTATAACTATGGGGCACAAACTTTTGGGACTAAGGGTTCTCTCACCCTGTTCAACCCTGTGCTAAATACTACTCCCAGAAACATATGTATAGCTCATATAACACTGAGGCACATATGATACCAAAACTCATAATAACTAGTAACATATGTGATGTCAAATATGTTCGTAAACATAAATAAAGATATGCTTTCATGAAATATATAATCATCAGTCTGAGGGATTTGTATAGCCACGATGAAAAATACACTTCTCTTTTTAAATTCATAAACTGAAGAAAAATGCATGCAGTTTCATCATTTTAGAGGCCATGTTATCCAAACATTCCAAATCTTTACTTTACATTATGCAATTTAATGAATAAAATATAGAATTCACTACTCAAGCATGGGTTCTTGAAAACACTTAAGATGTTATTTAGTGTTATAGTGGATTTGAATATTAATTAAGGTCACAAGCAACCCCTACAGAAAAGTTGAGTTGGAAGCTTCTATAATGATTATGTTTTTACGTAATATCCGTCATAAGGAAACATCAAATGATTATTTATCTCACTACAAAATGAATAAGGTTGTCCATGCACCATCAAATTTCAGGTCTAGGAGTTCTCTTTCCAATGCTACCAGCTTTATTCATTTTGAGTTTAGAGTAAGACGTTATATCCCATTTATTAGAGACACTCACATTAGATTTCACTGAAGTCAACTCCTACGAGTTTCTCAAATGGGTCATAGAAATTTTTACGAACTATGCAATTAACTCGCATAAAACTTCAGAGATGTAAGTTGTTGTAGTCCAATTCCAATGGATCCATTCTACAGGCCTTGGTTTGACCCGTAGATGGACTTTTGATCCTAAAAGTAGTGTAATTCTACGGAGTTGATGTAAGGATACTCATAGTGATGGGATGATTTCATCCTTACGCCCTACATCCACTTCCTATCTATAAATAATAATCTAGGGTTCTATCCTTAATTTTGATAATTCTTGAGCTGGGTTTCTTTGTTGAGTTCTGAATTCTATTCTTGATTATTTTTGGTTATTATATGTTGTTTTAAGATTACGGAGTTGATTGTACATTTCAATTTTTGGACATGAACCTTATTACTTATTTATTACATATTTAGCATTGAGAATCCGTTTACCCAAATACTTTTTTGTCTTAAATTGAGTTTTGAGAAAATTAAGACGAATTTGAAGAAGAGTTTAAAGGTTGATTTGAGTAAGAGTATAAGAGAACTAAAATTTCTAAAATGTATCACTTTTTACAAAGAAAAGAGAAATTTCGAGTTCTAAATTAGTTAGTGAGTTTAGAGATACTTTAGAGCTATTAACCTTTTAAGAGGATGTTTTGAGTAACAATCTCAAATTATGAAAGAGTGTGTTATATACATTTGAGAATTACTATATATTTATTGGGGGGAAATTAAACACCAATATCTTGATGAGTTCAAACAACTCATAATCCTCATAAATAATGTAGCCAACACGGAAAAAGGTAATACTTTTTAGGCAACTCCTTATTACTTTCGAGTAGAGCCTTAGTGGATCCACTAAGTTGAGATGTTCTATATCTCGGCTATGTATAGGATAGTTCAGGTCGCATGGGTGACACATTGTATTTTCACGTTGCTTGTAGTAATGGTTGTCGAATAGAGAATTTTTGTGATATAGTTTAGTATTTTCATCATATCACTTAATATGTTAAGTTTAGAGATGAGTAAGTATTCTAAAATTTTAAATGTTTACAATCCGTTATATTATTTGTTGAGTATATATTTATAACCATTGTATTCCTTTTATTCAGTTACTTCACTTAAGGTATATTACATACTCATACATTCAATGTACTGATTTCATTTGACGAGCATATTCTTATGATGCAGATACTTCGTATTAGGGTCATCAACAAGTGCTTTTATAGATCACTTGTAGTTCTAGTAAACTTTGGTGAGCCTCTTGAATTCTTGAGGACTCAACTTTTATCTTTTAGTATGTTACTTTAAGGTGTTGTGGGTCTTGTCTCTACATCTGTCTTGAATATAGGGGCTTCATAGATAATAAACTTTGATGATGTTTTCAGTATTCCTTTGTTAAACTATATTTCGATTATTATTGTTTTCAAAGTATTTTGAAGCATTTGAATACTTTGAGATTTAAAGGTTTACTTTTTATAATCTTATATTTTCTTGAGTTACCATTCCGCTCAGTCGATAGTTATGCATAGGGTTCGATTGAGGATTAGCAATGGTTCCCAAGTGTCGATCAGGATTGAGGTGTAAGCTTACATCGTGTTATAAAGAAGATATGGAGACAAAATACCCTCCTCTCTTGTCCTCTTACTTCGTTCCAGTCCAAGGTATTCAATCGTCCTAAAGTACTTATTCAATTCTGTCACTCTTTTAGTGTTTTGAGTTCATGAATTTCGATATGTTTTTTGCATTAAATTGTGTTGTTAAACCTTTCCCTACCCCTTTCATGCGTAGTGCAAATATCATTGCGGTACAATTACTCAAAGGAAAGAGTAGCGGGAGTCAAAAAAATATTTAACTATTACACACCTATCAAGAGGTCCTATAAACATCTATGAGTCATATTTTGTTTATGTAGAATAACATTCCGAGACTTAAATTTTCAATATAAATTCCATTGATGGGATCTATGGTCTTTATATCCAACTTCAAACCATAGATCGCCCGGTAGAAGCTTTTCCATATCTTTTTAATAGGGGTATTCAAGTATATTTTCACTCCTTCTAATATTAAACCACAAAATTTATACTACTAACTAAGGTTCTAAGAAATATTAATCTACCCTATTTGATGCAATTTAGATTGCGTCAAGTCAAGTCAATCCAAGCAATGTTTTCGAACTTCAAATGATGGAAGTATAGTTCACAAAAATGGAGGTTATTGATCTTGAGTTGATGACAAAGAAGAGGTTCAATGCTTTAATAGTATTATACACCCTTGGAAGGAGCTCCCAATTGAACAACACCGTGCTTAGCTGATAGGTTTGAGTGTGGGAGGTCTAACGAATCAAGGAAGAGCGATCGATGAAGGTTCCTCATTCAGCAATCTGAGTCCACTTCGACGACTAACCTAATAACTTATGCGAGGGATAAAAGCTCACCTAAACATTCAGGGAGGTATAGGGAAGCTACCACATTCAGTGAGCTGGAGGTCAATCGGTGACTCTTTCAATTACTTATGCAAGCACGACCCTGATCACCGAACTTTACATAATGCTTCTAAGGAAGGGTCACATCCATGAACTTGTTGGCGACTTCTCGAGTTCATTATACGAGACCGACCCAGCTCACCCTTTATCCTTTGAGGGCAAATTTTGGTCTTCTTCAGATGTAGTAGCCTAAAACTATAAATATCTATTTTTTGTGTTATTTTGAAGTAGAATATTTTTAAAATGAATTATTTATAAATTGGAAATTCTTTGAGATACTTGAGAGCTTGGTGAAGATTCTATTAAACGTTGTTTATAAATGATAGTTGCTTGGAGATTCAATTTCCTTGAGATCTTCGTATGAGACTCGGTTCTTGATTCAGATATATCCATCGAGGTCTTTAGGTTTAATATACATTTAGGTCGTATTCGATTTCATTTTCTAGTGTTAATCTATTTATCTTGATTAGGTGACTTTTTTATTGTAATTGGAGGTTTTGGGATTGAATACATCCTTTAGTTGCCAATTGTTCCTCCTCTAGTGTATCCTCTTCTAACTTTCTTTGTTGTCTTCGCTTTTCACATTTTTATTGATGAATTGTGGAAAGAATTAAATAATTTGGTATCAGAGGTGAGTTTAGATTTGTTCTTCTGATTCTAGTCTTGGGTTTTATTATTAAACAAATCCAAAAAATGTTTTCAAGAAAACCCCCAAAATATGTTGTTGATTTGAGTCTGTTTGATGTTTATTAGGTTAGATTAGTGTTCCCTTGCCTTGCTTGAGTCTATGTTTTAGATCTTGTGAAGTGTGGAGTGAGATTGAAGAATCGGTCGTTGTTGACTAAAGAAGCTTGAAGAACTTCAAGTGGTTTTTTTTATCTAGGTGAAATTGGAGAATCTTGGGTATTGGGGTTTGATCTCTATATCCATAGGAGTTTATATCTTAAAAATGGGTGAAAACGGAGTAGAAATCCAGTAGGTTGGAAAATTGGGTGTTCTTCATGTTCACGGTGTTCTTCATGACTTGAAAAAAAGAAGAAAAAGGGTTTTGAAATCTGAAGGTTTTGTAAAGTAATTGAAAGATAAAAATCATTGGGTTTGTTTCCTACATCAAGGGGAGCTTGTATTCCAATTTTCGTGAAATTTCGAGCTAAATTTATTGAGCATTTTATTTTGGGTCTTCTCAATTGATCATGATGTTCTTGGGGATCTTCAAATTTTCAAGGAGGAGAATCATAAAAAGGAGGTGTTTTATCCTAAAATATTAGGAAAGAAAGAATACTTGTGTTGGTTCAAAAGGGAATTTCCCAAAAGAGTCAAGTACTAGGTAAAAGGAAGTACATGGGGACCACAATGAGTGAAAAATAAAGTCTGCAAGTATGTTGGAAGGTCCATTAGGCGAGCAAAATCTCACTTACAAATCATATTCGGCAACCCGCCCAATGGGAGATGAGCTCGCAAAATGAATTTTCGTCTCTGCAAAATATGGCGAGGTGAGGGTACTACACCGATTAACCAAGCTAACTCGACAAGATACATGGAGTAAGTTGGGGATGTGAATTTCAGTTTTGGGAAAACAAAAGTTTATATTTTGACACCTGAGCTTTATTTTATGACCAATCTCATGTTTTACCTTCCAAGTCGCATTTTCCTAGATTTCTATTCACTTCTTTAATTCTAAAAAGTAATTTCAAACTATTAATTGTCCTACTTAGTTGTTTATTAGTCTTGTGTCCGTCTTCTTTCTTATGCGTTATTTGAATGCTGTTTTAGTTTTTAATTTGTAGTTAACTTTTGGATTCAAGTTTGTGTGCTTTAATCGAGTCATCTATCCTTCTTGAAACAAGATTCTATTCTGACAAAGAGCTTAATTTATACTTGTGTAGCACCGGATTGAATAAAGGTTCCATATTAGTTAAGCCAATTTGTGAGGTGCTCAAAGGTTAGAAAATGTTAGTGTTGGTGACGAGATTTTACTACGAAACTTGTTTTATAGTTTTATATGTACAAAGAAGTTATAAGGAAGGATGTCATCAATAGCCTCGAAACAATGTGACAATGATATGCGAGACTATGATTGTAATGACAGGGTCTGTGAATGTGAAGATGATGGTAATTATAGAGGCTATGGTGATATCCATAATCAAAATCTAAATGGGAATAAGAGTTAGTATGTTAGAGAAGAATATTAGGAAGATGGTTCTCATAGTTCTTAGAGTGGCGTTAGAGAGGATGAAGAACCTAGTTATCTTCTTATGATGATGATGGAGCATGTGAGAGCTCTTACTCCCACTTCGAAAGTGAAGATGGTTCCTATGATGGTGACGGAACATAATGCGCTTCCCACTCCAAGGATGAAGGTGAGGCAAGGTATAATACTCTCTTATATAAGAATTATAAGGAGAATGCCCAAAGGCTTGTGAATATTCATAATCTTTAGCTTGTGATAATTCTTTCCTTAGTAAAAGAGGCGTGTATGGTTACACTAGTTCAAGTGAAAGTCATTCGATAGGAATAAGAGAATGTGAATATCTTACGTCTAAGGATACCATATCATACATTTTTCATTTTAATGCACACTTATCCAGATATTTGAACAAATACATATATCGGGTATGTGTTAGGTTTCTCGGTACCAAAAGAGTTATTCTTCCTATATTTGAAGGAAAGTATGATCCTTATGCATATCTTGACTAGGAGTTACAATGTGATCGGAATTTCCTAAACCATGATTTGTAATCCTTATTTGCCTTTGAACACTTTAAAGTTCTTGCATTAAGTTGGTGGAAACATGCAGGATAGCTTCGAAAACTCAATGGAATTATAAACCCTTTAACATTGAAATAATTTAAAGGGCTTATGAGGTTCAAGTATATTCCAAAAGGGTATAGAATTATTTATACTACTTACACAATAAGTCAAGTTCATAGGAGAAAGGTTGACATTTAAGGATCTTTGAGATTTTGTCTTGTCCTCGATGACCGTTGCAATCTAAACTACATCTACAGTTGCCTAATTAAGAGGGATTCATCGTTACCGAGGTTGTAAAGATTATTTTAATACAAATTGAATACTATTAGGAGGTTTGGTGTGATGTAATACTAATGGAATTTTATCACTTATTTTTGGGAGCCAGTTGGTTTAAAAACATTGGTTTCCAAATAAGAAAAAATGGTCCAAGTATGTTGTGGATCAATGGGTAACACATCTATTTCCTCCTCCAAAGGTGCAAAATGAGAGACAATGGATTGAGAGGAGTAAGGGAGAGGAATGTTGAAACCTTTAGTGGAAAATGAGATGTTGAGTGGAGTTAGTGAGAGGGTTACCACAATCTTAATCTAACATGTCTTTTCATCCTTTACTTTGTAAGGGTTCTTATATAGGTACAAGCAGTATGAATGGAGGAACACGAGTTCCCAACATAGAACCTACAATTGAAGGTGTGATGGATGCACTTTTGGGGTGTCTTAAAATTCTTAAGAAAGTGTCATTCCAAGGTAAAAAAGAACTTTCTTGTGAACGTCAATGTACAATTAATAAACTTGATACTCTCACAACAGCAAATGAAAAAAGTGTAATAGCTTGTATTGATGTGAGCCTAATTTTTATTTACCATGTGTTGATAGTGTACATGTCGAGACCATGGATACACTACTTGATCCTATTGATGACCGAATTGATTATTTTAGTAAAATTGGTTTGCGTCAACCGAGTGTTTACACCCGTGCATTGATGGATAGTTCATTAACATGTGATAATTGTATTGATCAACTTGTACATGAGTGTAGTTCGTTAAATGAGGAATCTTGTGATGTCATTGAGAAACCTCAATTTGGTAAAATTGCTGATGATTTTAATCAATCGAATAGGAATGACTTCTTGACCATGTCTTTTATTGAAGATTCTATTACTTGTTTTGCTAATAGAGATTACATGCTTAACAATGTTTCAAAAAACTATATGTGTCTTTTGAAGATGAATTTGCATATTTTAATCCTCCCATAGTGATTGATTATTCCCTCTTAAAGTACAATATCTTGCTTGAAAATGATGAAATCACTCCTAGTGAAGTGACTAGTGGTATAAATCATGAGAGTAGTGTAGGTCTTGATATGTATGATTTTTATAGTAACCCACTATGGTGTGAAGATTTCTCTCCCAAAGATGGAAATCTCTTCTTGAAAGATGATAGTACTCTTGTGGGGAAGGATTATGATATAAAGGAAGGTGCTATTTGTTTCCCATTATCTCTTCTTCTTGGTGTATTCCAATTCATAAAACTATGACCAATGATTTTTGAGCCTCTTAGTAGTCATACCTATGAAAACATCTTAGATGATATTTTTTGCTAGATGACTTTCTTTGTTACCTGTTTACAAATGATGATGATCACCCTTTTGAGTGGAGAATGTTTGTATATGATAAGAGTGCCAATCAGACAAAAAGGGGTGTACTTGATATGTTTATGGATTTCCTTTCCTTTTGACCCTGGTAATGACTTAAATTGTGGCACTTGTATAGTGATGCTTGGTCGAGATGACATGCATAATATGAATGAATCTATTGAAACCTTTCCCTATCATGGAAAGTCCTTCTTGAGAGTTTATAGTCTACTTGAGGAGCCTACGTTGTGTATAGGGAAGGGTAAATTCCTAGACCTGTTTCTTTACTATTGCTTTGAGTGTGATGTTGTTGATTGTGCATCTTATGGGGTATGAGTTTTCCAAAAAACAAGGTGAAATTTATCTTAAATTCGCCATGATGACTTCGTGTGATCCTTCTTGTGATTTAATGAGTACTAGGATCCTTGAACCTAATTGTGATCTTGCACATAGGAAAACCTTAGATGACCCCACTGTGCATGACACCTTTATTTATCATCTATTTGCATATGATGGATTATACTCATGCTTGTGTGTATCATATTTTATATTAATCGTATTATCAATAGAGAACATGGGAGACTCCTTGCCTCGATGCTATATAATTCTATCCCATTTAACCCTAGTGCTGGTCTAAATTGTGTTGAGTATGGTAGTAACACCTTCTTTCTTTTATATGATTCTTATTTGGTGTTCTTACTGGATCCTATGTTCTTGAATGAGGTATGTTTTGAGAATACTTATTTACAATACCCCGCTCATGAATTTGGAATAATACCTTCTGGAAGTTAGCTAGTGCATTGAATGGAGTCTTAATTTTGGTTAACATTATTTATGACTTTGCACTTAGGTATGAAGCTGTTTATGTGGTACCTGACTTAAAAGGCGAATTGAGTTTGTTTAAATGTTGATCCAATAAGGGTTTATATGTGTAGTTGCCTAAGTGTAATGGTTCCTTCACTCTATCCCTTTGTCAAGGTCTCTTAAGTAGCCAAGTATCACTTGTTTTGATTGGTTACAAACCCTTTGTTGATCATTTTGATGCTTGGTTATATGTTAAATTTGTGCATCATTGTCATGGTGATAGAATAGTTATTGCTAACACTAACCTTCATGCCATGATGATTTTGTTATTAATATCTTTTCTATCGTTTCACATTTTTTGGATTCGAGGACGAATCGTTTTCAAGAAGGGAGGAAAGATGCAATACAGATTGCCTCGAGGACTTCCACTCCAAACCATGTTTGGGAATGTAAAAATTTGGATGCATTTTTAAAAAAGATGGAGGTTTTTAAGTCTTAGTTGTTGAAAAAGAGGGTGTTCCATGCCTTGAATAGCAATACACTATTGGAAGGACCTTCTAATTGTGCAATGCCATGTTTTGATGATAGCTTGGAGTGTGGGAGGTTTAACGAAGAAAGGAAGAGAGAGTAAAGAAGATGCCTCATTCCAAGAGAAGGAGACAATTTCGGCGACTCAACTAATGCTTTAGGTGAGGGATCTAAGCTCTCCTAATCTTATAGGGAGGTGCAAGGAAGCTTCCAATTTCGGTGAGCTGGCGGTCATTCAGGGACTTGCCAAGTTCCTTAGGCTAGCACGACCCAGATCGTTGAAAACAACAGAATGCTTCCATAGAAGGTTCACGTCGCCGACCTAGTTAGAGATCCAATGTGTTCGTTAGGTGAGCTCGACCCAGCTCACCCTTTATCCTTTTTCGGCCTCTTTTTGGCATCTAATAGCCTAAAACTATAAATATCTAGTTTGGGTCTTCTTTTTAGGTACACTATTTTAAAAATGAATGATTTATGAATTGGATATCTTTTGAGAGGCTTGAAAGCTTGGGGAAACATCTATTGATCTTTGTTTAGAAGTCGGGGTTGCTTGAAGATTCTATTTCCTTGAGGTCTTCTTAAGAGATTTAGAGCTTAATTTGGATTAATCGATTGAGGTATTTATGTTTAATAGACCTTTTTTTTATTGATTTTTATTTTCTTTTCTTAGGTCAATCTATTTATCTTGATTAGGTGTGCGTTTAGTAATTGTAATTGGAGGTTTTAGGATTTAATACATCCTTTAGTTGTGAATTGTTCCTTCTCTTGTATATCTTCTTCTATCTATCTTTCTTGTCATTGATTTCCAAATTTTATTCGTAATTTGTGCTAAGAATTTTATCACTTTATTACTCTCATTAATGCTTCGAAGTCTTAAATCAAGGATCTATGAGGAGAAAGGTAGGACTTTCAAGCGTTCTTCAAATTTGGTCAAGAACTTTGTTCTTCCATGTATTTAAGGCTAATCATCGTTATGGACTAAGGTCATCCTCACTCCCTAAATCTAATTATAGTCAGTAAGAGTTCAATTTAATATTCTAGCCAAAGTTTCAATGAATTTCTATACAGGAATTGTGTTCTTATTCGATAATCTAATTTATTTTATTATAAATTATGATATTTTATGCATTGAGATTCTTGTATTTTCACAAAAGTCCTATTGATTGAGAACTTTTATTAAAAGTCTAATTTTAATGGTTTCTGTATGTGTTTCCCCTATACATTGACTTAGATTTTTGAAAGTGACTACATGAGCATTCCTTCAAAATGCATAATTTGTTAATTGAGGATAAGAGACCATAATTGATTCTTTTTGAAAAAAAAATCATTTTAGTAATGTAAAGGCAAGTTCTCTAAAATAGGACTATTGAACATTAGTGATATTAATTATTTTGGGAGTTGTATTGAGCACTAAATTGGGTGAGAGACAATTTTTAACTAAAAACCCCATAAAATACGTAGTCTATGTAGGATAAGATTGTACAGACTTTTTGGGTGAGTCCTCAATGCCGCTTTGTAAGTCATATTAGATGGATCCATACTTAGAATGAGCATCAGATTCCTCGGTAAGCTATAGGATGGTCCTTGCAACATCAGTGGAATGTTGTATCATTTCTAGAATCATAGTAACGGTTGGCGGTTATAGAATCTTACCAACTAGTAAATTTTCTTATTTTGATCTTTCTATCACTGCATATCTTATTGTAACGGAACAAATACTTTTCACTACTTGTTCTTATCTTCTTTTTCTTGAGTTATATTTAGTTATCAATTCAATAATTCTTTTATTCAGCAATATTACGTACCATACATTAAATGTATTGATATTATTCGATCACAATTAATTCATGTTGCATATACATGTACATGATCATCAACAGATTCTATGTTGAGATCACTGAACTTTCCGACAACTTTTGGTGAGACCTCCATACTTTCGGAGTACTCTAGATGATTATTCAGTTTAATAGTAATTTATTTTGAGGTGTTGTGAGTCTTATTGCAACACCTATATTTGTATTTGAGAGGCTCCATGGATAGACAAATTTTGATTGTTTCCAGTGTTTTTCTCATATTTTTCATTGAAACTTATCATTGATGTCGAGTATTTTCAAACAATGTTTAAGAGTTTTCTTTAAATGATTGAAAAGATCATGTATTAAAGCTTTGTGTATACCATAGAGTCATGTTAATAATAGTTACTCAGGATAAGGATACATTTGGATCCAACAATGGTCTCTAAGGGACATTCACGTCTAGGGTGTAGGCTCGGGGCATGACAAAACTAGAACAAGTGAACAATTTCTTTTAATTTTGGCCCTTAAAAAAACTATTCCCCTCCAATACCAGAGGTTTAAAGAATTACATCCTCTCGGAATGGAACAATTTTATTCACCAACTTATTGATGCAAAAACAATGGTGTTAGTAAGTCACTCAACAGGAGCAAAGTACACATATATTTAATTTTACGGAAGTAGAAGAAGAAGATCAGATTTTTTGTTGTTTTAAAATGAGAGAAAATTCAACAATTATAGATACAAAGGGTAGTGTGAACAACTATTTATTGTGTCTTATCAGAAAGGTTACAACTATTTGGAAAAGTTGCAACCCTTCGGAAAGTTCACAACCTTTCATAAAAGTCACAACTTTTCATAAAGTCGCAACTCTTCATTAAAGTTGCACTTTTTCATAAAAGTCACAACTTTTCATAAAAGTCATAATTGATTCTTTTTGAAAAAAAAATCATTTTAGTAATGTAAAGGCAAGTTCTCTAAAATAGGACTATTGAACATTAGTGATATTAATTATTTTGGGAGTTGTATTGAGCACTAAATTGGGTGAGAGACAATTTTTAACTAAAAACCCCATAAAATACGTAGTCTATGTAGGATAAGATTGTACAGACTTTTTGGGTGAGTCCTCAATGCCGCTTTGTAAGTCATATTAGATGGATCCATACTTAGAATGAGCATCAGATTCCTCGGTAAGCTATAGGATGGTCCTTGCAACATCAGTGGAATGTTGTATCATTTCTAGAATCATAGTAACGGTTGGCGGTTATAGAATCTTACCAACTAGTAAATTTTCTTATTTTGATCTTTCTGTCACTGCATATCTTATTGTAACGGAACAAATACTTTTCACTACTTGTTCTTATCTTCTTTTTCTTGAGTTATATTTAGTTATCAATTCAATAATTCTTTTATTCAGCAATATTACGTACCATACATTAAATGTATTGATATTATTCTATCACAATTAATTCATGTTGCATATACATGTACATGATCATCAACAGATTCTATGTTGAGATCACTGAACTTTTCGACAACTTTTGGTGAGACCTCCATACTTTCGGAGTACTCTAGATGATTATTCAGTTTAATAGTAATTTATTTTGAGGTGTTGTGAGTCTTATTCCAACACCTATATTTGTATTTGAGAGGCTCCATGGATAGACAAATTTTGATTGTTTCCAGTGTTTTTCTCATATTTTTCATTGAAACTTATCATTGATGTCGAGTATTTTCAAACAATGTTTAAGAGTTTTCTTTAAATGATTGAAAAGATCATGTATTAAAGCTTTGTGTATACCATAGAGTCATGTTAATAATAGTTACTCAGGATAAGGATACATTTGGATCCAACAATGGTCTCTAAGGGACAGTCACGTCTAGGGTGTAGGCTCGGGGCATGACAAAACTAGAACAAGTGAACATTTTCTTTTAATTTTGGCTCAAAATTATGGACATGAACTATTTACTCAATTTGGATAATTATTAGTCAAGTAGTCTAAATTCAAAAATAGTATACGATACTTTTCTAATCCACTAGCTTACAACTAACACATCATGAAACAAGACATGTTCTAGATGCATCAACAAATAATAAATGATGCAGAAAATGCTCACATCCACATGGCAGAGACTTTACTATTAATTCTTGAATATCAAGTTTTATGCATACATATTAAGCACTAGGTAATTAGCCCGCGCTTTGCGAGGTCATAACTAATAACTACATTGAATTTGCAAAGATTTTTTTTTCTAATATTCATAAATTAAAAATGATAGAAAAATAGGTTCTTAAAAAAATATTGACAGTATTCCAACATGAATTTGATTATTTTTCATAACACATAACTCAAGAACCTGTGATGAATGAATTATTTACGAAATAATAAATCATATGTTCTTTAATCATTAAAAGGGAAATAAAGTAGAAAATAAGAATATACATATAAAGACATTTCGTAATAAAAAGAAACATGTAAGTTTCATAGATTATACAATTGTGACATATGTCTAAGGAGAAAATTTAAAAATTTGTGAACATATTCAAAAAAGAAATTACGGTTGAACATGAAAGAAATTATAACTTTTCAACTTACATAATGAATTTCGTCAATTGAAAAGTGACCAATTTCCTATCTATGTAAAAATAAATAATATGTAAGCTTATATATAGTACTTTTAAGTTATAGAATTTAATATAGAATATCAAAATATGAATTCTTGGAACTGAGTACAATAATTATTTTCTGCAAAATGAATGTTCGTACAATATGTTTATATGTTCAATATAACTGGACATAATAACTTTGCAGAAACATAAACAAAAGAGTTTAAAACATGTACTAAAATTAATAATTAATATCATAAGCATAAATTAACGAGTGTAAAAAAACATACCAAGATATGTAAAATAGAATTAAACAAAAAGGAAAAATCGAGTTCACTTAATGCACAATGTCTCCTTAAAACTATTCTCCTCCAATACCGGCGATTTAACTAATTATATCCTCTCAGGATGGAACGATTTATTCACCAACTTATTGATACAAATATGGTGGTGTTAGTAAGTCACACAACATGAGCAAAGTACACAAATATTTAATTTTGTCAAAGTAGAAGAAGCAGATAAGAATTTTTGTTGTTTTAATATGAGAGACAAAAACATTGTTGTCAGTAAGACACACAACAGGAGCAAAGTACACGAATATTTAATTTTAAGGAAGCAGAAGAAGAAGATCAAATTTTTTGTTATTTTAAAATGAGAGGAAATTCCACTATATATATACAACAAAGGGTAGTATGAACAAATCTTTACTATGTGTTATCAGAAAGGTTACAACTATTAGGAAAAGTTACAACCCTTCGGAAAGTTCACAACCTTTCATAAAAGTCGGAACTTTTCATAAGTCGCAACTCTTCATCAAAGTTGCAACTTTTGATAAAAGTCGCAACTCTTCATTAAAGTCACAACTTTTCATAAAAGTCACAACTTTTGATAAAAGTCGCTACTCTTCATTAAAGACGCGACATTTCATAAAAGACACAACTTTTCATTATAGAGGAAGACTAGTTTTGGAAAAAAATAAATTTAAAAGGAAATTCTTGTTTGTTGTAGCGACATGTAGGTGGGCCTAGGGTTCTCTTTTATATAAATATATGATATGATACTTGTAATATTCATATGCATACATTGCCATATATGGATACTCAACCATCATTAAAACCAAAGATTCGTTGATGTCAAATAAAATATAACATATGTTGTTACAACTATTTTTTCACTCTTATAGAGACACATCTCTACAACACTTATAGTACTAAGAGTAGTTTATATCAGTGATGCCCTAGGATTTAGAGTCTGTAAATGGTGTTGAAGCTATTGTGTTTCCCGAAATATTAATAGTGGTAGCAGTAGTGGGTAGCGCACTAAACGAGACCTCATGAATCCCCTCAAAAGTTGGTGGTGTAGTAGTTAGAGTTTGAAACTCCATAATAACATCACCTCCACTAGTAAGTCCTACAACAACTGGCATTGTGTTGGAAGAAGATTCACTCATACAAGCTTTCAAAATAAATGACCTCAACTGCTCATCAACCCCCAACCTCCTCTGAGCTTCCAATATATCTTTGTGCCATCTCAGTAAGTCAGTAGTCGGCTCCTCCCTCTCCAATTCCATTGTATCTGGTAATGAAACTTTCTTTGTTGTCCTCTCTTTTATATTTATGAGCTCAAAATCGAAAAGGTAAAAAAAGGATTGTAATGTATTCCTTAAATCTACTAAATCCATATGTGCTGTTTCATTTCTCAAGTTTATTTGCTGAGGTGCATATAATTTTCGTTTTCTCTTTTTCTCTTTTTCTCTGGCCATAAGATTTTTACAAAGTTTTAAAAATTAAATAGGGAAAGACCAATGAGCTTAAGAACGACAATAACAATACAATTATACGGATAAATTATATGTTTAGTTGTGTCTTCCTAAACTTTTTTTACCAATATTTGAAGGGATGGCACGTTCAGTTAAGTAGTGAACGTCTCGCCGATTTTTAATGTAAACCCCCTTGCAATATTAAGTACATGTTCCAACTACATAATGTTTGATCAACTTGTTAACTTGAATATGTGGTTTACGTCTCGGTGTCACCTGCAAATTAAACTCGTTTAATGAACATGCATACATACAGCCAATCTCATTAATATCATAATTAATTTTCTTGACCTAACCTTCAATGTTTCTTTACTTTGTCTTAAATTCCTCTTTGTTTCACGAACATCCCCATATACAATAAAATTGTAAACCTCAACTAAAGATCGAAACTTTTTATTTGTCTGCAGATGATGGTAGACCTGTATGACAACAATTAATAAATATTTAATTTGTCACAATCTCAAAAAAGGAAACTTATGTAATAAATATTTTTTGCAGGAAAACATGCATATTATTCAAAAGAGGACTTATGTAATCGATAATTGAATTACATGGACGAGAAGTATTCTTGATGATCCTGTTCTTCTCTGTTCAAATGTAAAAGTATGCACGTAATGCATATTTTTGGGTATCATCTCATTGTGCAGTCAAAAAAAGTTGTATTTATGGAATAGAAAATTATCCAACTTATTCTCAAAATTTAATTATTTGAATTAAGTGGGAGCATCAATATTTTGTACATGAAGTTGTACACATAAGATATTGGAGTGCAATATTATTCTAAAGGATCATGGTTTGGCCAACACAATACGATGAAATCTATTTCTTTTGAAAATGTCTAAGTGATTGTGTGGTTTATTTTGTTTTCGTTTTTCCCATTTTAACTTCTTTTATTTATGGATAAAAGAAGACTAACTTATACTTCTACCTATATTGCTAGGCCTGGCCTTATGTATAAATTTTAATCAAATTTTGTAGCCAGATCAATGATGATTGTTGTTATATATCTTTAAAGATTCACTAAATAATGGGATATGAGATGAAAACATACACCCTTAATAAGAATTTCCTTTATAAAAAAATATTTTTCTTGGGAAAATCCATTTGGAAAGCTTCTCTTTTAAAGGAAATTGTTTAAAGTGATCGCATCCTCTAGTCTATCACAAACTAAATTTATTTCCACCATACGAATGTTATTTCTCTTTCCATTTGGTCAAACCTAGGATGATTGATGTCCTTCAGTAAAAAATCATAAAAAAACATAGATCCATCGAACTAGTACTTTAATTAATTTCCAAACTAGAAAACTTCAAATTTCTTTATAACATTGGTACATGAAATGACTGAATGCAAATATTATTAACATAATAATCAATTTTATTAAAAAAATAATTATATACATTTTTTAGAGTGATGACATAGGAGATGACCACTTTACATAGTTTGGTCATATCATATGTTATTTTATATGTTGATGAGTCAATCCAGTAGTTTTTGAAACTATGGTAAGGGGATGTGATTAATCTCATGTGGAAGAATGTTTTTCTCAAAACACTTATCATTTCTTAGAATCAATTGCACAAATTTCATACATTCACCGATATCTTCTTACTCCGTTTATTTCTATTATTATTATCCACAATCATAAAGAACCACAAACAACAACAACACCAACAGTAGTTTTGACTTACAAATATTATTGATATCAATCAGCAAATCATAGAACTATTAACCATCACCTACTACTTTCATTAACTTTTAATACAACCATCACAAATATGTCTCATATAAACATACCATTATAAGTCAATATACAATACTAAATTGACATTCATAACCACCACCAATATGTATGCTATCAACACGCCATTATTGTCACATACTCATACTATACGGAACGCCCTATGACTTGCATAGATATTTTTGTTAAAATATTTTGTGAAATTTATCAGGTGAGCTGAACAGAAAAATCAAAGTTTTCTTATTTTTTTGTACAAACACACTGATCAACATGAAAAACAAATGTTTTCGACCGCTATCATTATCATTGACACTTGTGTGTTCCTAGAAAAAATCAATTGAATCTTTTGAAATTAATTTGATGAACCATATATTCTTCCATAGTAGTGTTTTGGTTAATATTAGTTAAAAAGTGTTCTTTTAGCCATTTTTTCTATATCTTATATTTATTAATTTATTTAATAGAGATTTTTTAATCAAATGTACAATAATAAGCAGTCTACTACTTATTCTTTAGTATTTAAATGTTTATACATCATTTTAATATTGAAAAATATATTCAAAGATTCATGTACCTATTATTTATTCAAATATGCATACAAATTTTTACCTAGAGAATTTCTCTTTATTTTGTAACTCCAATTACAACTAAAAAGTTTTTCAAGAACCCATCAAAATATTTTTTTACGTCATTTAAAAGATAATAAATTAAACAAATTGTAAGTGGAGAAATTTTTGAAAGTGTTACCACCAAAACATGCGCTTTTACATCATCAAGTGCGTTAAAAGGGATTGGAACTTCCATTAATATTGCATCCTCATCCTCATCGTCAATTTTTTGTTGCTTCTAGTACCAAAATATATATATATATATATAGAAATTTAAAGATCTTATGTTAAACGGAAAGTTATTTTTCTAGAATATCTCAAAAAAAATAATGATGAGTGTCCATCAATCTTATGCATCATGGTACAATATTAATGAGGGTTGTTGTCACGTATCACGTAAGTTTCACTAAATTTATTTTAGAGGATGTACACAATCTCTAATTCCATGTCAAACTAAATTAAGTTTCATCATACTAATAATAGTTTTTTATTATGGCCAAATCTAAGATGATCGATCCCCTCTTTTCATACATAGATTTACCAAAACTTGCATTCTGAAATAGAAAAATTCATCGTATTCATTGCATTATTATGTGAAATGGTGCGATCTTGTTATTATTACCAAAAATGTCCTCCTTAGCCAACTATATATCATAATGGCATCATACTGGCTACCCGCTCTAGTTAATAACTTAAGTTAGCAAACATGTAGTTTTTATTTCAAATTATATAAGACAAACAATTGAACTGAAATTATATAATCATTATTTGGACAATGATTTTCGACAATATACAAGCGACTCCTTTGTTATTTTAATGACTTTAATTTCTTGGATGACCATCTAATTAGTAAAGATTTTTTTTTTTTAAGTATTTCAATTGGGAAATATTAGTTTAGGAAACTTACAAGATTATTTTCTCTGAAACTAAATATGTTACTGTAAAATTTGTGTTTTTGATCGTTGAAAACCCGGACAAATCAGATGGATATCATTTATCCAGATCCCAATGTCCTTAGAAGTAGTAGAACATCCGTTTGTTCTTGAGATAGATAACCCTTGTCGTTTAATGTGGTGGAAAGAAACCCACTTTTTCTACACCTATAATGGTGAATTTATACATCTAAGGTTAGGGTTAAGGATCACTAACGGGCTAATGGGCTAATCAAATTATAGGTGGACCTGGCCCAATAATTATTGGAATATCGACACAACTAGTAAAACAAAATCCTTATATTTTCTCCTTAAAATCCTACATTAAACTAATTACCTAACAAAGTTACCATATTACCTAACAAAGTTACCAAATTTATATTATTATAAAAAAATTCCCTATTTCACACATAATTAGAAATTGTTTTTGACAAAACATTATGTGTCACCTATATTATTGATGTTTCTCTCCCACAACATTACTCTACCAATTTAGCATGATTTAATTTTAATTTTTTCAATTTCAAATTACTAATTTCCCTAAATTCACAGTTCTTGAGATTATTAATATCAGGTAAATATTAGTAACAGTAATTGCATAAATGTATTTCTTCTTCCAATGGTAATATTATTGTTGAAAGATAATCATCCAAACATAAAGTATCAAAAATTTATGTGATTTCTTTAATGAACCTATTGTATCATGATATATTTTTTATCAAAAAGGTATCATGAGACATCATATGTAGGAAAGTTATCATTATATGTCATGTTTTCGAAATGTATCAATATGCAATGTATGAAAAAGGTACCGTAATATATCATCTATTCGAAAGGTATCGTGATATATCATTCATTGGAAAGGTATCATTATGCAATATATCATAATGGCATTATGATACAACATCGATCAGAATTGTAATATGACGTAATTTATTTAAAAGGTATCACGATACATCATATATAATAAAGGTGTTATGATTCATCATATATCATAAAGGTTTCATGATCTCATCAATTATAGAATCTAGGTAACTATTCTCTACATTTCACATCTCGGAATGTCATATCTCAACTTAAATTGTTCACATAGCTAATGCATCACAATAGTCATCTAACTTTATACTTTAATTCACATCCTCCAATTCATAGAAAAAAAGAAAACTAAGCTAATGGGATAAGTAAAAACCGTCAGTTTTTTTTTAAATTTTTTTTTAGATAGATTATAATAGGTATATCTATTTGTCATGACCCAATTCCTCGAGTCATGATGTCACCTACTATAACCCTCTAGTAGGTAAGCCAACCCGTAACCCAAAACAACAATTAATAGATACAGGGGTAGAAACAAATCAGAAGAAGTAATTGAATAATAGAAATGTAATAACAAATAAAAGCAAATCAAAATGATATCCAACAAAAATATCCCCGCTAGTACCGTGAAGTCAAAAGTACGGAGTTCTCTAAACAAAAGAATTTTAAGTCACAAAAATGGACCTAAAATAAAAGCTTGTCTCAAAAAGCAAAAGACTAGCTATCAAATAAAGGTAGACGTTAGTAAGTGCAGGACGACAAGTACTCACCCGTACCTTAGAATAGAAGCTCGAACAGTCTTGAATGATCAACATCGGTGGAATCACACCTTCATCTTTGAAAGGTATAATAGGCTAATTAACTAAAAGGGGACTGTATACAAGAGGCCGAGGGAGTCAAGCCAACTATTGCGGTTGTGTCATTTGGTGGGCCAAAGTAGTCTATCGACAGTGAAATGATGATATTACACCAGACGGGACTACCACCATAAGACCCGAATAAGTATAAAAATTAAAATCAATATGATATGATAGAATATCGACATACAAGAGGTAAAAGTGGAATTTAAAAGTAACACAAATCAGTGTACTTATAATAAAAAAAGTACTACGTTCAACTAACTAAACATAACTTACCCCTATAAGCCCAAAAGGTACACGCATGTGCAAGTTTAAGTAATACCCTTAATAGACCCCATAAATCTGACAATTGTACATTATGACTAAATATATAAAGAGCAAGGTGTAGACTATACCTCAAACAATCGATAACCTCCATGTAACCAATAAGAGCATCCTTATGCTAAGGAGTACATACCCTGACCTTAAACTGCAGGTGGCCTCTCAAGGGCCAATAGGCTGAAGCTAGAGTGTATCAACACCTTAGAGGATAAAGTTGAACAAGACTTGGCCATGAATCATAAGTTAAAATGTCTTGAAAATTACCTCATTTAAATTAATCATCACAAAACCACCATATACTAGTAGATAATCAACAAAATACTCCAAGCTCGAACCAACTCCAATGCCCAATGGTCAAGAAAATACTGAAATCCCAAACGTAGTTCACGTAGCTATAGAAAAAAGAGAGTGTATAGAGGCAATTCAAGTTGAGTCCTCGCCGAATCGAAGGCTTATTTCAATTAGAATCAAGTACACTAAACAAGTCCATAGGGAGTTAACCATCTGAAATGATGTCGAAACAAAATGAGACCAAACGGCTCCAAATATAGCATGACTATGACTAGCACTAGTCTAAGCCTAGACTAAGGTCAAACATGCTCAAACAATCAACTGTAACATCAATTGAGGTCAACCACAAAGTAAGGGTATTCACATACCACAATCAACATGTTCCTAATCTTGAAAATTCCAAAATACGCCTAAATCATGGTAACTAAAAAGATAGCATAATCAACTAGGTTTCCATCCCCAATTAACAAAAATAAATATAATTTCATATATTCAAGCTCAATCTACGGAATGGAATGTCGCAGACTACCTTTAGGATAACTGTAATTTGAGGCTCAAAATAGTGGAAACCAAAACTATGCTACAATTCAATCTTTAAAGAACAACGAAAAAGATGAGGTTGTTCCAAAATAGAGAAAAAATGACAAATAAGGACTCTGTGACACTTCCGAATAAAACACCTAGCTGGCCCCGCACTTTCCAAACATAGCGGAGTTCGAATAACCAATATCTAGGATATATATAGAAATCGCCAAATGAAAATTATAATTCCTTGTTGATTGGATCTGGAGTTTAAATGAAGACTAGACCAATATCCTAATCAGTGAATGCGGCAAGAGGGGCCTGAAAACATGGAAGATCCATAATTAGCCCTTCTCAAATGTGACGAAGGCCTTACAAATGCTAAGGTAAAAAACGAAGGCCATGTGAATGCGGCAGGGGCCATGAACGCAAATAAGAGGGAACTAACCCATCTCACATGAAGCATGGACCCGTGGGATTTCGTAATTTATTCAAAACCATTTGCACGTAAACTTCCTAAACATCTTGTAGCCTCTAATTCAAAAATGAGGTAGGTTTTACACTCATGAACAAGACTCTACTCGACGTGGCTTATCTGATATTCTAGGACCATTTTAAATCATGTGCTTTGACTACCATATTTTTCACGACTCAAGGGCTTACCCTAAATGTAATATCATGTGTAGGACCCCGATAGGCTCCATTCAATCAACATAGCATTCATAAATTAAGAATTTGAACATAAGAGATAAAGAAGTACATTTCAAGTTCTTAACATTTTATAAAATAAAATCTGAAGACTAAACATTTGTCTAAGTAGTCATCTATTACAACAAAATCAAATTCGGTCTAGCCCATACATCATGTCAAAAACTGAAAACAATGAAAATCTCTCCTCGAAGCGTGAGGTCTCACCCAAGCTCAAATATTTTGCAATCAAACACTAGCTACGAAACCGACGACCTTGATTGTAAGACCTTAAATGTAGGAAAGATTATGCATTGTACAAAATAATGTACCAATTATGATAGAAATGCATAAAACATTTAGATTAGGACATTCAATTGACAACGTTAAAACAAAATATAAAAGAGATAGAAAGCATAAGTCATAAAACATGGTCAATGCAAGCTCAAATCTTTAATACCTTTAAATTCATGTTAGATACCTCTTAAAGTAACCTTAGTTCACTATTATTAATGTGGGAAATTGCCTTAACAAACATAGATATCATGAACTTCTAGATTAAGTGGATTCTACAATATAATGTTTATATAGACAATCATCTCATGGGGGCACATCTGTAAGGGATGTGGATATTGCTTCTAGAAACTAGACTCTACTAATGGGATATCCTCCATCTCAATATCCTCTTGGTGCTAAGAATAATTCCCATCGAGTAGTCATTTTCTTAACTCTCTCTTATAATGCATGGAAGGGCACGTAATCTTGCCAATCCAATCTAGTTTCATTAGGATAGCCCTTTATCTTTGATTCATTTAGGTGAAAAAACCTTTCAATCTTACAATGTTTACTATGTGAGGAAACCGTTCACAATAATACTTTCATGTGTATACGAGAAATCCTTTGAACAACACAACAACATCATGATTAAATTTACTCTCAAAGCAATGATTATCGTTTCAAAGACACTTCATCCAATTTTAAGTGTCAATGATCGTTAGTCGGTACATAATTAACCTAAATGAGTTGCCTCGATCCCACATAAACTAGATTTTGTATTGAATTTGATTACAAAAATTTTACGATAGTCTTCAACTAAGCACTTACTATGCACTATTTAGCTTAAACTCTGAATTTTAGATTACAATTATCAAACCAAGGCTACACTTGACATGCAAAGATCAAATAATGTGGTAAAACTTTGGTAACTGACTAACAAAATGTTTAATTCATTTTAGTGGGTGATCATTGATGCTCACAATGGGATAAATTATCATGGGTAAGTCGGACTTTGTCTAAAGCAATTTTCTCTCGAACAATTACCTTATGTTTGTTGAATTCTCTCAAACTTCAACACTATAGGAAAGATGCCCAACCCTTGTCCTCATAAAATCCACTCCCTCGATCTAGATACAAAGGAGAGATTCCATGTTTCACTTTCTCAAGATTAAATCATGGTGACCCACTACTAAGGATTCTAACTTGCTACTTTGGCTTTGTTCCTTTTTATCGAGAAAGCACAAGACACATAACTAATGCAATAATCATGCAAGATTACCTCAAAACACAGCAGCAAATTAGGCCCACTTCAAGTTAATACCATTGCTCACAAATCAGTGACACCCGGTTAGTAAAACTAAATAATTAGTCTCACATTCAAAACCCCAGAAGGAGGTTTTAGGAAATCATAAAAAAAATATGAAATCAATATTCATCACGTTTTGCGTAAGAGAGTCTAATGAAAAATTGATGTTAAAATCAACAAAGAATGTCTTTTATTACAAAATCTCTAAGAAAATGTTGTTAGAATCGCTGAGAAATCCTCTTGTAGTGGTTCTTATTCCCAATCTTTTCATTTTTAATTTTTTTTGAATGTCTTTCCTCTCTTCAAAATTAATTTAAACAAGTCTGAAGTGTAATTGCATGAGACCACTCAGCGAGGTTAGTCAGGCTTCGCTGACATATCGGCGACTCATCAATTGATCTTCATCTCGCCTCCATTTTAACTTCTTCTTTGTCTAGCTATTGTAACTTTGGGAGATCCAGATCGGGATAAACGAATAATTTGGAAAATAACCTTTTAACCTTCTATCTCCCCCATGAACATTTTTTACATTTTCTATGACACTTTTAGTGACCTAGCCGTGTTTCAGTGAATGGATCGGCGATGCGCCAAGTGGAACTTCTACTCCCCAAATTACCCCAGTTTAGCTCCAGCATTATGTGAATTTAGGCAGTGTCGAAGAGATTTGACGATTCGCCGAGTGCCAACTACGATCATGAGGTGTTCCTTTCTTCATTCCTTTTGCTTGCTTTGTTCCTTTTTTAGCATACATTTTATGGATTGTGCTAATTTGTGTATTTTATTTGTAGGATTAATTTGGTGATAAATTGAGGATGTTAGGAGCTAAAACAAATTAAAGATGAAAGGTTGAACAAGGAAATCAAGCGGGAAGCTTAATGTATAAATATAAATAAAATAATATATATATATATATATATATATATATATATATATATATATATATATATATATGTATATATATATATATATATATATATATATATATATATATATATATATATATATATATATATATATATAGCTGTATGTGGTGGGGGGGGGGGGGGAAGGCAGCGAAATCCAATATCAAAACTGAAATTAGATGTACACGTGGCAGCCATAATAAGAAACTCTTATTACGGAAAGCGGCGGAACAATAAATTTGAGAACACGCTGAAATAAATTCCTTCCAAATATTATTTTCTTAATTTGATTGGAATCAATTATTTTATTTAGCGTTTCATAAATCTATAAATAGGGAAGAAATAATTATTTAGGGAGCCAAGAACCAAGAAACAAAACGCAATATAAATTTATTTTCTATCTTTGTAACATTGGAAGAGCCGCCGTAGAGGCCGGAGAATTGTGGTGTATTCTTTCTTCTCCTTTATTGTTTATTTGTATTATCAATTAATAAAAGATAATTTTGCTATAGTTCTTAAATTTTTATGATTAACACAAACATATTTATTTTCATAAATTTGGATTTTTTTTTTTGAGATAATGAGAAGCTAATGTATATAGCTAGGGTTGTAGGAACCATAAGAGATTAAGAAAGTGTGAATAGTAACTAAGCAATTCTTGAATAGTGTTATCGCATGCATTGATAATTCTTTCGTTTAGAAGTTTTTTTAATAGTGGCCAACATTAGAAATCACCTTGTTGCTACTTGGGGGGACCAATGAGGTAGTTAGGAAGAAATGAATTATCAACATAGATTTAGTGTGACACTATCTAATAGTCTAATGTCAATTGGTGCGAGGCTGAAAAAGAAGCCATACATTAATGTGATGTTTAATATGAGGTAAAGGTAAGATTTCGTAAATTATACACACGTAGCAAAACCAAGGTGCGGGGTGAAATTCTCTAGATGTCGGACCAAGGATTTAGAGATACCTAACTTATCACTTTGCATGTAATACACTAGGAGAGGATTGCTATAACTAGGATTACCGCGTTATGAGCTTATGGGGAACACATTCCTAGTTATTTCTAATAATTCGAATATAATAAATATTTAGTTGAAAACTATTCTTATTGTTTTATTTTATTTTATTTCAAATTAAATCCTCCATTTTTATATAACGACGATCGAGTTAAATATTTGCGATTAACAATGTTCTACCATATTCTCTTAGGGATCGATCCCAACTAATAGTTAGGTAAATATATTATATGCGATCGTTTATATTTCTTTTGAAGAAGTATATTTTAACGTTATCATGTACCAATACCAACCATATTAGAAATAGTCTCATTACCCATACTAAAGGGTCCAAAAACACTAGTAGTATAGGAAGAGAAAAATCATTCCTTGATGTCGCTTGAGATGTGTCACCGATGTCCACAACCCATCTTGACATATCACAAACAATATTTATCATATTTGCATCTAGGACGGTAATAAGATCTTCACTGGTGATGATGTCTAGGCAATTTTAATTGCCATCTTCTTTAGTGTCCTCTTTGTTTTTGTTCTCCCTCTTAAACTTCCTGCAAAAATTCTTTGTGTGCCCTTTCATGCCACAAAGAGTGAACTCAATATCCTTTAGTGTGCCTCTAGAACTGCTCCAATTTTGTTCTCTATTTAGAGAGCCATGAGTTTTGTTTCTCCTTATGGAGCCACTTATCAGAACATTCGACGAAGAAGAACCTTGATATTTTCTTCTCATCTCTTCGGTTAAGATGTTATTGTCGGAATCCATAGAGGTCACACAATTAAGAGCTGAATTTGACAATGAAGTTCTAATTTTTCCGAAGAGTCTGTTAGGGAGCCAAGTAGAAGCAAGACTTAAATTTCTTAATCAAATTTGATGACCATATCAAATAAAAGGTTCATGATCCCTTGAAAATTATTTAGGTGGTCTAACATCGGAGAACCCTCATTATACATTAAAGTGAAAATTTGTTTTATTAAGAACATTTTTTTCTTGTCTTCCGAGCATACAAACTCTCAAGATTCCCCAAAGGGTTCGAGCATGTGTCTCCCCAAAATTATGGCTCAACACATTATCGTCAAGCCATTGTCTAATGAATCAACAAACTCTTTGTGCAACTAATTCCACTCATCATCTCTTTTATTATCAGGTTTATAGTGTAAAAGACTGGTTTCTAAGAATTGTTGGCATAAAGAAGATCTTCCATTTTCCTATTCTAAATGGAATAATTAACACCATTCAAAGTAATCATTCTACTTGTGTTGAGTTCCATTGTTTATCCCCAAAAATATAGTTATTGCAAACCAATATAATATTTTCCGATGTGGAAGTTCATACTGTGCTACAACCACAGATAATACTCAGAGTTGTGATACCAATTTACTGGAAAAACAATGAATAACACAAAAATATATATGGTCAAATGATAGAAATAAAATGGAAAAATAATGATACCCAAAATTTTACGTGGAAACCCTTTTAAATAAGGGAAAAACAATGGTCCAAAAGGAGAAGTGATATCACTATAGTAAGGAATTATACTTTGTGTAGTCATGAATACACTTATTAAAATGACTACTACACACTCAAAAAGGAATAACACTCTTTTGATTTTCACCTTACTAAAATATCGCTAACACTCTTGTTTTCTTCACAAACTATTTTTCTTATATAATCTATGGAATACCTAACTTTACTCTCAAAATATACTTTCTCTCTAACTTGGTGTGTTCTATTGAGTTTGTTATTTAGTTTTACCAAAGTGAGACTTTGATAAAATGGGGCTGGAGCCCCACAATTCGAAAAATTATCATTAACTAAATGATTACATTTCTCAAATGGATAACCAATAAAGGATGAACCTTTAGAACTGCTAAGCATTTTACGACATGGTTTTATGGTTGAAATACCAATGCAACTGCTAGTATTCTTTTGTTGAGCTAATCAACAATATACAAAAATGTTGTTCTTTTTTTTGTCAATTGAAATTGAAGGGTATTGTTCCAATTTGAAGTTAACTAATTTTAATATGTATATACAAAGATATAGATATGTTAATTATGAAAAAATCAACACACACAAATACAAACAAAAACACACACACACACACATATATATATATATATATATATATATATATATACATGTATACATGTATATAGGGTGAGAGAGAGAGAGAGAGAGAGAGTGAGAGAGGTAGATAATTAGACATACAAAAGAAAAAGAACAGAATAAAGAATGAGAAATAAAGACTCACAATTCAAATGGGAAAAAGTGTGTCTGAAGAAGAAAAGATAATTTTCAACCAGTAAAGGTGGTTGATTGTGTTTCATACTCACGAGGGGTTTATATAGGTGAGGTTCCAAGGAGACTTTTTACTGAACTTTCTTGGAATTAAGTTAGATAACTTGACAATATGAATTGTTTTGTAGTGGTAGTCAAAATCTTGTTGTGATTGTCACCTCTAATGGGCCTTGCAGTAAACGATTTGAATTTGATAGTAGTTCCGCACATAAAAAAAGTTGGATAACGTGACAAACAAACTGAAAGGTGTTGTATTTTGTCTTTCCCATTTCGACCTTTCCACGTCTTTGCCTTATTTTTATATTTTTATGTAACATCTCACAAGTTGAATAATTAGGAAGGAGTTATGAATTAGAAATAGCCATTTTTGGAAAGAATGAAAAAAATCTGGAAATTAGTAAGTATGTTAAGTTGAGTTTTTTTTTAACTTCAAACAACCATAACTCCTAGCTCAAGATAAGTTAGGTGTGTTTCAGGATATTTTAGCAAATATCTTGGAATAATGTTTCCGACGTCGCTGAGTTTGCACGATTCTGAGTTCGTATGACTGAGATATGATCTTTCGAAGATGGGATATTCAAATAAGAAAAGTCTAAAACCGGATTGTGGAAGGATATTTAGTCTTTTCCTTACACAATTATTTAAATTTATCTTTAGGGTATAGTCAGAATTATATAAGTTTAGAAAAGTTGAAGTTCACACTAGGGCTTTGAGAAAGGAGAGAATAGGACAAAGGAGAAAAAAAGTAAAATTCGTCAAGATTGTACATTTTGGTTGGGGATTTCGCCAAGGATTTATTCCAACGAGCTATATGAAACTTTCATCATGTTCGGTTTGTTCACCCAGTGCCAAGAATGTTTAATTAAGAGTGAAATTGTTCTAAAAATTTTGGTAGTTGAATGTTCTTGTTATTTGTTCTTGAACTGCTTTCGTTCTTCAATATGTGTTGAGATTAAGATATTTCTTGATATTAAATTGTTGTTCCCTGAGTTGTTGGAGTTATATTTGTTTAAATGCCTTGGATATTTGATTTAGAAAAAGAATTGAAATAAATTTTTTTACGATAAGAAAACGAGACCAAAATTTTGTCAAATTTTCTGGAAGGGAAGGTTGGCACGACGCGCCCCCGTAGCGCTAGGCAGGATAGTGAATGTTCCAGAAGTGCACCATTTTGGAGCCCCAGTAAATTGGGGATTGAGAAACGTGCCAGGGATGCGACCGAATCATCATTTCCACCCGTTTTTCATCGTTTAGCTCGTCTAAGTCCTTCGAATGTTTACCAACACTTCCTAGTTTATTCTAATTCTCCGAGGTACGCATAAACATCATGAAATCTTTCATAAAAATGAGATCATGAAATTTGAATCCGTAATTGAATTCAAGTAACGTTAAGAGTCAAGCTTAGAAGTGAAGAATCAGGTCAAGAGAAGTTCATAAAGTTTTTCAATAGTTGTTTACAAAAGTTGTAACTTGTTTTAAGACTTAAGTTTTAATTTAAGTAAAGAGAATAGATTTGAGTTAATTTCTTCAAAGATTATATGGTAACTAAGTATTCCCAAGTGTTTTTAAAAAATTTCACACTTGAACAAGAAAGGGAAACACTGATATCCAAGAGATCTTTTAATCTAAATTTTGAGTAATTATCTGAAACCAAAAAAAATATTTTTGTTTTAATAACATATGGGCTAAGCACATTTTGGGAGTAGTATTGAGCAACAATATAGGGATGCAAGTAGACATAACTTAAGTCTCCTTAAACTAGTAGCCATAATGGGTATTAAAGGAACATACTTTTTAGATGAATCCATAGTGCTTTTTAGCATAGACTAGTGGATCCACTTCGTTAAGGTGCTCTATATAACGGTAAAGTTAGGAAAGTTCTGGTGGCGTGGTCAAGACGATGTATCACCACTTAGGATCATAGTGGTGGTTGTCGGTTAGAGAATCTCTCACAGAAACTATATTACTTTATTATTGTGTAAAGTTGAGTTTGTTATCACATTTTATTTAATGAACTAAGTTTTTTATACTGTTTTAAAAGTTTTCTATATATTTTATGTGTTTTATTGCTTTATCTTAAGGTGAATATTCATGAGTTCAGTAAAACCAAGGTAAGTGACTCTTTCAAATTCTTTACAATCCTATGTTATGTTTAACATTTCAACTCACATACTCTTACATTAATGTACTAATTCCAATTGGCCTGCATCATCTTATGATGCACAAGTAGGTATCGAAGATCAACATTTAGTGCCTCATTAATCAGATTGAGCCCTCAGAGTCATTTTGTGAGCCTCTTTATTTTTCGGAGGGTCCTTTCCTTTATTAATTGTTTAGCTTTTCAATTTTTAAGATGATCAAGAGTCCTGTCCGGACATCCCTGTTTTTTTAGAGGCTTTTATATAGTTAGTAGTCAGTTGTCTTTACATTTTTCTTTCATATGTTAAGAATTGAGTTGCCATTTCGGCCAAGTTGAATTGTTTGACTTTTAAACGTTCTAAGTATTTTACGTTTGAGTGGAGAAGAGATCCATTGAATCTTTGTATTTATACTTTTAAGTCTTCTGTTGAGTAAGTAAGCTAGGCCAAGGGTTTGTTTGGGATCAATAATGGTTCTCGAGTGCCAGTCACGTCTGGGTGTAGGCTCGGGGCATGAAAAACTTGGTATGAGAGCCAGAGTTCAAGAGTATGTGTGAGTCCATGAAGTTGTGTCTTAGAGGCTTAGTTATCGCTGTGAAGCATGCTACATCTATAATTAGGAGGCTGCAGCACTTTAGAAGTTATCTCACTTCTTTCACACTCATTTTGTGCATTAAAGTTTGATCTCTAAAAGTTTCTTTATAATTTATGCTTTCACGTGTTTTTAGTTAATCATGTCTTTACGAAGAGCTGGAAAAGGTCGTCCTGCTAGGCGTAATGTTGAGGAGCAAGCGGTAAACAATTAAATTGAAGAGTAACACCAAGGAAAAGTTACCATTGTTGAGTTCCATGAAGCAATATAGATGTTGAGCCAAGTTCTACCCAAACAAGTTGAGCAACACAGAGGGAATAAATAGGAAGTGGCTAATACTTTGAGGATCCATTAGGTCATGAGGATGTACCCTCTAAGTTTCACTGGTACAAGCACTACTGAGGATCCAGAGAACTTTATAGAGAAACTGGAAAAAGTGTTTGAGGTTATGCACGTTGCCGATACTGAGCAAGTTGAACTAGGTGCATATCAACTAAAGAATGTTTTTAGGACTTGGTTTGACTAGTGGAAAAGAGTAATAGTTGAGAAAGCACCACCAGCGAGTTGGGCTTGGTTTGAGAAGGCTTTCTTGGGGTATTTCTTTCCCCAAACACTGAAAAAGTCAAAGGTACAAAAGTTTCTCAATCTTAAAAATAATACATTAAGTGTTCACGAGTATGGGTTGAAGTTCATCTAACTATCCTGTTATGCTCTGAATATTGTTACGGATATTAGAAGAAGGATGAGTTTTTTTGATGTTGGGTTGTCCCGTTTGTCAAACAAAGAAAGCAGGGTTCCTATGCTAATTGGGGACATGCATATATCAAGGTTAACTGTGTATGTGCAGTAGATTGAAGAAGAGAAGCTCAGGGACAGGGAGGAGTTTAGACAAAACAATAAGGCTAAGAAAGGAAGTGAATCCGTGCAGCAAAGAAGTGATGTAAAATGGTCTTCTTACAAACTTAAGCAAAGAATTAAAGAAAGTTACCATCAAGACAAGTATCCTCTTTCGAGAATTTATGATCTTTTCGATCAACTTCAGGGTGCTAATTGTTTCTCTAAGATAGACCTCAGATTTGCCAACAATCAATTAAGAGTAAGGGAATGTGATATTCCAAAGACAACTTTCACAACCCGCTATGGTCATTATAAGTTTTTAGTCATGTCCTTTTGATTAACTAATGCACCCCATCGTTCATGAACCTAATGAATGATTATTCAAGCGTTATTTAGATATGTTTGTTATCGTCTTCACTCATAACAAACTAATCTATTTGAGGATTGAGGTAGATCATGCTATCCATCTCAGAATTATTCTTCAGACTTTAAAAGATAAGGAGTTATATGTTAAGTTCTCTAAATATATGTTTTGGCTTGAGCCTGTGGCATTCTTGGGCCACACAGTGCAGGTGATGGAATTAGAATTGATACCTGGAATGTACAGGTAGTGCAGAATTGGCCCAGACGAACATCTCAAACTGATATTAGGAATTTCTTGTGTTTGACTGGCTATATAGAACATTCGTAGAGGGGTTCTCGCCTATTTCGTCTACTTTGGCTAAGTTAACTTAGAGTGAAGTGAAGTTTCCATGGTTTAAAGATACTGAGAAAACATAGATTGACTACTGCCCCAAAACTAACCTTACTAGAAGGTACGCAAGGCTTTGTGGTGTATTGTGATGACTACTTCCCCAATATTGGCATTACTACAAGATACACAACGCTTATTGGTGTATTGTGATGCATCTAGAGTTGGTTTGGGTTATGTGTTAATGCAAAATGGAAAGGTTATAGCTTATCCTTCTTGACAATTCAAAGTCCATGAGAAGAACTACCCAACCCATCAGTTAGAGTTGGCTACTATAGTATTTGCTTTGAAGATATGGATTCATTATTTGTATAGTGTTCATATTGATATATTCACCGATCACAAGAGTCTTTAGTATGTGTTTACTAATAAAGAGCTTAATCATAGTCAGAAGAGGTTGTTAGAATTACTCAAGGATTAGGACATGAGTATTCTTGATCATCCAAGTAAGGCTAATGTTGTTATTTCATTGTGCTTGTTGGGTGTTTGAAATGCATGATTGATATTACACCGTTAGCCTAATGAAAGTAATCTCATTCGAGGATGAATGTTCCCTGGGGGGAGATATTGTAACATATTTCAAGTTGAAATAACTAAGAAAGAGTTAAGAATTGCAAATAGCCATTTTTGGAAAGAATGAAAAAACTTTGGAAATTTGTTAAGTATGTTCAGTTGAGTTTTTGGTCAACTTAAAACGACCATAACTCGTAGCTCAGGATGAGTTAGGTGTGTTCCAAGATACTATACTGTAAGAAATATCTTGGATTAATCTTTCCAAATCCACCTACTTTGCGCCATTCCTAGTTTGTATGAGTGTGATATGACCTTTTGAAGTTGGATTGTTCAAATAAGAAAAGTCTAAAACCGAATTTCGGAAGGGTGTTTTGGTATTTTCCTTACCCAATTATTTTTATTCATTTTTTGGAGTTTAATTGGGGTTTATTAAGAATTAGATCAGTTTTAAAAAGTTGAAGTCCACGCTAGGGCTTTGAGAAAGGAGAGAAGAGGAGAAAGGAAAAGAAAAGGCAAAATTCATCAAGATCGTACAATTTGGTTGGGGATTTCGCCAAGTATTTAATCCTACGAGGTATGTGAGACATTCATAATGTTGGTTTTGTTCAACCATGTGCAAATAATGTTTGATTTAGCATGAATTCATTCTAAAAAGAGTCGAAGTTGAATGTTCTTTATAGTTCTTCTAAATTGCTTTCTTTCTTCAATATGAGTTGAGATTAAGGAGTTTCTTGATATTAAAGTGTTGTTCCTTGAGTTGTTTGATTTAGATTTTGTGTCGACGACTTGGTTATCCTATTCTAAAGTGAATTTTAGAAAATGAATTGGAATAAATTGATTTAAGATCAGAAAACAGGACTAAAACTTCATCGGTTTTTGCCTGGATGGAAGGGTGGTGCAATGCGCCCCAATAGTGCCAGAACTGCTAAGGCGGCGCGCCATTAGTGCATCTTTTTGAGACACCGTAAGTTGAGTCTGGCGTGGCGATCTAGGGATGTGCCCAAATTGTCGTTTTCTACTTTTTTTCATCGTTTAGCCCATCTATCCTTCTAAAGTGTACCAACATTTTCTAGTTGATTCGAATAATCCAAGGTACATCTAAACACCATGAAATCATTCATAAACATGATATCATGAACCTATAATCCATAATTCAATTCAAGGAAAGTAAAGAATCATGTTTAGAAGTAAAGAGAAGTTCAGAAAGTTTTATAAAAGTCTTTTACAAATATTTTAACTTTGATTTAAGACTTAAGTTTTAAGTTAACCAAATAGAAAATTGTTGACTGATGCTTTGCTATCGTGTTCAACCACACTAGCCTACAGTCTGAGTATACGAATCAAAGTGAGTAAAGTAACCCAACCAAGGGTTGGGGTCGTTCCCAAGGTAGTGGTAGTGAAAACAGTAGCTAAACTAGAATTTCCGTTCTAGTTAGTAATACTTTGAGAAATTATTGAATAAAAACAAATTATATTCAATTTTTACCACCAAAGTGTCAAATATCAAAAGGGTTTGTCACGAGTTTTGTAAAACAGTAAAAACAAAGGGAAATCAAGTATGGGGAGAATTTCTTAGGGTGTGATCACATTATATGTTGATGTAAATCATAGGGTATATGCTTTTGATTGGAAATTAGAAAGATAATGATGACTAGGTTAATCTTTAGGTGAAAGTAAATTCCCTCTCCGGCAACTTACCACATATCAAATGGGTTCCTCTCGTACACCCACTTGTCCATCAAAGACAAACCTATGCCTTACCCACACCCGCTCTTATGATGATGAGTGCTAGGATATGGAACTAGGGTTCACCCTTTAAGGCTAAACCTTATGTCATCCCACCCCTTAGGACATTAGTCTAGAAGTCTTGGTTTCGCGTCCTCTCTCTCTAGCAAGCCACAAACACATTGGTGGTTTTCTATTTGAAACTACAAACACATTAAATTAAGACACAACCACTAGGTGAAATCATTAGTAAGGTGCATCTAACCTATAATCAAGCAAGACCCAACAATAATATCTACACATAATTGCTAGATCACACCCCAAGAATGGGATTTTTAGCAACACATCATGGAATAAGAAAATATACAAAATGATAAAAAAAATGGGTATAAGAAATTAAACCTTAATATGAGCAAAGGAATAAGAATGGAGAAGACCCACTTTCAATTTTAGGAAGAAGAGATCCTTTCTTAAAGTCTCCCACAAAACCCTCTGCAAACTTGAGAGAAAAATAATAAAACTTATGTGCTAAGTCTCAAAATTACAAAATTATCTCTCCACTTCCTCCTTCCCCTATTCTTCTATTAATATTAATTATTAGTTAAGTATTTATAGACTTCAGAATTTGTGTTGGAGAATCGATTCGGCGAGGTTTGTCGCGATTCACCCTTCTTCTAGATCATTGCCGTTTGTGCTTTGGCTTCTGCGTCTATGCGTTCTGGATAATTGGGCGGAATAATTCTGATTCGGGGAACTACTCGGTGATGCACCGTTTGCTTATTTTTCATCACCTTTTTGATCCACTTCCTTTGGAACGTCGCTTGCTGGAAGAAAGGGTAAAATGCATCCTTTCAGCTGATCAACAAGTATACTTGGCGATGCTCACACTTCAACTTTAGCTCTTTTCATCCTTTTTGTTTCCATTTTGCGCCTAAGTGTCCATGCTTATACAAAAACATCAAATACATGAAACTTAAGAGTTTTAATAAGATATTGAAATAGAATGAGCATTTTAGAACATTATTTTCATTAAAATAAGAACCGAAATGAGTCCAGCTTGAGGACTCATCAACGCCCCCAACTTAACTTTGGCTTGTCCTCAAGTAAAACTCAAGTTAAGTAGTTCAAATAGGATGTCTCAAATATGTATACACTAGACTTAATCATGAACATACACAACAAGATTTAAATTATAAATGCAAAGATCAATGGTATACTCAAAGATTAAATTTGTGACACACCATTACCAATGATTCTTGAGATCGCAAAACTCGCTACTCATGCAAGTTCAAACTCAACAAAAGTATCTGCATGCCCTTATACAAAGAATGATTCCATATTAACACTCAAGGATTAACTAATTAAATATCAGGAATCATATTCAATGCTCACATTCATAAAGAGGAACACAATGCATGTTTTCACCCGTAGGTTTGCTTTTTTTCCCCGATCGATGTTCGGACAGGCTCACTCAAGATCACAAAGGTCTTTCTAAGTCTTTTAATAGGGCTGAGCGCAAATGTATGGATATTTATGCTGATTAACTTTTTCTCATGAGATTTATTCTCAAGACATCTCCTTCTCTTCTTTTTATCAATTTTTTTTTCAAGTGCTTCTAAGTCATCTTTTTATTCACCTCCATGGATTGGGTGGAAACACAATTTCATTCGTGCTTTTATTCCACAATTTTTTTCTTTTTTATTCTTTTATTTTCTTTTTCTTTCCTTTCTTCATTTTTTTATATGGAGGGTTTCCATTTTTTCACACCACCATGGGTTAAGAATGTTTTTCTTGCACTTCTTGAATTCTCTTTCTTATTTTCACCACGCCCTCAACTTAGGCTTTTGGCTTAAGTTGTCTATTCACTTTAAACCACAAATCGAGAGGATTATAGGTGGTGGATCACGTAAAGTTTAGTTTTCATAAAGGTTCTTCAAAAGACCGGTAAGGCTCAAAGGGTGTTCAAAACAGTTTCACACACTCATGGGTAGGTCATAAAAGAGGTATATGGAAAAGTTGGCTCACACTCTTTTAAATTTACTAAGATCATCTCAAAAGTACAACTCTATAAATAAATCACACTAACTGGGCAAATTCTAGGTTTATTCATGGGGGGTTCAAAGTAAGCTCATCACACAAGGCATAAATACTTAAGCCAAACAAAATTACACACTTTTGCCAGTATTCAATGTTCATTACAAAAAAAACAATTCAATAAATGGCTAATAACAACAAGATGCAAAGAGTTCACATACTGCCTATACAACTTCATTTGTCCTTGTTGTTGTCGTACATTTATGTTTGTTCGATTGAGAGCAGTATTCAAGTAATCGGTATTGATCAAAACCCAAACTTGAATTTGTATAAGAACAACCACTTTCACAAAAAAGGTGGCGAAAATTTCCCAAATTAAAAACTTTTTGGGAGGGTCAAAATTGTTTCACAATTAAACCAAAAGAGAGACATAAGCTCAAACAATCACCAAAGATATTTAAAAAACATAATTAAAACAGAAGACCCAAATGTATATATTCCAAAACACAATAATTAAGAATAAGAAAACAATCCATATAAAGGTGGCCCTCACCCCACCAGAAATAGAGTTTGTTCTCAAATATATATATGACAATAATCCAAAGGTCAGATTAAAGAATGACAGAGATAGGGCTAGAGAATAATACTTGTTAGGTAGATTCTTTGAGTTAAGTCCTTCAACAGATGTAGCCTTAAGATTAAGATATGCTGGGACGTTGGGTGCATTGCCGAGTGATTCATTAAGCTTTGTACAACTTTTCTCCGCAATCAATTGTGCCTATCTTCAACCCACGTTCTCTAATGATTCATCAACTATCTTTTTGTGTGTTGGCCTGGAGTTTATCAATTTTTTTCTCATTTGGTGACAACTTTGACTTCTGAGTCATTCTCCGCATCACCAAAATAATTTGTACTTCGCGAGTTTTATAAAACTTCTCAACAAACTTGGATGTTCAAACGAAGGGATTCATTGGGGTCGCCGATCTTGTGTTCGATTCGCCAAAACATTCATGAACTCGTCGAGTTTTATAGACCCCAGGTTTTAAAGATACGTTGAGTCAAATGGCAGAAGAGAATTGATAGCCGGCATCTTCGGCGACCCGCCAACTGGGTCTGTTGCTCAACACTCTCCACCTTTTTAGAACCTACCACACTTCACTCTTTAAAACTAAGACATTATTATTTTATTAGTATGCAAAATATAGGATACCATGGGGTTTTGGGTTGCCTCCGAAACAGTTCCTAAGTTAACGTCGCAGCACGACACAAGCTACTGCTTCTAGCTTTATATTTGGAGCCACCCACATCATGATTAGGTAACCCTTGGTTTTCTTTTGTGTGAACATAAGGTGGTGATTTCTCCACAAGCTTTTCTAGCTGCTGGACCGCCTTGGAGTGATATCAAATTAGGCGCTTCATACCATTAGTATCGTCTTTTAGTTCTTCCAGCGCTTCATCTTGTTCACTGAACTTGAGTAGAATGGCTGAAAGAATTTCATCAATGCATTTCAAACATGTGTACCTATGGCTCTTAATTTCATAAACAAAGGTAAATATGTCTTTCCTTTTGTATTGAGATTCGATATTAATCACTCACTTGGACAATCAATCCATCCGTGTCCTCAGCGCGGCCATCATAGCATCGTTCTCTATTTCTCGCTCAGCATTGGCTATGTGGTCTAACAATTGGGTGTCCATCATGTAAGACAGTTGGGCAATGCCTTCTAGAATTAGTTTGTTGAGCAACTGCTTGTTTCTGAAATAGAGACTTCTGTGGAAGTAGTCTAAAGAGGCCATGTGAGGAATACCATGGTTAGGGACTTAAGCTATTATTCGTTTGAAGCTTCCGCACTATTGATGTATTTGTTTGCATTTTGTTTGCTTGAAGGTCAGTATACGGTCTCGGACCGTTATTACCTCTAATAAGGGAAACTCCATTGAATTGTGCGCGTGCACTCAATTTGCCTACATGATGATTCGCCGCACAAGTTGACGAAGCTAAATTTAAAGTAAGGTTTGTGACACTATGACTAAAACATAATGAAAACTCTTCTTAACTACATTTTCACGAACCAATCCCCCACAACAGCGCCATTTTAATGCTTTCCTACAGTCTGAGTTTCTACGAATCGAAGTGAGTATAGTAACCCAACAAAGAGGTTGGTTCGCGTCCCACATGAGTGGTAGTGAATACAAAAGCTAAACTAAAATTTACGTTCTAGTTAGTAATAATTTGAGAAATTATCGAATAAAAAAAGAATAAATTCAATTTGTGACACCAAAGTGTCAGAATATCAAAAGGGTTTGTGACGAGTTTGGTAAAAACAATAAAAACAAAGGGGAATCAAGTATGGGGAGAAGTTTTTTGGGTGTGACCGCAATATATGTTGATGTAAATCGTTGGGTACATGCTTTTGATAAAAAAAATTAGCAAGATAATGATGACTAGGATAAGATTTAGGTGAAAGTAAAATCCCTCTAAGTTAACTACCCAATATAATATGGGTTCCTCTCAGACACCCACTCGTCTAATGAAGACCAACTTACGTCTTACCCACACTCACTCTTTTGATGATGAGTGGTAGGAGATGAAACTAAGGTTCACCTTGTCGGGATGAACCTCATGTCGTCCCACACCTTAGGCGATCAGTCTAGTGGTCTTGATTTCACCACCTCTTTCTCGAGAAATCCAAAACCACATGGGTGGTTTTGTATTTGCACCATCAAACACGTTAAATTAAACCACAACCACTAGGTGAAATCACCATTAAAATGCATCTAACCTATCAACAAGAATGAGGTTTTTAGCCACACATCAAGTAATAACAAAATACACCTAAAATGATAACTAAATCAAATGGGTATAATAAATTAAACCTTAATATGAGCAAAAGAAGAAGAATGGAGAAGACAAACTTCCGATTTGAGGAATAAGTGCTCCTTTCTTCAAGTCACCCATAAAAACCCTATCAAAACTTGAGAGAAAAATAATGAAACTCAAGAGATCAGTCTCAATATTACAAAATTATGTCTCTAGCTACTTTATCCTTCTCCTCTTCCTCTATTAAAAATAATAACGAGTTTAGTATTTATATACTCTAGAATTTGTGTTGGAGAATCCATTCGGCGAGGTAAGTCGCGAACGCCGAGCTATTTAATCATTCTCCCTTCTTTTAGATCATCGTCATTTGTGCTTTGACTTCAGCATCTAAGCATTCTGGATCATCGTGCGGAATTATTCTACTTCACGGAACTACTCGCTGAAGCGCCGACTGCTCCTTTTCATCGCCTTTTTGATCCACTTCCTTAAGGGCTTCACTTGCTGGAATAAAGGGCGAAATCCATCCTTTTAGCTAATCGCCAAGTATACTTGGCAATGCTCAGGCTTCAACTTGATCTCTTTTCATCCATTTTGTTCCCATTTTGCGCCTAAGTTTCCATGTTTATACCAAATCATCAAATACCTAGAACATAAGAGTTTTCATCAGATATTGAGATAGAATGAGACCTTGAGAACTCTATTTCATTAAAATAAGGCCTAAAATGATATCATTTATTCAAATATTATACGGGAACTAAGCATTCCCAAGAGTTTTAAATGTTTTCGCATTTGAATTAGAAAGGGAAACAGCGATTTGAAAGAGATCTTTTAATCTAAGTTTTGAGTAATTATCTTAAACCAAAGAAAGAGTTTTATTTTAAACACTTATGAGCTAAGTTCATTTCGGGAGTAGTATTGAGCAACGAAATAGGGACGCAAGTTCAGATAACTCAAATATCCATCAACCATGTAGCCATCATGGATAGTAAGGGATACACTTTAAGCATAGACTAGTGGATACACTTATGTAGGGCGTTCAATAAGACGTAAAAGTATAGGACAGTTCTAGCAACATTGGCAAGATGATGTATCACTACTTACGCTAATAGTGTTGGTTGTCGAATACAAAATATCCCACAGAAACTATATTACTTTATTATATAAGCGACGTTGAATTTTGTATCGCATTTTCTTACTAACTAAGTTATTTTCTATTGTATTAAAAGATTTCTATGCATTGCCAGGGTTGGGTTGAGTATTCATGAGTTTAGTAAAGCCAAGGTAAGTGTTTCTTTCATATTCTTTTCAAGCCTATGTTATGTTTAGCATTCCAAATCGCATACTTTTACATTCAATGTACTGATACCAGTTGGTCTGCATCGTCTCATGATGCAAACGTAGGTAACCATGATAAGCATCCAACGCCTCGTTGATTAGGTTGAGCATTCAGAGTCAGTTAGTGAGCCCATTTGTTATTCGGATATTCCTTTCAATAATTGATCAGCTTTCAGTTGTTAGGATGATCAGGTATCTCTCCCGACATCCATCTTTATTTTAAACGCTTCATAAATAGTTAGGAGTCCGTTGTCTTTACATTATTCTTTCATATGTACAGACTTGAGTTGCAATTTTTGCCAAGTTGAATTGTTTGACTTTTAAACATTTTAAATATTTTATTAAGAACTTGAGTATATATGTATTGAAACTTTGTATATATGTTTTTATGTCTTGCTCTGCGTATGTAAGCCATACTAAGGGTTCGCTTAGCCCCAACAATGGTTCTGGAGTGCCAGCCACGTCCGGGGTTTACGCTCGGGGCATGACATTTTCTGTCTATCATATTGATTACGCCTGTTTGTCTACAAAAATAATATAATAGAAAAACAAATAAGTTTGGCAGCCCATATTATTTCAATTTTCTGTAATGCAATTTATGATCTTTTAATGTAAGTTACACATTAATAAATATTATATATCCTAGAATAAAATATATGAATATGAATGATTACTAAATGAACATAATATAGGATAAATTACCTTTATTTTACATAATTCCATTATTCCCGACAATTTAAAAAATATTTTAAATCTTTTTCCCCCAAATATCAAGTGTGCTGGATCATAAGTATTCTAACCTTAGCACACGTTTTCCTTTCACCTTTTCACTATTTTAATCTTTCCCTAATTTCACTCCATAATATTATCCATTACCATTTTCATATAAATTTAATTTTCAAAACGACTCTCTCTGCATTCAATCAAATTCAAACTACTCAATAGTTACACTGTAGCTTCTCCATAGTAGTCTTCTTCAATTTTAGTGCTTTCTTCTTTAGTTTTTGATACATATGGATAATGACCGTTCTTTTTTATTGGCATTACTCATATAAAATTTTGTAATACTTGACGGATAATATGATTAAGATCATTGATAAGTGGGCAAATTCTTTTATGTAAAATTCACAACCGAATATTTGATTATAGTCTTCTTCTATCATAAAGTTGCACCCGCATTTTCTAGACCTATTACCCATGGTATGTCTTTTATTATCTGGTTCTTTTTATTATGTCATCCCTGTTGTAAGTTGTTCTACAAAAATATGATACATTAAAAACAATCATACATCATCATATTGTTTTGTAGCTTTCTTTAAATCTTCCGAAATTATACATATTATCCTAATTTTGTTATTTCGATATATTTCCATTAATATACCAAATTATTTAGTAGAAACTATTGTGATGGGATGTAATTTGAAATAATGTATCATAGTATGAAATAGTTTAAACATGATACTAAAATAACATATAATGCATATATGATCTTTTATTTAGTATCAGGTACAATTATCATCAAGTAGTATTGAGTATCAGTTACTATTTTTATAATTATGTATTAACTAAACAATAAGATAATTTGTAATTACTATAATGTATCATGTAATTAATATTTTCGTTCAAATTTAATTCATTTTTAGAATGTATCTACCAAATGTTTGTAGTGGTTGTGGAATGTTTGTAGCTGCATCGGTTGAATTTCTCAGCGATGAAGTCAATATCCATTTAATGGTTTATGAGCGGAGTATATTCCCACAAGATATGCAACAATGTTATGTACATACATTTTCGAAAAGGCCAAGGTGAGATATGCCAGTGATGAAGATCATCCACAAAAGCTGAAGAGCTATTTCACTCCACCACAACAAGATGACTTTGTTCAATTAATTAGTTATTATGTACAAATTCACTGACAATATGATATTTACTGTTTTTAAGAAATATTAACTAATGTTTTGGAGGGCATATTATTTTTCAAAATATGTTCTTATGTTTTACATTTTTTTTGTAAAATGTTTTTGTTTGTTTTGAATATAGTTTTCAATATTTTTAGTACCTTTTTACATTTTGTCTATCATAAATATTTCATACATCATAACACTTGATACTATATCATTATCTAATACAAAAATATAAAAAAGATACGTATTTGATCCATAATATTTAACAAATAAATTTAACATCTCCTAACGTGAAACAACTAATAATAAGCTAAGGAACAAAGAATAATCAATTCTGGGAATAAATAGGGAAATCTGAAAAATTTCCAGCTTTCCAAAGTGAGTTTTGGTCATTTTCAAACAGCCATAACCTCCAGCTCAGGAAGTGTTTGAATGAGTTCTTTATATGGTTTAAGATCCACTGGAAATATCTTTCCAACGCCGCCGAGTTTGCGAAAATCCGATGTCGTATGAGGGAGATATGCCTTTCGAAAGTTGGGCTGTTGAGCTGAGGAAAATCAAATCCAGATTTTAGCAAGGGTAAAGTTGTCTTTTCACCCTATTATTTCCTAATTCGTTTTAAGGTTATATTAGGGGTAAAACCATGTCCCAAATAAGTTTTAGAAGAACTAAGAACACTTAGGGCTTGGGAGAAAAGAGAAAAGAAGAGCAAGAGCAAGAATTGTCGAAGAACGCAAAGATCGTCGCGTGGATTTCGTCGGGGTGATATCTATTGAGGTACGTGAGATAATTCGATGTTGGGTCCTTTCACCCACACCCAATCTGTTTCAATTCACCAAGTTAGAGTTAGTGAATGGTGAACATGGAAGTTCTTGACGAAAAATTGTGAATCTTGTTGGTTGAATTGTAGTTCATCTCTAGTAGGTTTAATTCATGTTTTCGGAATGTTTTTGGGTCTAATCTATTGGATAATGAAGTATTTAGAGATCCCAAGTGTTTGGGGTGGGATCCATCGGAGTTTAAAAAAGTTAGAATTTAAAATCGGAGAAGAAAAGTCAGAAATTGCGTCTAACAAGCCCTAGGGCACCGCGCCTGCCAGAGACCCTCAGTACAGTCTTTGTCTGATAAGTCCTGGCGAGCCGCACCACCCAGAGCCCCTCAAAACAGTCTCTGTCTGTTAGGCTCTGGTGCCTCGCGCCTCTCAGAGTGTCAAGGCCCCTTAGAGACCCCGTTCTCTCCCTATCTTTCCATAATAGTTCCTAAGCGATATACCTATCATTCCTAGTTGATTTCAACACTATAAGGTACATCCAAACATCATAAAATTATCCATAAGCATGAGATCATGATCCTTGAATCCATAATTAAATTCAAGGAAAGTTAAGATCAAAGTCCAGAAAGTTAGGGGTCAAGTTTAAAGGTTAAGAAGAGAGTCTAAGTAAGTTCTTAAAGTTTTCAAACAGTCTTAAACAATAATTTTAACTTTGTTTTATGTCTCAATTTACAAGTAGAGCAAAGAGTAAAGAGTTAAGTTAAATTCTCAAAAGCTATAAGGGAACTAAGTATTCCCTAAGAGTTATGTTTCAATTTAAGTAAAGAGCAAGAGTTGAGTTCATTTCTCAAAATCTATAAAGGAACTAAGTATTCCCAAAAGGTTTACAAATGTTTCACAGTTAAGTTAAAAGGAAACTAAGAGTTCCAAAAGATTTTTGAACTAAAAGGGGAACATTGATTCCAAAAGGAGCTTGTTAAAGCTAAAATGTTCAGTAAATTATCTCAACCCAAAGGAAGGAAATTTTACTATAAGTGTTAGCTAAAATATGTTTTTGGAGTAGTATTGAGCACCAATGTGGGGATGAGAGTTCATATTAACTCAAGTCTCCATGTAAACCATGAAGACATCACGGGGATTGACGGGTCATACTTTTTAGATGATCACGTAAGTTAATCTAGTGGATCCACTAATCTAAGTAAGGTCTTATAACAATGAAAATGTATATGATAGTTATAATAGCGTGGACGAGATGTTGTATCACCGCTTAGGCTCATAGTAGTGGTTGTCGATTAGAGAAACTCCCAGACAAACTATATTAGTTTCATATATAACTAAAGTTGAGTTTATTATTGTTTTATCGTTAATTAACAAAGGGTTTACACTGATTTAGCATTTTATATACATTGCATGTGTCTTTATTGCTTTATATTGAATTGTTATCTTATGAGTTGAGCATTGCAAAGATAAGTTTATCCTTACTCCATTTCAAGCTTTACAGTTATGTTTAGCATTCAAACTCGCATACACGTACATTCAATGTACTGATGCCAGTTGGCTTGCATTGTCTTAAGATGTAGACTCAAGTAACAAGGATTTGCAGGCAGCACAACGTTGATCTAGGTGAGCATTCCATAGTCACTTGGTGAGCCTCCATGCATCCCGGAGGACATCATTTTATTGCTTTTATAGCTTAGTTCATTAGGATGTTTTAGGGTCTATCCCAACATCCATCTCTGTTAGTTTAGAGTCTTCATAGACGATTTACTAGTTTAGTTTTGGAGTCTCCTTTATCTTATATTTAATATGTTCAATTGTTGACACTTAGTGCTCTTTCGGCCAAAATAAGTAATTAATTTATTTGATGAGAATTATTTTAAATTCTTTATTTGAGAAGAGTAGAGTCTTCCGTTGAGATAAGTAAGTCAGGCCAAGGGTTCGCTCAGGGCCAGCGATAGTCGTTGGTGCCGGCCACATCCAGGGTGTAGGCTTCGGACCTGACAAACTTGGTATCAGAATACACAGTTCAAGAGTCCTAGGGAGTCTATGAGGCCGTGTCTGTAGAGTCTTAGTCATGGGTGTGAAGCGCGCTACATCTATGATTACAAGACTACAACATTTAGGAATGTTTCACTTCTTTCATATTTCTTTTCGTGCATTAGAGTTTATCTCTAAAAGTCTCTCTATAATTCATGCTTTAGCATATTTTCAGATTCATCATTCCTCCACATAGAGCAGTCAGAGGTCGACCAGCTAGATGAAATGTTAAGGAACAAGAGGTTCCTAATGCACCATATGTGAAACCCCAAGGAGAGGTTACAAATGATGTTATTTCTAGTAGTAACTAACCAAGTCGGACAACAGAGAGAAGCTCGACAAGAAGGGGATGACACCTTGAGGGTTCGTGAGTTTCTGAGAATGAATTCTCCTAGCTTCACCAAATCAAGCACTATCGAGGATCCAAAAAACTTTGTGGAAGAGTTGAAGAAAGTGTTTGAGGTAATGCATGTGGTTGATGTTGAGAGGGTTGAATTTGTTGCATACTAACTGAAGAGTGTGGCTAGAACTTGGTTCGACCAATGGAAGGAAAAAAGAGCTGAGGATGCACCACATCCAAGTTGGGCTTATTTTGAAGAAGCCTTCTTGGGGAGGTTCTTTCCTCGAGAACTAAAGTAAATGAAGGTACGAGAGTTCCTCACCTTGAAACAAGACTCCATGAGTGTTCATGAGTATGGGTTGAAGTTCACCCAACTGTCTCTCTATGCTATGGAGATGGTGAAGGAAATGGTGAGCATAATGAGCTTGTTTGTTGCCGGTTTGGGTCGTGCTTCAAGTAAGGAAGGTAGTGCTGCCATGTTGATAGTTGACATGGACATATCTAGGTTTATGGCTTATGTGCAACAAGTTGAACAGGAGTAGCTTTGGGACATAAAGGAATATAAAAACAAGAAAGGGAAGATTGGGAATGATTTTGGGCAGCAGAAAGCTGGTTCAAGTGGACCACAATTTCATAAATCATAGGGGCATGCATTATCATCTACTAGTGCACCTACACCCAGAAATAGTTTTGAGTATAATGGCCAGAATTCTTAGAACTTCAAGGCTAGACCAGCCCAATCCCATGGTAGTGTGGCACAAGGAGGTAGTGGGATTTCAGCATGTGATAAATGTGGTAGAACCCACCCTGGTAGATGTCGTGATGGCCAAACATGTTTTTTCAAGTGTGGTCAAGAGGGTCACTTCATAAGAGAGTGCCTTAAGAATAAGAAAGGTGGTGGAAATCGGGGATATAGAGCTTAATCTTCATCAGTTGCTCTACTAGACAGGGTTGCACCTAAAGGAGCAACTTCTGGTACCGGCGGAGGGGCCAACCGTCTTTATGCAATCACTAGCCGCCAAGAGCAAGATAACTCTCCAGATGTTGTTACGGGTATGATCAAAGACTTTTCTTTGATGATTATGCTTTGTTAGACCCAGGAACAAGTTTATCTTTTATAACCCCATATGTTGCAAAGCAGTTCAAGATTCTTCCTGAAAAACTTTGTGAACCCTTTTGCGTTTCTATACATGTTGGTGAGTCTATTCTAGCAAAAATAGTCTATCGTGATTGTCCTCTTTCCATCAATCACAAGAACACCATGGATGATCTAGTAGAATTGGACATGGTAGAGTTTGATGTCATTCTAGGTATGGACTTGCTTCATTCCTATTATCCATCAATAGATTGCAGAACTCGAGTTGTCAAGTTTCAAATTCCAAATGAGCAAGTCATAGAGTGGGCTAGTAGTTCACCAGTGCATAAGGCTCGTTTCATTTTGTACCGTAAGGCGAGGAATTTATTCTCAAACGTTGTATCTATCACTTAGTCTCAGTTAATGACGCAAGTATTAAGGTACCTTCCCTTTAGTCAGTTCCTATAGTCTGTTAGTTTCCAAATGTCTTTCATGATGATCTACGTGGAGTCCCTCCCGAATGAGAGATAGACTTCGGCATAGACATTATATCATATACTCGTCCTATCTCTATTCCGCCAAACAAAATGGCACCAGAAGAGTTAAAAGAGCTAAACGACCAATTGCAATATTTGTTAGATAAAGGCTTCATTCGACCAAGTGTCTCACCTTGGGGTACTCCGGTCTTGTTTGTAAGGAAGAAAGGTGGGTCCCTTAGGATGTGTATAGACTACCGTCAATTGAATAAGGTGACCATTAGGAACAAGTATCCTCTTCCAAGGATAGATGATATTTTTTATCAACTTCAGGGTGATTCTTGTTTTTCCAAGATTGACCTCAGATCAGGCTATCATCACTTGAAAGTAAGGGAATCTCATATTCCCAAGACAGCTTTTAGAACAAGGTATGGGAATTATGAATTTTTGGTTATGTCATTTGGCTTGACAAATGCACGTGCAACATTCATGGATCTTATGAAAAGAGTTTTCAAACATTATTTAGATCTGTTTGTTATCGTCTTCATTGATGACATATTGGTTTATTCAAGGAATGAAGAAGATCATGCTAGTCACCTCAGGATTATACTCCAGACATTGAAAAATAAGGAGCTATATGCCAATTTCTCAATCTAAGATTTTTTTCTTAAGTTTGTGGCATTCTTAGGCCACATTGTTTCTGGTGAAGGGACTAGAGTTTTCACTCAGAAGATTCAAGCAGTTCAGAGTTGGCCTAGACCCACATCTCCAACAAATATAAGGAGTTTCTTGGGCTTGGTTGGATATTATAGGAGATTTGTTGAAGGATTCTCATCTATATCTTCTCCTTTGACTAAGTTAACTTAGAAGACAATCAAGTTTCAATTGTCTTAAGCTTGTGAGAAAAGCTTTCAGGAGTTGAAAAAGAGACAGACTACTGCTCTGGTTTTACCTTACCAGAGGGTACTCAAGGTTTTGTGGTGTATTGTGATGCATCAAGAGTTAGCTTGGGTTGTGTGTTGATGCAGAATGTCAAGGTCATAGCTTATGTCTCCCGATAGTTGAAAATTTATTAGAGGAATTATCCAAATCATGACTTGGAATTGGCTGTAGTAGTGTTTGCTTTGAAGATATTGTGCCACTACTTGTATGGTGTTCATGTTGATATATTCACTGACCACAAGAGCCTCCAATACGTGTTCAGTCAGAGAGAACTCAACCTCAAACAAAGAAGGTGGTTGAAATTACTCAAGGATTATGACATTAGTATTCTTTAACACCCAGGTAAGGCTAATGTGGTAGTTGATTTCCTAAGCAGGTTGTCCATGGGAAGTACTTCCCATGTCGAAGAATGGAAGAGAGAGTTAGCTAAAGATGTGCATAAATTTGCACGTCTGGGAGTCAGACTTATGGATTCCACAGAAGGAGTTATAGTTGAAACCAAAGGGGCTAAGTCGTCATTATTGTCAAAAGTGAAATAGAAGCAAGATCAAGATCCCATTTTTCTTTATTTGATAGGATGTGTCCATAACCCAAGATTATTGGCTTTTGAACAAGGGGAGATGGTGTGCTGAAGTAACAATGTAGATTATGTGTACTTAAGGTAGATGGACTCCTAGAGAGGATCTCGGAGGAGTCTTATAGCTCCAGATATTCCATTCATCCGGGTTTTACCAAGTTGTACCGCGACATTAGAGATGTTTATTGGTAGGAAGGCATGAAGGAAGATATTGCTGAGTTTGAAGCCAAATGCTCAAATTGTCAACAAGTGAAAGTGGAGCACCAAAGGCATGGATGTTTTGCTCAAACAATAGAACTTCCGAAATGGAAGTGGGAGATGATTAATATGGACTTCATCACCGGATTTCCATGATCTCGAGGGTAGCATGATTCTATTTAGGTGATTGTTGACAGAATGACAAGGTCAGCCCATTTCTTGCCGGTAAAGACTACCTATTCAGTAGAGAATTATGCCAAGTTGTACCTTCAAGATGTGGTGAGACTTCATGGAGTTCCTGTCTCCATTATTTCAGATAAAGGTGCACAATTTGCTACACAGTTTTGGAAATCTTTCCAGAAAGGTTTGGGTTCAAAGGTGAACTTAACCACTTTTTTTCATTCTCAGACAGATGGACAATCAGAGAGTACTATCTAGACCTTAGAATATATGATGAGAGATTGTGTGATCAATTTTAAGGGGAATTGGGATGATCACATAAATCTGATTGAGTTCACTTATAACAACAGTTACCATTCAAGCATCCAAATGGCTCCGTATGAAGCTCTTTATGGGAGAAGACGCAGATCTCCTATTTATTGGTTCGAAGTTGTTAAAGCATGGTTGATAGGACCAGATTTATTTCCTTAAGCTATGGATAAGGTTAAATTGATTCAAGAAAGATTGAAGACGACACAAAGTCGCCACAAGTCTACACAGATGTTAGGAGAAGACCGTTAGAGTTTGAGGTAGATGATCGAGTGTATCTTAATGTCTCACCCATGAAGGGTGTTATGAGGTTTAATAATAAGGGGAAACTTAGTCCCCGGTATATCGGACCTTTAGAATCTCCAAGAGAGTGGTCAATGTAGCTTATGAGTTGGAGCTACCCCAAGAGTTAGCAGTGGTTCATCCGGTATTCCATATTTCTATGTTGAAAAACTGCTTCGGTGATCCTTAATTTATTGTACCCAATGAGAATGTTGGAATAGATGATAACTTTTACTATGAAGAAGTTCAAGTTCAGATTTTGGAACGTCAAGTTTTCAAGTTGAGGACAAAGGAAGTTGCTTCAGTCAAGGTCCTTTGGAGGAACTAATTCGTTGAAGAAGCAACTTGGGAAGCTGAGGAGGATATGAAGAAGAGATATCCATATCTATTTGAATCTTTAGATAATGCATATCACAATACTAAATTATGTTATTAACAATTCATAAGACTATGTGTAACATGTTATTACTTGTTTTGGTTCCTGAGTGCTGAAATGATGTTACTACCCTTAGCTTAGTAAAAGAGTTCTCATTCGAGAAAGAATGTTCCCAAGGGGTAGATATTGTAACATCTCGTAACTTGAAACAACTAAGAATAAGCTAAGAAAAAAAGAATAATCAATTTTGGGAATAAGTAGGGAAATCTGAAAAAATTTCAGCTTTCAAAAGTTAGTTTTTGTCATTTTCAAACGGTCATAACCTTAAGATCATGAGGAATTCAGATGATTTCTTTATATGTTGTGAAATAAATTTGTAATATCTTTCCAACATCGCTGAGTTTGCGAAATTCTGATATCATACGAGGGAGATATGCCTTTTGGAAGTTGGGCGGTTGAGATGAGGAAAATCCAATCCGGATTTTAGAAAGGGTAAAGTTGTATTATCAACCTAGTATTTCCTAATTCGTTTTAAGGTTTTATTAGGGGTAAAACCAAGTTCCAAATAATTTTTAGAAGAATTAATAACGCTTGGGGCATGGGAGAAAAGATAAAAGAAGAGGAAGAGCAAAAATTGTCCAAGAATGCCAAGATCGTTGCGTGGATTTCATCGTGGTTGATCCCTATCAAGGTAAGTGAGATCATTAAGTGTTAGGTACTTTCACCCACACTCAATTTGTTTCTATTCTGAAACTTAGAGTTAGTGAATGATGAACATGAATGTTCTTAACGAAGAATTGCAAAATTCTTCTTGGTTGAATTTTAGTTCATCTCTAGTAGGTTTGATTCATGTTTTCGGACATTTTTTGGGTCTAATATATTGGGTAATTAAGTAGTTAGAGATCCTATGTTTTTGGGGTGGGGTCCATGGTAGTTTGAAAGAGTTGGAATTGGAAATAAGAGAAGAAATGTCAGAAATAGCGTCTGACAAGTCCTGGGATGCCGCGCTAGCCAGAGCCCCTCAGGGCAGCCTCTGTCTGACAAGGCCTGGCGTGTCGCGCCATCTAGAGCCCCTCTTAACAGTCTCTATCCATCAGGCTTTGGCGCCCCGCGCACTTATAGAGCCTAGGCCCCTTGGAGACCCCGTTCTCTCCCTATCTTTCCGTACTAGCTCCTAGCGATGTACCTATATTTTTTAGTTGATTTCAAAAATCTAAGGTACATCTAAACATCATGAAATCATCCATAAATATGATATCATGATCTTTGAATCCATAATTCAATTAAAAGAAAGTTAAGATCAAAGTCAAGCATGTTAGGGGTAAAGTTTAAAGGCTGAGAAGCAATTCAAAGTAAGTTCTTAATGTTTCGAAAGTGTCTTAAACAACCATTTTAACTTTTCTGTAAGTCTCAAGTTACAAGTCGAGCAAAGAGTAAAGATTTGAGTTAAATTATCAAACGCTATAAGGGAACTAAGTATTCCCAAAGAGTTAAGTTTCAAGTTAAGTAAAGATCAAGAGTTGAGTTCATTTCTAAAAATCTATAAGGGAATTAATTATTCCCTTAAGGTTTTCAAATGTTTCACATTGAAGTTAAAAGGAACTAAGAGTTCCAAAAAAGTTTTGAACTAGAAGGGGAATATTGATTCCAAAAGGAGATTTTTAAATTTAAATGGTTCAATAAATTATCTCAACCCAAAGGAAGGAAATTTTATTAAAAGTATGAGCTAAAGTATATTTCGGGAGTAGTATTGAGCACCGATGTGGGGATGAGAGTTCATATTAACTCAACTCTCCATGTAAACCATGAAGCCATCATGGTAATTGACCTGTCATACTTTTTGGATTATCACGTTAGGTGATCTAGTGGATCCACTAAGCTAAGTAAGGTCTTATACTGATGGCAATGTATTGGACAGTTCTGGCAGCGTGGGCGAGACGCTGTATCACCACTTAGGCTCATAGTGGTGGTTGTTCGTTAGAAAAACTCCCACAGAAACTATATTACTTTCATATATAAGTAAAGTTGAGTTTATTATTGTTTTATCTTTAAAGAACAATGAGTTTACACTATTTTACCACTTTATATATGTTGAATATGTCCTTATTGCTTTATATTGAGTTGTTATCTTATGAGTTGAACAGAGTCAAGTTAGTTCATCCTTACTCCAGTTCAAGATTTATAGTTGTGTTTAAGATTCCAACTCGCATACTCGTACATTCAATGTACTGATGCCAGTTGACATGCATCATCTTATGATGTAGACGCAGATAACCAGGATCAACAAAAAGCGCACCGTTGATCCAATTGAGCATTCCACAGTCACTTAATAAGCCTCCTTGCATCTCGGAGGACATCCCTTTATTTGCTTTTCTAGCTTAGTTCATTAGGATGTTGTGGGGTCTGTCCCAACATCCATCTCACTCAGTTTAGAGGATTGATAGATGTTGTAGTAGTTCATTTCAGAGTCTCCTTTATCCTATATTTCATATGTTCAAGTGTTGAGACTTAGTGCCATTTTAGCCAAAACGAGTAATTAAGTTATTTAATGAGAATGTTATTAATTTTTTTATCTCAAATGAGTAGAGTCTTCTGCTGAGTTAAGTAAGTCAGGTCAAGGGTTCGCTCAATGCCAACGATGGTCGTTGGGTGTTAGCCACGTCCAGGGTATAGGCTCCGGGCGTGACAATAAATGCATAGTCATATTATTTTATGTAGTTCTAAGAAGCTACATATACATTTACTTAACCACTGCAATAATGTATATTTAAAGCATGTATCAACTTAATTTCTTTTGTTTGTCATACATTAATATTCACATGTCATTATATTTTACACACAACATTTCTCAATATCTTTGTATCAAAAAAAAATCATACATAATATAAATAGTATATTTCAAACATAATTACTTATACCGGATTCACTTTATTATCTCAGAAATTACCAATCAAACTTATAGACAAAATTATAATATGTTTGATACAAATTAATTTATTGTATCAGAAATTAATAAATCTAAAAGTACTTTGTAATGTATATATATGTAACCATGGAAATAAAAGTTAAAACTTAAAAATTAATAATTTGATACATCACAGTACTCCCAAAAGAATATTTATAACGAATCTTTATTAAGACCTTGTCTATAATGTCTACAACAATTCATTTTTGCGGTTAGATTTTTCATTTATTATTTGGTATCTTGATGGCAAGACAACTTCTTCCAAAACACATTTCAGAACTGAATACATATTCTTTTCCGGCATTAGTTCCATTGGAACTGCATTTGTCTCTTATAATGCTCTTGTTTTATAATAATCAGAGTAGTAGGGGTGTACATATGGAACATTCTTGCTCCTTGAAATAGTGATTGTGGGCACACAAGGGATCTCGTCAGAAGATGGAACAACCTCTAATCTTTTAAAAGTTAGTAAATTATATTATATATAATTTTAGATAGATATTTCTAATGATAATTAAATTTAATACATAATGGCTTGTATATGGATACATACCTTCATTTTTGTGCATTTAGACGTGTTTATAATCAAAATCTCTTAAAATATTGATACGCTCAAATTTACTTCTCGAAAAGAAGCATAAGCGGTCGTACCAAGTAAAGAACCCAACTATGAGGTTGGGGTCGATCCCACGAGGAAAATGTTTTAGACATAAGTTTAACCTACTATTACTTCTATTTAGTCAAATCCTTTCCGAAAACAAATAATAAAAAGGGGGTTTAAGTAGCGAATATAATTAGCTATTTCAAAATAAACAAGTTCAAAGATTTTATTTCTAAATAAGCAAGTTCAAATATTTGATTTTTATCAAGTAATGAGAGTAACTAGGGCTTAAGTGTTCCCCATAGGTTCATAACTCGGTAATTCTATCTGTAACAATCCTTTCCTAATATCTTGCATGCAAAGTGGTAAGTTATATATCCCTAATTCCTTGGTCCGGCAACTAGGGATTCTCACTTCGCACCTTGGTCCGGCTACGTGTGTATGCTTTACTAAACCTTACCTTTACCTCATATTAAGCATCATAATCCATGTTTGACTCAGTTATTACTTCGCACCAACCGACACTAGCCTATTAGATAGTATATACTAAATATACGTTGATAATTCTTTTTCTATTATCTACCTCCTTGGTCTGGCAAGTAGCAATAAGGAGAGTTCTAACGTGTGCACTCGTTAAAAATACTTCTAAACGAAGGAATTATCAATAAACGCAAGAGACTATTCGAGAATTATTATTTTAGCTAGGTTTTACCTTGTTATTTACCCATGGTTCCCAAAACCCTAGTTATGGAGTTTAGTTACCCATGTTAATAATCACACAATTCATATTAATTAGATAAGAATTCATGCACTTACTTTGATGAGATTGAAGAAAATCCAGAAAACTACTTGGATTAATCAAAAACTTGCAACAAACGGTACCGGAAAATAAAGTAATTTCCAAAATCCCAAAATTCAACACTTAGAACAATAAAACTAAAAAATATCCAAGAGTCTAACCCCAAAAACGAGTTTTTTACAAGTATTTATAATAGACAAGTCCTAACAATAAAGGGAAATCTATTTAAGGAAAATCTTCCCAAAAATGCGTCTGAGTCAACGACTGGAGCGACGGACCATCGAGGTCACGACGGACCGTCGAGGCCCTCCGTCGTTCCATACATAACTTCTTCTTCTGCTGCTCTCTTCACCCACTTTCTGTTACCATCGACGGACATTGATGATGGTCCGTCGAAGGCTTCCATTCCTCCATACTTAGAATCTTTTGAAGATGGGTATCGGGCTACTTTCTGTTAACATTGACGGATGTGCAGGACGGTCCGTCGTGGCTCTGACGGTCCGTCGAGAGCCTCCGTAGCCCCACACTTAGTCAGAATTCCCCAACTTCCTTTAGCACCCTTTTTCTTCGTATAACGGTGGCCACCTACGGACCGACAAGGTCACAACGGACCGTCGATGGCTCCGTAGGTCGTCACTTCTGCAATTTTCAACACAATTCTCCCACGTTCTCCTTCTGGATAGATTTCCTGCAAACAAAGAGAAAACTACATTAAAACCAATACAAAAAGGCCTTAGACACACAATAAACTTAATAAAAAGGCATTGAAAGTACCGTGAAACCACAGTACATCAACACCCTCAACTTAAATTCGTTGTTTGTCCTCAAGCGATGCATTATGACTCACCACAAAATCTTTGTACAAGAGCATCCTTATTTTAGCTTTTTGCAATCATCTGGCTATCAATCCCGATTATTTTCAAATTGATTTATGCATGCTATTACTATTAGGCTCGCTCATGCGGATCAGACCATGACACAGACTCACCACACTCCGACACCTATCCTCTTTGTTCTCTCACCAAGGTACCAATTTTCCGGTATTGCAACTGGTGTCCTCACTTCAAAACAACATCCTCATTTTTCACACAATGATTTCAGTTCGAGTATAAGGATTATTTTTCAACACTCACTCTCAGAACAACTTCACACCTCATTTATACTTATTGCCATAGGCTTGCCCTTATTTTCACTGCTTTAAGTTCACCATAATAGACTCTTAGGATCACAATAGGACTTTCTTAGTTTGTAACTTAGGCTCGGGGTCAGGTTGGGTACATTTAGATGTATTTTTAGTGACTTATTGCCCTCCTTGACATAACGACTAAGCATCCTACCTTTTCCTCATTTTATTCCGCCATATTTCTTAATTTTCTTGCATTCTTTCACCTTGCTATTCTCCCTTCTTTCTCCTTTTGTGTAAGTGACTCTTTTCCTTTTTTTACTTGTATTTTCAAATTTTCAAATTTTTCACTTTTCTTTAAACTTTTCTTGAGTCACTTTTCTTTTGTTCTTTCAATCTCTTTATTCTTTCAACCCCACTTTCCGGGACATTCCTCATAATAGCCACCCTCAACTCATGGCTTTGCCGTGAGTCAAGGTACACAATACCCAAAGTTGGGTCAGGGCCACGACAAGGTTGTTTGATGCATTAGCCACCCTCAACTTATGCTTTTGGCATAAGCCGAGGTGCACATGTCCAAGGAGGGACCAGGGCCAACACATTGTTCCCAAAAAAGATCAGTTGGGGTGAAAAAATAAGGTCTATTTTAAGCTCAAATCATTTGGATCAAGAAGGGAATAATTTCATTCGGTTTTCTCTAATTTAGGCTAAAGATTGGCTATATTGAACAAGGGCCTATGATCCTTTCCTAATTGTCTATTACGGCTTACTTTTAGCAGGACTAACGAGGTAAGTTCTAGCTTAGTTCCAATGGTGGAATATTTAAATTTTCCTCACACTCACTTGACATCTCATTACTCTACCAAATTATCAGAAACCTAGTTCAAATTTTAGATTTAGGGTCATGAAGTGGTGTATCTCTATGTAATGCTTAGAGCCACACATTTATTAGTTACTGTGCCTAGTCACGCATCATTTTCTTTAAATCAGGATATCATTTTGTTTAGCCATCATGGTTCAAATTCCATTTTCTATACTATGTACAAAAGATACAAACATGCCGGTTCAACAATAAAGTAACCAGTATCATGGGGAAAAAGAACACACGCAAAAAAACCCCAAGAGAGGATCGTGAGTTGGGCTACTCAGACTTCACCCTAGCACTCACTTTCCATTTTCCCCAACCCTAACAAAAAATATATGCAATTGTCCCCAATGCATAAAAGTATATAAAATGGAATGGTAGGTGAAGCAAACCTGAGGCGCAAAGCGCCGGCGATCAACAAGATGGCGGGTTCGGTTCCCCTGAACTCGCTCTTTCTGTAGTAGGGACACCATCAGTCGTGTCCTCAGCAATGACAGCACCATCAGTAGTGCTCCTCTCAGCCTCTGCAACTCTGGAACTAGACGCTCCGACAGCCACCTCCATAAACCTCAATTGGCGGGCCTCCTCATCAATAAGCGAGGCTCTCCTCGCAGCCTCCAACTCATGGCGCTCCTTCTTCCGCGCCCTAGACTCCTCCTCATCTCTAACTCTGTGCCTCTTGGAACGATCTCATGGGGGAGGTGGTGACACTGTGGCAGTGGAGAACAAGGCAGCCAACACTGTGTCCTCAGCGGGCTCTGCAGAAGGGGCCTCAGACTTCGGCACTCGAGCCTCTAGTATAGTATCTAAGTCTGCTCTAAGACTCTCCACAGCAGCCTGGAGGCCGTCACATCCACTGTAGGGGCTGGTCGGGCAAGAACCCGTATCTCAAAAGCGTCCAAGCGCTGGTGGACCTCTATGAACTTCCGCTCAGTATGCTGGGCCATCTTCCTCTCAAAGCGCTCCTCTGCCTCAGCAATAGACCTATGCATCCAAGGCTGGATGTGCTGCAGAAGTGTGGCCATTTAGGCCTCAAGATTCTGGACCCTAGCAAGCGGGACCAATGTAGCAGATGGAGTAGAGTGGGACGAGCTCGGAGCGGTGCTACCACCCGGGATAGACTCGACCGGAGTAGTGTCGGTAGGCTCAGATGTAGCCGGGTTAGCCGCTTGGGCTTGCTCTACCGTTGCCACTAGGTTCTCACCAAGCGTCTGCACCTCCGAACGGGGCCCTCTGTGGGGAGCCAACTCACTGGCCTCATCCCGAATGAGGCCAATATATACTGTGTCAGGCGGGGTCTTGAGCACATCAATATGCCACACGGGCACTCCTACTAACCTGCACAAAGAAAAAACCATGCACGGGAAGGGGTAACTAGTAGTGTCCTTGAAGGCCCTCTCATGCATCACCGCCTTGTAGTAGCCATGTGAAGTCTACCTCGAACCCCGCAATCATCGCCGCCATCAGTACCGCACGATCCCAAGTGACAATGTTGTCAGCTGCAGTGGGGGAAAGACAGTGTCGGACTATAAACCACAAAAACTTGGTTGTGAAGGTGAGGTTAGCCTTCTTGATACTTCCCTTGGGATCCAGCACCCAATCGGCAGCCTCACCATCGACGGAAAGGTACTGTGCAATCCGTCGCTTGGTGGTCTCTATCAACTCTAGCTCACCCTGGAACCGACCATCTTTAATCAACTTCCACCGATAGTCGAACTCGGCGTGAGAGGTGTCCGGGTGGTATCAACATCTAGAGAAACCTGTGGATGGTCGGCAAGGAAATATCAACCCGCTTGCCGCGGACTCGGACGTAATCCAAATGAGCATGTTTGGCGGGGCTGCCCGCATGTCTTGCTGAGATCGTTAAGTTACCACATAGGAGGCATAGAACTCTCGGACCATCTCCTCACTGTAGAGGCCTACATCCCGAGCCGTCCACTCCAGCCAATGTCTTGTGAACAACTCATGTATGGCCGGCATGGTGGAAAGACTCCCCGTGATAACCCGCCGCTCAAGTGTCAGGGTCCAGGTCATGACCCCCTTGTCATTGGGCATTTTGGCGTCAGTGTAGATCTGGTATTGCCCCTGACACACCACCGGTTGGGCTGATCAGCAACCGGAGAGGGAACGCCAGTCTGGGGTGCTGGGGTTGAGTTAACACTGTCAGCCTCATCAGACGAGGTAGAAGCAGAAGCCTCTTCAGATCCAGAAGCCTCCACAAAGCTGGAAGCTTCCTTAATACCGGATGCCTCCACGGATCCAGACTCTCCCTCTGAACGTGTATCCGACACAGAAGGTGTGCCGGTCAGTATGCGCTCCTCGTCAGACTGGGAGGTAGTGACTACGCAGGCGCCACCCTCGTGGGAGTGGCTCTAGTGGGGCGGGCAGCAGGGGTAGCAGTGCGGGTGCCTGGTGGCACGTACTCCGGGTCACGCTCATCGTCTGAGACTATGACCAGTCGGTTAGACGGTGCGACAACCTTGGAACACCCTCGTGAGTAGACACGGTCGTGTTTAAGAGCCATTTGTACCTGCAAAGAGAAGTAGTCAGTACTAGTGGAAGCAGCAAAACACAGAAAAGGAATGGTAGTGCAGAAGTACAGAGTGCTGGACGGACCCATCGACGGTCCATCATGGGGGTCCGTCGAGGGACACTTACAGAATTTTATTTTTTTCAAAACATCAGAAACAAAGGTTCTGACAGAGGCGACGGATATGCAGGACGGACCGTGGAAGGCACGACGGTCCGTCATGAGTGTCCGTCGAAAGACACTTAGAATAGAGTTTAAAAACGTCAGAAACCAAGGTTCTGACAGTGTCGACAGTTGTGCAGGACGGACCGTCGAATGCACGACGGTCTGCCATAAGGGTCCATCGAAGGACACTTAGATTATTTTTATAAAAAATCTGAAACAAAGGCTCTGACACCGTCGACGTTTGAGCAGGACGGACCATCAAAGGGACGATGGTCCGTCGTAAGGGTTCGTATATGGACACTTGGAGTAAGCAAGGGAGTTGGGGTTGACGGACCCCAACGATGGTCCGTCGCAGGATCGACGGTCCATCGACGGGGTCTCGTACTGACCTTCACGGACACAGTTTTGTAGACAATTGGGTTCCCTATCTTACTAATTCTTGGAAGCCTAAGTTTACCAAACATATACCCAGCATCCCATCATTCGTAGGGCATGAATTTTCCTAGTTTTAACATGCATTTTCGACAGCCTATCAAACCCTAAGTCAGGAACACAATCATACAAACACACGCTATTTTTAAACAATACACCCCCATCCCTTTCAATTTCAGTGTTCTAAGGGACTTAGGACTACGGGGGTGAGTTCTAGCATGCAATAAGGGTCCAAAATTGGAGAACCACACAGTAAGACAACAAGTTTAATCAGAAAACAAAAAATTTATGATGGTTAATGCACAGATCAGAAGAACATACTTGATAATTGGAGTAGAGGAAGAAGAAGTAAGACACTGCTAGTTGAACAGCAGCACAAACACCACGAACACCGACTGACAATAGACTGAAGAAACTAGGAGAACTTGGGAGAGTAACGGACTGTGGGAATTTTGGGAAAATGTGGGAAATCAGAAGATGGAGAGGGAATGGGAGTTAATGGTGATGAAGTGGGGGGGGGGGGGTAAATGGTAGGAAATGAGGAGAGAAACGGTTATGAGGGGTTATGTGAAGATGTGGGAACTTTAAAGGTTTAAAACTTTTAATATTCAGCCAGACGGGTCGGTGGGTAAAGACGTGACGATTCCCCATCGACGGACCGTAACAGGCCGACGGTCCATCATGGGGGTCTGTCGAGGATGCCCTAACTTGGAAAATTTGAAAGACATACCTGGGCATGACGGATCCCACCGATGGTCCGTCGATGGTTCCGTCGATGGGTGCAGCAGACCAATTTTCTGCAGATTTCTGGTGATTTGATACCTGCACATTTAACACCCATTAAGCTAATCTTTTTGTATTTTCTGGACACTTTTTGGACACGGACCCTAAACTACGCTCTAGCCAACACTTCTAAAGAAAAATAAAAGAACATTCAAACGAGACATTAAGTAATAAAAGCAAAAATAATGCAACTATTCCTAGAAAAACACAAAAGACCTATAGTTGGCTAGAGAATACATATTGGGTTGCCTCCCAAGCAGCGCTTGATTTAACGTCGCGGCACGACGGAGGAGTCTTGATTACTCAGACTTCATCAAGATGGTATGCCTCAATCACTTCATTCACCGTTTCAGCATGCCCCAGATAGATTTTTATGCGCTGCCCATTCACCTTGAACCTCACGCCCTCCTTGTTCTCCAACTCAACTGCACCATGAGGGAATAGTTGGGTGATCAAGTAGGGACCAGTCCATTTGGACTTGAGTTTGCCCGGAAACAAGCGCACCCTAGAATTGAATAAAAGCACCAAATCCCCAACCAAAAAATCGCGCTGCTCAATCCTTTGGTCATGGTACTTCTTCATCTTTTCTTTGTAGAGGGCTGAAATTTCATATGCCTTCAAGTGAAATTCATCAAGCTCTTTCAACCTGTTTAACCTCTGTTCCGCCGCCTCCTTCAAATCCATTTTCAACTTTTTCAGTGTCCACGTGGCTTTATGCTCTAATTCAACCGGTAAGTGACAAGCCTTCCCATATACAAATTGGTATGGGAACATACCTATGGGAGTCTTGTATGTTGTCCTGTAGGCCCAAAGAGAATGATCAAGCCTCCTTGACCAATCCGTTCGACTAGCATTCACCGTTTTCGCCAAAATCTGCTTAATCTCCCTGTTTGACTCCTCAACTTGCCCACTAGTTTGAGGATGGTACAGAGTGGCCACATTATGGCGAACCCCATACTTTTCCAATAATCCCTTAAATAGCTTGTTGTAAAAGTGGGATCCCCTATCACTGATAATATCCATTGGGGTGCCAAATCTGGAAAATATGTTCTTTTTCAAGAACGCGGTGACACTCTTCCCTTCATTATTTGCAAGTGCGATAGACTCCACCCATTTAGACACATAATCTACTGCCACAAAAATGTACTTCATCCCATGAGAACTCACAAATGGACCCATAAAGTCAATACCCCATACATCAAACAATTCAATCACAAGAATGTAATTTAAAGGGAGATCTTGCTTTCTCGAAATGCCACCATCTCTTTGGCATCTATCACATGCCTTGGAGAACTCATGAGCATCTTGGTGAATAGTTGGCCAATAGTAGCCACATTGCAAGATCTTGTGGGCAGTCTGGATACCACTATGATGCACACCTACAGGCGAAGAATGGCATGCCTCCAAAACACTCAACATCTCAACTTCCGGCACACAACGCCGAATAAGCCCATCTGCACAACTCCTATATAAGTATAGTTCATCCCAAAAGAACATTTTCACATCATGCATGAACTTTTTCCTTTGATGAAAGGCAAGTTGGGTGGGACGATATCACTAGCAAGATAATTCGCAAAATCAGCGAACCATGGAATCAAGTCTTGGGAGGCAGCCAATACATGCTCATCAGGGAAAGTATCATCAATTTCATTCTTTTCACCTAACTCCCTCATTGATTCATCTTCTAATCGGGACAAGTGATCAGCAACTTAATTTTCGGTCCCTTTTCTATCTTTTACCTCAAAGTCAAATTCTTGCGATAGTAATACCCAACGAATCAACCTTGGTTTCACATCCTTCTTTGACATCAAATATCTCAAAGCAGAATGATCAGTATGCACTATAACTCTAGTGCCAAGTAAATAGGAGCGAAATTTCTCGAAAGCAAAGACTACTGCAAGGAGCTCTTGCTCAGTCACGGTGTAGTTCTTTTGGTCTTCATTGAGGGCTTTACTAGCATAGTAAATGGGGTGAAGGATTTTATCCCTTCGTTGTCCCAAAACCACACCAAGAGCAACCCCGCTCGCATCACACATAACCTCAAATGGCTTACTCCAATCCGGAGAAATGATGATAGGTGCAGACACCAACTTTTCCTTTAGCTCACCAAATGCCTTAAGACAGGATTCATCAAAATAAAACTTACAGTCTTTCTCAAGCAACTTTCAAAAGTGATGTGCAATCTTTGAAAAATCCTTGATAAACCTCCGGTAAAAGCCCGCATGCCCTAGAAAGCATCTCACACCTTTTACAGAGATGGGTGGAGGAAGTCTCTCTATCACCTCAACTTTAGCTCGATCAACCTCTATACCCTTCTCTGAAATGCGATGGCCCAATACATACCTTATTTCACCATGAAGTGACATTTTTCCCAATTAAGCACAAGGTTGCAGTCTTCACACCTCTTAAGAACCTCAGACAAATTACTTAAACACCGCTCAAAGGAGTCACCAACCACTGAAAAATCATCCATAAACACCTCAATAGTGTCCTCCACCATATCGGAGAATATTGACATCATACATCTCTGAAATGTGGCCGGTGCATTACATAGCCCAAACGGCATTCTCTTGAACGCGAAGGTCCCATAAGGGCAAGTAAAGGTGGTTTTCTCTTGATCTTCCGGTGCAATAGATATCTGATTATAACCCGAATAACCATCAAGAAAACAGTACCACCCCTTTCCTGCAAGTCTATCCAACATCTGATCCATGAAGGGCATAGGAAAATGGTCTTTCTTGGTCCATGCATTTAATTTCTGGTAATCCATACACCCTCCATCCAGTCACCGGCCTCATCGGAACAAGCTCATTTTTCTCATTGGGGACCACAACCATTCCCCCTTTCTTAGGTACACACTGAACAGGGCACACCCAACTACTATCGGCGATTGGATATATCACTCCAGCATCCAACTACTTAATGATTTCCTTCTTCACCACCTCTTGCATAGGTGGATTTAAACGTCTCTGGTGCTCAATACTTGGCTTATGATCGGGCATGAGTTGGATTTATGCAAACAAATCCCGGAAGGGATCCCAAGAATATCCGCAATAGTCAACCCAATAGCTCTTTTGAACCTTTTTAACACTTTCACCAAACTCTCAACTTGATGCACATTAAAATCTGATGCAATAATTACTGGCAAAGTGTCACCATTTCCCAAGAATACAATCCTCAGATGAGGTGGTAGAGCCTTAAGTTCTAATTTTGGAGCCTCCTCTATAGATGGTTTCGCGGGTGGAGACTCGCGATGCATCTTATCTAACTCAAACTTCTTTGGCTTAAACCGAACATCACCTCGATCAATTTTCGTGACCAATGACCCATACTCTTCAATGCAATCGCTATCAAAATTCATGATCACTGCCGCTAGTGCTTCTACACCTAGACGTTCTTCTATTTGTACATCAGATGACTTTTCAACCCTGTAAGAAATGGCAGATACCGATTGGAGCTCATCACTCTGCCTCATGGACCTAAAAATGTTGAAAGTCACTTCTTCGTTGTTCAACCAAAATTTTATTTGCCCTTTCTCCATATCAACCAAGGCTCTACCCGTAGGAAGGAATGGCCTCCCAAGAATAATAGGCACCTCAAAATCGACCTCACAATCAAGAATTACAAAATTGGCCGAAATATGAATGACTCCACCTTTACTAACACACCATGGAAAATCCCAATAGGCCTCTTCACCGTTCGATCGGCCATCAGTAGCCGCATCGCAGTGGGATTTGGGTCACCCAAACCCAACTTCTTGTAAATAGAGAGAGGCATGAGATTTATGCTTGCCCCAATATCACATAATGCTTTCGCAAAGTGTAATAGCCCTATTGTACATGGAATGGTGAAAGCACCCGGATCTTCTTTCTTTTGCACTAGAGACCTTGTAGCAATAGCACTACAATGCTGCATTCTATCATCATCCTCAAAACTGACCGATCTTTTTTTAGTAACCATATCTTTCATGAACTTGGCATAAATGGACATTTGTTCAAGAGCTTCTATCAAAGGGACATTGATGGAAAGCTGTTTCAACATGTTTATAAAACGACGATATTTACCATCCTCGGTCTTTTTCACTAATCTTTGAGGGAATGGAGGTGGTGGTCTAGGCATGGGGGTCACCTTTTGGGGTACCTCAGCTTCTTTCCCCGTTTTGTCTCCTAACTCACCACTAACCTCCACTACCTCATCATCACCTCTTATCACCTTTTCTACACCAGACGACATCGGTGGGTCAATGGTTTGCTTACCACCTCGAGTTGTGATTGCCATACAATGTCCATTATTTTTTGGATTTTGGACAGTGTTACTAGGAAGAGTGCTGGGTTGGCGTGGGTTCACAGTCGAAGACAATTGGGCTAATTGCAACTCAAGATGCTTGATCGAGATTTCATGTATATCAACTTTCTGCCCAATACTCGCTAAGTCACTCCTCAACTCTTTAGTGTGCTCATCACTAGCATCGAACCTCCTCATCATTTTCTGCAAAATATCCTCCACTTGCGCCATACTACCTCCACCGTCCCTAGGAGTAACTTCACGATTTTGAGGTGGAACATAGGGCCCACTCCTATCATTTCTGTGACCATAGTTACCCCGGTTGAAGTTGTTGTGGCTGTTGTAATTACTATCTCGGACATAATGACCCTCTCGATTGTAATTACCATAGTTTCGACCTTGGTTACCTTGTCCTTGGTGCCAACTCTCGTGATTGGAGCCTTGGGCGTTTGGTCAGAAATACCCCGTCTGCTCATTTACCGCATAAGAGTCCTCCTCATAGTAATACTCATCAGCCGACGGCGGTGGTTTAGACAAGTAGTTCACCACATTTACCTTTCTTCACCCCCAGTGACATGTTTCAACACCAACCCAAGCTCAGTTCTCATTTGAGACATTTCCTCACGAATCTCATCTATGGCTGGGTTGTGTGCGGATTGCACTGCAAAAGTGTTTCTTCCAGTATCTGACTTCCTAGTGCTCTAAGCTTTATTATTTTGGGAGATTTTCTCTAACTTCTCAGCAATCTCTGCATAAGGACACTCCCATAAGAACCACCCGCTATCGTATCCAATAATGCATTATTATTATCATCTTGTCCCCGATAGAAGTACTCTTTCAATGATTCATCATCGATGTGGTGATTGGGGACACTTCTCAAGAACGAAGTAAATCTGTCCCAAGAACTACTGACTGATTCTCCCGGTAGTGGCACAAAGTTGTTCACCCTATCTTTGTGGTTTATCTTCTTAGACACCGGGTAGTAACGTGCTAAGAACATATCCCTCAATTGATTCCAAGTGTAGATTGAGTTATAGGGGAGTTCTGTAAACCATATAGCAGCCTCTCCTGTCAGTGACTGAGGAAAAACTCTCAACCCAATTACGTCCATATTCAAATCAGGCCTCCCTACACAACTCTTACACACCGACCTCACTTTGGCGATGCGAGCATGAGGATCATCAGAAGGTAACCCCGAAAACAAACCTCTAGTGTTGAGCATTTGCATCAGACTACTAGTTACCACGAAAGTATGGCCATGTGGTAGGGCAGGCAAGACAAGTGGACCATTAGAGTCGGTAATGTTATCATATCTCCTATAATACTCTTGAGGGCGTGGAGCGGGAGGTTGCCTCCGTAACCTTCCCCAGGATTTTCAGGTAATAATTGAGCATGAGCATCAACCGGTGGTGGAATTTCTGGGTTGTGACCATCATCGAGAATACCCAGATTTCGGTTTATTCTGTGCAGTGTACGCTCCAGTTCAGGGTCGGGTGTGAGTATGGGTTCTCCTCTACTCCGCGTACTTGGCATACATGGAAGTTAGATCTGCAAGAGACAAAAACAAAGAGAAAAAGTATAATTAGGAAAATGTTGACTAAACTTCGGTAATAAGCTTAAAGTTAATCTAAAAGCCACTTTCGCCGGCAGCGGCGCCAAAATTTGATACGCTTAAATTTACTTCTCGAAAAGAAGTATAAGCGGTCGTACCAAGTAAAGAACCCAACTATGAGGTTGGGGTCGATCCCACGAGGAAAATGTTTTAGACTTAACTTTTACCTACTATTACTTCTATTTAGTCAAGTCCTTTCCGAAAACAAATAACAAAAAAGGGGTTTTAAGTAAAATAATTAGCTATTTCTAAATAAACAAGTTCAAAGATTTTATTTCTAAATAAGCAAGTTCAAAGATTTGATTTTTATCAAGTAATGAGAGTAACTAGGGCTTAAGTGTTCCCCATAGGTTCATAACTCGGTAATTCTAGCTATAACAATCCTTTCCTAATATCTTGCATGCAAAGTGGTAAGTTATGTATCCCTAATTCTTTGGTCCGGCAACTAGGGAATCTCACTCCACACCTTGGTCCGGCTACGTGTGTATGCTTTACTAAACCTTACCTTTACCTCAGATTAAGCATCATAATCGATGTTTGGCTCAGTTATTACTTCGCACCAACCGACACTACCCTATTAGATAGTATATACTAAATCTACGTTGATAATTCTTTTCTTATTATCTACCTCCTTGGTCTGGCAAGTAGCAATAAGGTGAGTTCTAACGTGTGCACTCATTAAAAAGACTTCTAAACGAAAGAATTATCAATACGCGCAAGACACTATTCGAGAATTTTTATTTTAGTTAGGTTTTACCTTGTTATTTACCCATGGTTCCCACAACCCTAGTTATTGAGTTTAGTTACCCATGTTAATAATCACACAATTCATATTAATTAGATAAGAATTCATGCACTTACTTTGATGAGATTGAAGAAAATCCACAAAATTACTTGGATTAATCAAAAATTTGAACAAACGATTCCGAAAAATAATGTAATTTCCAAAATCCCAAAATTCAACACTTAGAACAATAAAACTAAAAAATATCCAAGAGTCTAACACCAAAAACGAGGTTTTTACAAGTATTTATAATAGACAAGTCCTAACAAAAAGGGAAATCTATTTAAGAAAAATCTTCCCAGAAACGCGTTTGAGTCGACGGCTGGAGCGACGGGCCGTCAAGGCCCTCCGTCGTTCCATACTTAACTTCTTCTTCTAGTGCTCTCTTCACCCACTTTCTGTTACCATCAACGGACATGGATGACGGTCCATTGCATGCACGACGGTCCGTCGAAGGCTTCCGTTCCTCCATACTTAAAATCTTTCTAAGATGGGTTCTGGGGCTACTTTCTATTAACATTGACGGATGTGCAGGATGGTCCATCGTGGCTATGACTGTCCGTCGAGAGCCTCCGTATCCCCACACTTAGTCAGAATTCCCCAACTTCCTTTAACAGCCTTTTTCTTCGTACGACGATGGCCACCTACGGACCGTCGAGGTCACGACGGACCGTCGATGGCTCCGTAGGTTGTCACTTCTGCAATTTTCAACACAATTCTCGCACTTTCTCCTTCTGGACAGATTTTCTACAAACAAAAAGAAAACTACATTAAAACCAATACAAAAAGGCCTTAGACACACATTAAACTTACGGAAAAAGCATTAAAAGTACCGTGAAACCACGGTACATCAAATATCCTCCCTAATGTATCCTTTGTATAAGATGTTATTCCCGATTTTTGTAGTTCCAATAACTAAATAAAATTCTAGCTTCTTCCAAAAATTATAATATGGGTAGTTGTCGTGCCTCAACATGGAAACCATTGATACATTTTGCGATGTTAGTAGTCATCATTATCTCTCGGTTCTCTGTTTCAATTGTACAAGATACATTTAAAAAATTCTACTATTTCATGTATCATTTCAAAAAAAATAAGCACAACAATATTCATTATGACAAATAATCTTAAAGGACCATATTGTCGTCAACATTTTACATGTTTTAGATACAAAATAACTGCATGATACATTTCATACCTATGTATTATATTTACACTCGCATCGTTAATGATACATTAAAAACACGAAGAAGAATTTCACATGTCTTTGATACTTTAGAACTACTAAACAATGATACACAAATCTAAAAATCTAACACAATTGATGCATCCTAATTATGTATAAAGTAATAAGTAACAATATATCATGAATAATTTCATAACTTATGTCTCTAAAACTAAAAATACTAATTCACAATCTAAAACAACTAGTGTCATACCTTTTTTATCAGATATTTGTATCTTGATATTGAAGTTGTGCTTTACTTTATATTTCACCATCAAAAAGAGATGAGCACTTCTTTATTTAGTGACTATCATTTTTCTCAACGCCGACAGGTAGAATTTTGCCAGATTTAGCATTGAATTAACATATCTCTCCAGCATGTATCTTGTTTGTTGTATCAGTAGCAATTTTGTGATTTAATTCAACTGTAAAGGCGTATTTGAGATTAACAAAAGAAATCGTTTCTCCAAAACTTATTTCATCAATATTATATCGTTCATAACTCAAATAGCTCATCTAAATTCTTGAATATCTCAACAATAATCAATATATTCATCATGATTCAACAATAATGGTTATCTTTTTTGGATCTGTTATGATTTGGATGGAGGAGAAAAAAATTAAATTTTGAATTAACTGAATTATTTAAGGATTAGAATAGATTGATATAAATTTGTTTTTCGTGTTTTTTCGGACTGATAATTAATTTTACGTTTAAATTCACTTTTGAGAACAACAATCAAGTTATTTAATTTATCATATGTTATGTATCCGGCTGAATAAATGTATACGGATGCTATAATTTTTAAGGGATATTTAGTAAAATAGAAAAGTGTTGGGATATGTAATTTAAGTTTTACATTATGAGATTTATGTAAGTTATACCATAATATATGGTAAAAGTGTAATGCATGGTAAATTATTAGGCGTACAAAATTTGATAATATATAATAACATATTTGAGGACATTATTAATGTGCTCGACCTGTATAAGAACTCCATATGGTCTAGATAAAGGGTGTGTTGGATAGGTATGTTTTCCTTGAAAAATATTTTCTTAGAAAATAATTTCTAGAAAGACAAGTGAATTTCTAATTTATTTTTTATGTTTGGTCGTAAGTAGAAAATATTTTTTGAAGAATAATTTTTTGTATTTTATTTATTAATGAAAAACATTTTTAAGAATATATCTTATATTTTTTACTAGAGAAAATACTTTTTAGAAAAATAATATCAGACCCAAAAACCCGATAATTGATATAGAATATCGATATCTGAAAGTCATCATTACAATAATCAATTATAATAGTTTGGAAAACACTTTTAAATGAAAGAAAGTACTGAGAGAGTCCTTCACTCATTCTATCTATGAAACCTATACAATTAATTAAGGATGTTGGGACAAGCCATGACATCTCAAAAGTACTAATTGGAAAGTAAATGTGAAGTCCTCTTGAATACAAGGAGGCTCACCAAAAGCTACCTGGAGTGTAGAGTGATCTCAACGAAGCGTCTATTGATGATCCTGAACACTTGTATCTCTATCATAAAAGGACGCAGGTCGAATGACACCCATACATTTGAATGTACAAGTATGTAATATTATCGATGTGAAATAACTAAATGAAAAGACTATAATCGATAAAAGATGTACTCAATATTAATATAAACAAATAAAGAAGTTAAATCATTTAAAGCGTTACAAAATACTTAATCATCTATAAAATCAACATAATAAGTCGTATATGTATATAAAAAAAGTACTTTAACTCTACTGGGAGATTCTCTAACCGAAAACCATCTCTATGAGCTACGTGATAATACAATGTCTAGTTCATGTTCCATGAACTATCCTATATCGTGCTGGGATACATAACCTATCAACTAAGTGAATTCACTTAGCTCGACCCTAAGGCTCAAAGGTTTCATATAAAATGTATGATCTTGTACTCATGTTGGCAAGACATAATTTATGGAGTCTATGAGTTGTCTGAACTCTCCCCCGTATCGGTACTCAACACAACCCAGTAATATAAACTTTTGTCTAAATGTATTAAAGCCGTAATCCTTATCTGATTTCATATAATTTCTCAAAGTATCTCCTTAAAAGAGGTAACTGCTCTGAAATATATTTGAAACTCAGTACACATTTAGAAAAATAGGGTTTCTTTTTTCTCAATGTAAAAATGCATTCTACTTTGAGATAATTACTCAAAAGGGTCCTATTTAAGAGTGTTTCAATATATTCAATCTTTCTGAAAACACACACAACTTTTCTGGAAAAAAATTGTTCTCTTCAGTTAAAATGAAACAGTTGGGAAAATACTTAGTTCCTTTATACTCTTACTTAAATCTACGTTAAGCCCTTTCTAATTTCTACTTTGTTTTCTCAAAACTCAATTTAAACAATTATGTTTTATTTAAAATATTCGCAATAAGAACAGAATGAATACTCAAAAAATAAGATTCATGCAAAAAAAATAAAAATGAACTGTTACTCCTCATATTTGAAAAGATGGAAAATTACAGGTTTTTCTAGAACTAGTGAAAGTACCAACGAAACAAAAAATGCTTTGTGTACTTATGTATGGACTGTAGGTGGGACCGTGGGTGGAAATTTCAAAAGAATTCCAAAAGGTCAAGTTTGACTACTTTAATATGTTTCACCAAGACAGTCTGTCATCCAATGGATTAGTTGTAGGTAGGTCTCCTAGGTGTAACACCTCAGATCTTATTAGATCAGAGCAAAATAAAAATAGTTGAACCACGATAGGGTTCACAGACCATAATTGGAACAACGGTCCGTCAACCTGTCCGGTGTTCAGACCAAACCAGAAGTGGTGGAGCACGGGACCCTTCACAGGCCGTGGAAGACCACACGAGCCATAGGGAAGCTCGTGGAAGTCAGGAAGAACTCACCAGGCTCTAACATCAGAGCACGAAGCCCTTCACGGGCCGTGATCTTGATGATGGGTCGTGGTGGATTCCGTGAAGCAAAGTCAGTAGGCCCCTAGCTGAAGTGAAGGACCGCAATGAACTTCACAGTCCGTGATCCTTCAAACTATCCGAGAAGTGTACTGACAATGGAAGGTCCAAGAAATATTAGCTACTTGCCAATAAATAACGAAACATACAACAAAATGTTGTCCTTGTGATGGGTTGTCGTTGCATCTATGGTCGGGCCCCAATAGATATTAAGTGGGGTCTTTTTGGTCTTTTACCTTAGGAATTGGAAACCTAAACTATGTCGTTTGACCCCTAAACTCTGTAGATTTTGTTCAGTTTGAGCCTAGTAACTTAGTTAGAACATACCCTAATCGATCATTTACCAAAATCATTCAAACTTAGAGCAAATGAAGAAGATAAAGGTGCCTCATTTTCCAAGGAAAATTAACAGGTTTCTTTCAAGTTTCAGACCTAAATGGAAGGATTTATCCATAGATTTTGTCACCAAGTATGTGGGATTTAACTAGTAGGTTTCTTTCCCCCATTAGATCCCTAGAATTCTGTCAAATTATCGATTCCATTCATATTGTTTAAACCTAGGATTTCTAGAACATCAAAAATTTGTGATAATTTAGTTGCTATAGTGTTCTTAGTTAGATTATAATGTATTTATTACACTTTTGAGTATATTCTGGCATGAAACTCAGAACCCTAGTTGTGTAGTTCTTTTTGTTCATGAACTACACTAGCTAGTACGGATAAACAGACATACATGCATCTGTTTTCAAATATTCCATTATCAATACTTTCAATGTTACATTTCAGTTACATGTCAGAAATCCTAAGCTATCTAGATATTTTTGTTATATTGTATTGTACACATTATAGTTAGGAGTAGGCTTAATATCGAGTTTTACTAGGTTCAGTCACCGTCATAGTCCCAGAAATACATGCCCCTGTAGGTTTATATGTTTCCTTTATGGAAATTAGATTGAGTGATCACGCTAGTCATGCCTTTATACACCTGGCAAGGTGTAACACCCCGTAGCCAAAACAGACCAAAAATCAGTTTTTCAAAAAAATCTACAGGTGCAACAAACGGTGGCATCGACGGACCGTAGCCTGACCCACGGTCCGTCCTGCACAACCGTCGATGGGATCAGAAACTCCAAAAAATTTCAGCCCAGAAAAAAATGGTTAAGTCTTGGACGACGGAAGGACTTATGGTCCGTAGGTCAGACGACGGTCCCTAGTCCGTGACCGTCGATCAAGACTCCCTTCACCCACTCTCTTACAAGAGCTACGGATGACCAGCATGGTCCGTAGGTGGAACATTTGTAGACAATTAAGGGGAAATGCAGTTGGGTCAACTTCAAATGGTCATACCTCTTAGCACAAAATGAATTAGGTGTCCCATGACCTACTAGAAGAAAGATAATTGAATTATATTTCCATATCCACCGACCTTTCTAAAATCAGACCTCTGAGTAAAAAATTATACCCATTTTAGTAAAGGCCTGTCGAACAGGCGCAGTCGACGGACCCAACGATGGGGCGTCGGTCAGACGACGGACCGTCAGTCCTGGCCGTCGTTTGGTTCGACAGCAACTTTCCCAAGGGTCTTTTTGACCTTTCCCACTCCATTTAAACCCTAAGTTAAGTCGTTTTGACCCTAAATCATCAGATTTTAGTTAGTTTAAGCCTAGAAACATAATTAAAACATATCCAAGTCAAATCATTAAATCAAAACTAGAAAATTAGAAGCAAGAGAGGAGAAAAAGCTCAAGAACCCTAGTTCAAGAACGCCACAAGCTCTAGCAGTTACAGCCCTGAAACTTAAGTATTTTTCCGTGGATTTCATCACCAAGTATGTGGGATTTTACTAGTGGGTTCCTTTCACCCATTGGGTCCCTAGTTTCTGGTCAGTTCTGGATTCTCTTGTCATGATTAAACCTTGGGTTTCTAGAACTTTGATAGAACTTCATAATCTAGTTAAATATATGTTCCAAATCAGATTATCATGTTATTACTCAGATTATCGCATGAATTTCAGAACCCTAGCTTTGTATTTCTTTAGTTCTTGAATTACACATGCTAGGTCAGATATTTCAGTTACTTCAGATATACATGCTTCAGTTTTTAATGCATCATTACCAGATTAATTGTTGCATTCTTCGTTTGCATGTTCAGTTTCGAACTATCTAGTATTTACAGAAACTCATACATAATCAGTTAATTTACATAATTCATTGGGAGTAGTATAATACCGAGTTGGACTAGGGTTTAGCGTACCCAATAGTCCCAGAACTACAAGCCAAGTAGGTTGTAAGTCCCCTCTGTGGGCAATCATTTTAGTGATCACGCCAGCATGCCTTTATACCTTTGGCAGGGTATATTGGGTCCTCTCGATGGGGCGTATACATCGTACTCCACATTTCGCTCATGTGGTTTTATTATTGGTTATTGGTAGCTCCGACAGTTCAGTCAGACTCTCTGCATTGACCATTTATCAGTATATTCAGTATTCAGTTTCAGCATGTTATAAATTGGTCATTGCATTCAGTTAGCTCAGAAATTCAATATATTATGTTCAGTTTATTATACTTGCTTTTGTGCTTGTTCAGTTATGTTTTATTTCAGCTTTACTCCATCCTACAAGCTCAGTACCTTTCAAGTACTGACGCATACGTGCGCTACATCTTCTCGTGGTGTAGGTTCAGGTTCTCAGCATCCAGATCACGCATAGATCGTTCTGATCTCCAGTTCAGCAGATTCAGTGGTGAGTCCTCATTCTCCGAGGACAATAGTTATGAGTTTCTTTTCAGTATTTAGTCTTTTGGTTTCAGTTTTTGCTAGATTTAGCTGGGGCTTGTCCTAGTATTTCTAGTCCAGTTTAGAATCTATTTTGAGACATAGTTAGATTTAGCTTAGTATTGACTTAATATTTTTTTGTATTAAACTCATTGTTTTCATATTATATCAGTTTTAGCATATGGGTATTCCCTATCTTTTCAGATTAAATTATGATTTAGCTTCCGCATCAGTTTATTATTCTTTAGTATGCTCATGATCATGCCAGCAGGGTTAGCTTGGGATCACTTGTGGTCCTAGGTTCCGTGTCCGCATCTCGGGGGTAGCTCGGGGCGTGACAAAACATGGTATCAGAGCACTAGGTTCAAGAGTTCTAGGATGTCTGAAAAGCCGCACTAAGTAGAGTCCTTTTCATGGGTGTGAAGTGCACCACATCTAATGAGAGGGAGGCTATGAAGTGTTTTAGGAAAACTTCACTTTCTTGATATTCTTATCATGCGTTGGTATGATCTTCTTTCTAATCCATCGTTATGTGCTTAAGATCATGTCTTCTCGTAGAGCTTAGGCATGGAATGCTAATGCACGCAATGCAAACGCAGTTCCGCTAGTACCAGATAAGGAAGTTCAAATGCAGAGTTTCAGAACGCCAATTCAGCTTTTGGATCAGAGTATGAACAACAAAAACAATCAGCAGGTTCGAGTTCCTACTAATAGAAATGATGGATTAGTGGCAGTTTGAGTTTGTAATTTTGTTAGGATAGATCCGGCTAAGTTTTAGGGTCACAAGTTGGTAAGGACCCATGAAGTTCATTGATGAGGTCAAGAAAATATTTGGTGTGATGCAAGTAACTGGTAGTGATAGGTGAAATTGGCATCCTACCAGCTTAAGGTGTAACTCAAATATGGTTCACTCAGTGTAAAGACAACAGAGACTACTTTGTCTTTTGTAACACAATATAGCATTAAAAATCAATATTAGTCCAGAAACTCTCTCAGAACCCTTCTCAGTCTCTACTCCAGTCGGTGACCCAGTTATAGCTAGACGGGTATACAGAAATTGCCCTATCATAGTCTCTCAGAAAGTCACCTCAGCAGATCTAGTAGAGTTAGAAATGGTATACTTCGTTGTCATTCTAGGCATGGATTGGTTACACTTATATTATGCCTCAGTCGATTGTAGAACTAGGATTGTTCGTTTTCAGTTTCCAGACGAACCAAGATTAAAATGGAAGGTTAGTAGCTTAGTGCCTATTGGTCGATTTGTTTCTTACCGTAAGGCGAGAAAGATGATATCTAAGGGTTACCTCTATCATCTAGTTCGGGTAAGGATTCTAGCCTTGAAACCCCAACTCTTGAGTCAGTTCGAGTAGTCTGTGAATTTCTAGAAGTATTTCCAGAAGATCTTCCCGGAGTCCCTCCCAAAAGGGAAATCGACTTTGGAATTGATCTCCTTCCAGATACACAGCCTATTTCTATTCCTCCTTACAGAATGGCTCCAGCAGAACTTAAGGAATTGAAAGAGTAGTTGAAAGACCTTCTAGATAAGGGCTTCATCAGACCTAGTATTTCACCATGGGGTACACCAGTGTTGTTCGTAAAGAAGAAAGATGGTTCTCTCAGAATGTGCATTGACTATAGACAGTTGAACAAGGTCACAATCAAGAATAAGTATCCCATCCCCAGGATTGATGACTTGTTTGACCAACTTCAGAGTGCTAGTCATTTCTCAAAGATAGACCTCAGATCGGGTTATCAGCAGCTCAGAGTCAGAGATAGTGACATTCTAAAAACAGCCTTCAAAACTCGGTATGGTCATTATGAATTTGTAGTTATGTCGTTTGGACTAACCAATGCTCCTGCAGCTTTTATGGATTTGATGAACAGAGTGTTCAAATAGTACTTGGACTTGTTCGTTATCGTCTTTATTGATGATATCCTCATTTACTCTAGGAGTAAGGAGGAACATGCAATTCATTTGAGAATTGTGCTACAGACTCTCAAGGATCGCCAGTTATTCGCTAAGTTTAGCAAATGTGAGTTTTGGTCGCAATTTGTTGCTTTTCTTTGTCACATTGTATCTAGCAAAGGGATCCGTGTAGATTCACAGAAGATAGAAGAAGAGAAACAATAGACCAGACCTACCTCTGCTACAGATATCAGAAGTTTCTTAGGTCTAGCGGGTTATTACAGAAGGTTCGTGGAAGGATTTTCATCCATAGCCTCACCATTGACTAGGTTGACTCAGAAGATAGTCAAGTTCCAATAGTCAGATGATTGTGAGAAAAGCTTCGTAGAATTTAAAACTAGATTGACTACAGCTCCTGTCTTGACTCTACCAGAGGGTTCAGATGGTTATGTGATCTATTGCGATGCATCCAGAGTTGGCCTTTGTTGTGTGTTGATGCAAAGAGATAAGGTTATAGCTTATGCTTATAGACAACTTAAGGTGCATGAGAAGAACTATCAAACTCATGACCTCGAGATTGCAGCAGTGGTGTTTGCACTCAAGATATGAAGACACTACTTGTATGGTGTTCATGTAGATGTGTTCATCGTCATAAAAGCCTTTAATATGTGTTCACCCAGAAAGAGTTGAATCTTCGCCAGACGATATGGCTTGAGTTCCTTAAGGATTATGATATGAGTGTGCATTATCATCCTGGAAAGGCGAATGTAGTAGCCGATGCTCTTAGTAGATTATCTATGGGTAGTGTAGCCCATGTTGAGGAAGAAAGAAAGGAGCTAGTGAAAAATGTTCACAGGATTGCTCGCTTGGGAGTTCGCCTTATGAGCATATCATACAGTGGTGTAACAGTTCAGAATGGGGCAGAATCGTCTTTGGTAGTGGAGGTTAAGGAAAAGCAAGACAATGATCCGATCTTGCTAGAACTTAAGGGTGCAGTCCATAATCAGAGAGTGGAGGTTTTCTCCCAAGGGGGAGATGGTGTACTTCGCTACCAGGGTAGATTGTGTGTTCCTGATGCGGGTGAGTTGAGGCAAAATATTCTTGCAGAAGCCCATTACTCCTGGTATTCCATTCATCCCGGTGCCACTGAGATGTACCGCGATCTGCGGGAAGTTTATTGGTGGAATGGCATGAAGAGGGATATACCAGACTTTGTGAGTAAGTGCCCCAATTACCAGGAGGTCAAGGTAGAACATCAGAAACCAGGAGGTATCACTCAAGAGATCCATATTCCTACCTGGAAGTGGGATGTGATCAATATGGATTTCATCACAGGGTTACCTCGTACTCGCAGACAGCATGACTCAATTTGGGTGATAGTTGATAGGATGACTAAGTCTTCTCGCTTTTTGGCGGTCAAGACTACAGATTCGGCATAGGACTATGCCAAGCTTTACATTAATGAAATTGTGAGGTTGCATGGGGTTTCTTTGTCTATCATCTCAGATAGAGGTCCTCAGTTTACCTCTCATTTCTGGAAGTTATTTCAAAAAGGTCTTGGTACTCAAGTTAAACTTAGTACAACATTTCATCCACAGACGGATGGGCAGGCAGAGCATACCGTTCAGACCTTAGAGAATATGTTGAGAGCTTGTGTGATTTATTTCAAAGGTAGTTGGGATGATCACCTTCTTCTTATTGAGTTTTCCTACAATAATAGCTACCATTCAAGAATTCAGATGGCCCCTTATGAGGCTTTATATGGGCGTAGATGTAGATCTCCTGTTGGTTGTTTTGAAGTAGGTGAAGCAGCTTTGATAGGGCCAGATTCAGTCCTTTATGCTCTGGAGAAAGTTTAACTCATTAGAGATAGACTTAAGACAGCCCAAAGTCGTCAGAAATCTTATGCAGATGTAAGGAGAAGGGAACTAGAGTTCCAAGTTGATGATTGGGTTTTTATGAAAGTCTCACCTATGAAAGTGGTGATGAGATTTGGAAAGAAAGGAAAGCTCAGTCCTAGATATGTAGGCCCTTACAAGATCTTCAAAAGGGTTGGCAAGGTGGCATATGAGTTGGAGTTACCAGCAGACTTAGTAGCAGTGCATCCAGTCTTCCACATCTCACTCTTGAAGAAGTGTGTGGGTGACCCAGCCTCTATAGTGCCATTGGAGAGTGTGGAGGTGAAAGATAGTCTTTCTTATGAGGATGTACCAGTTGAGATTCTTGACCGTCAGGTTAGAAGGTTGAGAAACAAAGAAGTCGCTTCAGTCAAGGTTCTGTGGAGGAGTCAGTCCGTAGAGGGAGCAACTTGGGAAGCAGAAACAGCCATGAAAGCCAAGTATCCTCACCTCTTTCCTTCCGATTCAACACTAGCTTGAGGTAATAATTCCTCTTCAGTTTTCCAGTCATTCATGCATAAATTCAGTTTTAGAATCATGTTCCCTCAGTTTATACCTTCATTTTCAGCGTAATTGCATGTACTCAGAACTCAATTCAGTCAGAAATTCAGTTCTCAGTGTTTAGTAGTGGGGTTTGCAGCTCTCTCCCTCTATTTCATCTAGTTTAGTCTTCATTCGAGGACGAATGTTCCCAAGGGAGAGATAATGTAACACCCCGTAGCCAAAATAGACCAAAAATAAGTTTTTCAGAAAAATCTATAGGTGCAACCAATGGTGGCACCGACGGACCGTAGCCTGACCCACGGTCCGTCCTGCACAACCGTCGATGGGATCAGAAACCCCCAAATATTTCAGTCCAGAAAAAATTGGTTAAGTCTTGGACGACGGACGGACTTATGGTCCGTAGGTCAGACGAAGGTCCTTAGTCCGTGAAAGTCGATTAAGACTCCCTTCACCACTCTCTGAAAAGAGCTACGGATGACCAACAAGGTCCGTAAGTGGAAAATTTGCAGACAGTTAAGGGGAAATACAGTTGGGTCAACTTCAAATGGTCATACCTCTTAGCACAAAATAAATTAGGTGTCCCATGACCTACCAATAGATATATAATTTAATTATGTTTCCATAGCCACTGACCTTTCTAAAATCAGACCTCCGAATAAAAAGGTATGCCCATTTTAGTAAAGGCCTGTTGAACAGGCCTAGTCGACAGACCCAACGACGGGGCGTCGGTTAGACGACGGACCGTCAGTACTGGCCGTTTAAACCCTAAGTTACATCGTTTTGACCCTAAATCATCAGATTTTAGTCAGTTTAAGCCTAGAAACATAATTAAAACATATCCAAGTCAAATCATTAAATCAAAACTTAGAAAATTAGAAGCAAGAGAGGAGAAAAAGTTCAAGAACCCTAGTTCAAGAACGCCATAAGCTCCAGCAGTTCCAGCCTCGAAACTTAAGTATTTTTCCGTGGATTTCATCACCAGGTATGTGAGATTTCACTAGTGGGTTCCTTTCACCCATTGAGTCGCTAGTTTTCAGTCATTTCTTGATTGTCTTGTCATGATTAAACCTAGGGTTTCTAGAAGTTTGATAAAACTTCATGATCTAGTTAAATATATGTTCCAAATCAGATTATCATGTTATTACTCAGATTATCGCATGAATTTCAGAACCCTAGCTTTGTATTTCTTTAGTTCTTGAATTACACATGCTAGGTCAGATATTTAAGTTACTTCAGATATACATGCTTCAGTTTTTAATGCATCATTACCAGATTAATTATTGCATTCTCAGTTTGCATGTTCAGTTTCGAGCTATCCAGTATTTACAGAAACTCATACATAATCAGTTAATTTACATAATTCATTGGGAGTAGCATTATACCGAGTAGGACTAGTGTTTAGCGTACCCAATAGTCCCAGAACTACTAGCCAAGTAGGTTGTAAGTCCCCAATATGGGCAATCAGTTTAGTGATCACGCCAGTATGCCTTTATACCTTTGGCAGGGTATATTGGGTCCTCTCGATGGGGCGTATACATCGGACTCCACATTTAGCTCATGTTGTTTTATTATCGGTTATTAGTAGCTCCCACAGTTCAGTAAGACTCTCAACATTGATCATTTATCAGTATATTCAATATTCAGTTTCAGCATGTTATAAATTGGTCATTGCATTCAGTTAGCTCAGAAATTCCATATATTATGTTCAGTTTATTCTACTTGCTTTTGTTCTTGTTCAGTTATGTTTTATTTCAGCTTTACTCCATCCTACATGCTCAGTACCTTTCAAGTACTGACGCATACGTGCGCTACATCTTCTCGTGGTGTAGGTTCAGGTTCTCAGCATCCAGATCATGCATAGATCGATTTTCCGATCACCAGCTCAGCAGATTCAGTGGTGATTCCTCATTCTCCGAGGATAATAGCTATGAGTTTCTTTTCAGTATTTAGTCTTTTGGTTTCAGTTTTTGCTAGATTTAGCTGGGGCTTGTCCCAGTATTTCTAGTCCAGTTTAGAGGCTATTTTAAGACATAGTTAGATTCAACTTAGTATTGAGTTAATATTTTTTTGTATTAAACTCATTGTTTTCATATTATATCAGTTTTAGCATATGGGTATTCCCCATCTTTTCAGATTAAATTATGATTTAGCTTCCGCATCAGTTTATTATTCTTTAGTATTCTCATGATCATGCCAGCAGGGTTAACTGTGAATCAGTTGTGGTCCTAGGTTCCGTGTCCGCGTCTCGGGGGTAGCTCTGGGCGTGACACAAGGTATAATGGGTATTCTCGATGGGGCGTATGTGTCAGAATCCTCGTTTAGGTCACATGGTTTTATGTCAGTTATTAGTAGTTCTCATAGCCAGACTCTAGTTTAATTGACCAGGTTCTCAAATATATCTGAGTATTTAAACTCATTATATATGTACTTTGTCATTACATTAAGTTTAGCTCAGCTCTCAGTTTTATTTTAGTATTTACATTCAGTTGAGATTATATCGTTATTCAGTACGTTTTGTTCATTTATGTATATTATTCAGCTTTATCCTATCCTTCATGCTTAGTAACTTTCACGTACCGACACATGCTCTGCGCTACATCTTCTCGTAATATAGGTTTAGGTCATCAGCATTCCGATCACGTGTATATTGGTTCCATATCTGTATAAGTTGTGAGTCCTCATTCTTCAAGGATGATAGAAATGTTTTCTTTTATTTTCTGTATTTCAATTTTAGAGTTGCAAGAGTTAGCTGGAGCCATGTCCCAGAATCTCTTGTAAACTATGAGATTATTTCATACATAGTTTGATGCAATTTTTTATTCAAGTTTGATCTTTCAGTTGTTAAACTAACTCTTATTACGATTTATATATTCACACTTAAATTGGGTATATCCCCATCATTTCACTTTATCTCGTGCTTTAAGTTTCCACACAGTATTTCTCATTCTAGTTTATCTTAGTATGCTATGATATGCAAGCTCAAGGTTAGTTTTGGGTCACTCGTGATCCTAGATTTCATGTTTACACCAAAGGGGTAGCCTCAGAACGTGATACACTTTTTTCAGAGAATTAGGTTTAACAGTCCTAGGACGTCTTAAAAGCCGCACTATGTAAAGTCCATTTCATTAGTTTGAAGCGCGCCAAACCTATGAGGGGGATGTTACGATGTGTTTTAAGAAAAAATCCACTTTCTTGTAAGTATTATCATGCATGGGTATCATCTCCTTTCTAACTCAATGTTATGCATTTTCAAATCATGCCTTCTCGTAGGGCTTATGCAAGAAATGCTAATGACTGCAACGGTAACACAACTCCTCCAGTCATAGATCATGAGGTTTCGAATACAGAATTTTGTAATGCAATTCAGCTTTTGGCCCAGAGTGTATCTAACCAGAATAATTAGTAGGTTGAGGGATATATTTTTAGAGAACTAGCTAAGGACAACATGAAGGCTAGAACAGGCTACTATGATTACCCTCATCAAAAATCACATAGTTGAAATCTCTCACAGTTTATGTAGAAATCTTTAACTCTAACACATTAGTTAACAAGTGATCTATCCCCTAGGTTTCGACAGGATCAGAAAGGTAGGGCATCATGATCCAACTCTCAGGGGAGTTTTTCAGGTACTAAAACCTACCAAATATGTCCAAAGTATGATAACAACCATCCGGGCGCGTGTCTTCTATACAAGGAAATATGTTGTGGGTGTGGTCAGTCTGGACAGTAGTTGATGGATAGTCCTTCTTTATAACAAGATTAAGGAGGTAGTTTTACAAGGGCTCGGATTACAGCTCCAGCAGCACCACCAGGTTGCCCAACTAAACAAGGTGCTTTATCTGGTTCTGGTGGCAGTTAGCACCAAAACAGGTTGTATGCTCTCAAGGCTCACTAGGACCAGGAAGATTCGCTTGATGTCAATGGTACATTATCAGTCTTCCACTTAGATGGTTATGCTTAGTTCAATCCAGGGACTTCTCTTTTCTTTGTAATTCTTTATATGGTAGTTAACTTTTATGTAAGTCCACAAACTCTCTAAAAAAACCTTTCCAGTCTTTACTCCAGTTAATGACCAAATTATTGCTAGATGGGTATACATAAATTTCCTAGTCATAGTGTCCGAGAAATTCACCTCATCAGATCTTGTAGAGTTAGAAATGGTAGACATTCATGTCATTCTATGAATCGATTGGTTACATTCATGTTATGACCCAACACATTGTATAACTTGGATCATTCATTTTCAATTCCCAAAAAGTCATTCGTTGAATATAAGGGTAGTAGGTCGGTGCCTAAGGTTTGATTCATTTCCTACCTTAAGGCTAGAAAGTTTATCTCTAAAGGGTATCTTTAACATTTAGTTCAGGTTAAGGATTCAAGCTCCAAAACCCCAACTCTTGTGTAATTTCCAGTAGTAAATAAGTTTCCAGAAGATCTTTTTAGAGTTCATCCTAAAAAAAAATTGACTTCAGAATAGATATCTTTCTAGATACCCAGCCTAATTTGATTTATCTGTACAAAATGGCTCTAGCAGCTTAGGGAATTCAAAGAGCAGTTGAAATACCTCTAGATAAGGGCTTCATTAAACCTAGTATTTCCCAATGGAGTGCACCGATATTGTTCATGAAATAGAAAGAGGGTTCTCTTAGAATCTGCATGGACTATTGTGAGTTGAACAAAGTCACATCAAGTATAGGTACTCTATCCCAAGGATTGATGGATTATTTGACCAAATACAGGGTGCTAGTCATTTTTAGAAGATAGACCTTAGATCAAGTTATCATCAACTCAGAGAGATATTGACATTCTGAAAACACCCTTCAAAACTCGGTATGGTCATTATGAATTTGTAGTTATATCATTTGGACTGACCAATGCTCCTTCAACTTTCATTGATCTAATGAATACGGTGTTTAAGAGGTATGTGGACTAATTATGAATAACTCTACTAAGAGGGGACCTACAGAGGCACATAGTTCTAGGACTATGAGAGTGATTGACCCTAGTCCAACTCGATATTAAGCCTACTCCCAACTAGAATGTGTAAAATACAATATAACTAAAATAAATTAGATAGCAAAAGATTTTTGACATGCTAACTGAAATACAACATTTAAAGTACTGATAATGAAACATTTGAAAACTAAGGCATGCATGTATGTTTATCAATCCTAGCTAGTGTAGTTCATGAACAAAAGGAACTGCACATATAGAGTTTTGAGTTTCATGCAATAATCTACGCAAAAGTTTTATGAATACATGATAATCTGATTAAGAACACTATAACAGATAAAACATCAAATATTTCTGAAGTTCTATAAACCCTAGGTCTAACCAATATGAAGGGAATCAAGAATCTTACTTAATTATAGGGACGAAAGGGGGGAAAAGAACCCACTAGTCAAATCACACATACTTGGTGATGAAATATCCAGAGAAGTTCTTCAATTTCGGGCTGAAACTTAAAAGAAAATGGTTGCCTGTTCTTGGGAAAACTTGTGCCTTTCTTTTGTTCATTTGCTCTATGTTTCAATGATTTTTGTGAACGATCTATTAGGGTAAGTTTTGAAAAAGTTACTAGGCTCAAACTAAAAGAAACTATATCTTTAAGGGGTTAAACGACGTTGTTTGGGTGTCCAATGCATAGTGGAAAATACTCCACAAAAAATATGTCGGGGCCCGACTACAGACACAACGCCGATAATTCACAAAGTCCTCAGTATGTCTTATGGGTCGTGGTCTATTGGCTAGTAGGTACTAGTTCTTGGCCCTTCTCTCTACGGCCTACTTCAAAAACCGTGTGAAGGATAACATTCCGTGAAGGTCAGTTGGGCTAAGGAACTAGTAGTTTTTCATTACGGAAGTCACCACGGTCTGTCATCAGGACCACTACCCGTGAAGGGCTTAGTGGTTAGATTTCTTAGCATGCCTAGCTTCTAAGAGCCTCCCTACGGATTTTATGGTTGTTCATGACCCGTGAAGGGTCCCGTGGTCCACCCCTTCTACTTGGGTGTGAACCACAAAAAGGTTGACGGGCTATGGTTCCGTTCATGGTCTGTGAACCGTGTTGTGGTTCACCTATTTTTCTGTTGTTCTGGTCTGACAAGCTTTGAGGTCTTACAAGCTTGGTGTCACTTGTGATCCTAGGTCCCATGTTTAAGACAAGGGGGTAGCCTCGGGGCATTGAAGTAGGTGAGTCCCACACTTAGTGAGACTTGATATTTTTCCGATTGGAATTAAGGAGGCGATGTACATACCATAGGTAGACCAATGGACCATATATGGGTCCAGGCAATCAATGGTCCAGAAGCATGTTTTGAACCCCGTCGATTATTGACCAAATCAGTCTGTAAGGGCCCAAATTTGAAGAAGAAAAAGTATAGTGTTTCAAGATCAAGTCTCTAAATTCGACATTGATTGCAAGTGTCATGACTGGAATCTAGACCCCAGACGATACCGGCGTCGTTGACCTCTCAGAGGTCGCAGACAAGCCTACTTACGTCATTCTTACTTTACATAGGTTAATTTTAGCGGAAAATTTGAAACTTTTTGTTTCTAAACATTACTTACTAAACATTTCTAATACATTCGTAATTCGTTTAACATCAACCATCTAGTCATTAAGAGATAATCAAATAAAAGAAATAGTTCAATAACATAATTGTATAATTGCCAAAATGGCACCCATACATAGTCCGAATAAAATAATAAAGAAACGCTAGTGGAACATGCTCCACTAGCTCAACTCCTAAACTAAGCTAGAACATAAACAGTAGCATCCTCGAAAGCATGAGGACCTACCAAAAACCGGATGAATGCTGGACGTCCGGATAACTGCAGCGATGATCCTGTAGCTCTACCGTCCACCTGTGCCTGCACCTAGAATAGTAGAGTTTGTATAGGGTTAGTACACACTTGTACTAAGTATGGGTATATGCAAGCACACACCAAGGACATATATGAGAAAGAATAGCTCTTTCCTAACAACATGATTTTTGGAAGTCAAGTCAGTGGACTTGCCAAATTGAGATTAGGAAAGTTTCCAAATTTGGATTAGGAAAGTAAGTGAGCTTTCCAAATTTGGATTAGGAAAGTGATATCATGAGAATAACATACATCATCATACTTTTCACATTTGCACACAGCACATAACATTTACACATAGCACATATCATATAGCATACAGTACATTTTACATGTAGCACATAACTTCTTTCATATTATTTATTCATATACCATGAGACCTTGGAATCATGGACTTGACATTAAGACATCCCAGAAATGAGGGCTCAACATATGGGACCTCAACTAGGGAGTCTTCATTAGCAAACACAGAGTCTGCTTCATTCATTCATACGTACTTCATTTCATTTCCTTCATAGTCCAGTGTAACCACCGGTTATACCTAGGATGTAGTTTAAGACTTTCATTAGGTTCGTTGTGCAATGACCAAGAATGACCTAATGTCATTACTTGAATCTACTCACCTTTAGATTATCCTATCCTAACACCTTTGGAATCATTCATTTCATTATGTGCATCATTTGAGGCTGGCCTCATTCATTCATTGGGAACTCTAACTTTAACCGACATAGATCATGTGAACATCATGAAATCCAGTGTCTCCCCCACACCGAAAAGAGGTGGAATCACCGGCCAAAGTGATCCAATAACATGCTAGCGTACATGGGAATTTAACCCCGCCAGATCCCTATATTGGCAGTATAGGTTCAAAGACTAGGAGATATAAGGAGACCCATACCCGGCATGCCGGACAGTCTCATCTCATGAGAGTTACGTGAACCTCCGCCCTTACCAAAAGAAGGCATCACCGCTCATAGCTAGTCTTTCGGTGCTCAGTATAAAGTTCCATTACATTCATCTCATACGTCATGGAAGCTGGCTTCTAGTATGAGGACATCATAACTCATTAGATGATTTCTCATCTCATCATTCGTATTGAGTGTGTTAAGCTCAATACTCTCATTAGAGTGTTCATAGAGACTGGTCTCTTCATTATCTTACACTCTCATAGGTGAGTACGTATTGGTAACATTTACTTAGGCTCATTTGAGATTGCTCTCATCATTTACATTAGCCTCTTATCATGTTGTCACCACATTCATCATCATTAGCATCTTTGCTTTTCATAGTTATTCACCTCTTATTACGTGAATGTTCATTTCATCATATGCCAATGCACTTGGCCATTTGGTGTGTTTCACACCCTTACTTAACCCTTCTAGGGTTTCATTATTTCATTATTCATTTCATTATATGCCAATGCACTTGGCCATTTGGTGTGTTTCACACCCTTACATAACCCTTCTAGGTTTTCATTATTTCATTGTTCATTTCATAATTTCATTGTTCATCTCATCATATGCCAATGCACTTGGCCATTTAGTGTATTTACACTCATACTTAACCCTTCTAGGGTTCATCATTTCATTTCATACATCTTAGGTTCTTACTTTTGAACGTATGTTAGACTTATGTGTCTATACATACAAGCCATGAGGCTTCATTCATAGTTCGTTAAGTGATTCTTACATTCCTAAGATTACGTAGTACAAGACTTATGTATCTTGTATTTATGCCAAGATCTTGAATTTGATCTAAGTGGGTGGCATTATTCTTGGACATTTGTTCACGTATGACTTATGTATCAATACGGAAGTTTGGGCAAGGAAACCCAAGTCTTGAATCAATTGAATGTCATTTACATTTTTAATGGATTTCATTCTAATATTCATAACATTTTAACTCTAAGTCAAATCACAATATTTACATTAAAGGCTTACTTTTCTAATTAAAATCTCTCTTGCATTGGCCGATGGGTTGTGGGTTCAAGCCCCCTACAACCCCATTTCGTTTTTTTCTTTAATTTGTTTCGGCCTATGGGAGACTTTGGGACCCAAGGTCGAGTCCCCTCAGCCACACTACAATTCTCCTTTATTTTCCTTTCCCTTCCATTCGCTTAAGGATGAGAGGTTGTGGGTTCTAACCCCCACAACCTCTTTATTTATTCTCCTTTTTAAAAGTTGACTTATTTGAGTTGACTGTGAGGTTGTGGGGTCGAATCCCCACAGCCTCATTTTATTTTTATATTATCTCCCTCATCCACATAGAGGTCGTGGGTTCGAATCCCACGCCTCTCAAAATTTTTCCTTTATTTTTCCTTTCCTTGGTTTCTAACCGAGAGGGTGTGGGTTCGAATCCCACCCCTCTCATTTCTTGATTTCTTTTTCTTCACACATATTTCCCAGCCAAGGCAGGTTCTAATCCCCCTCACCACACGAATTTTCTTCTTCTTTAATTAAACTTTTCTTTCGATTTTAAAGGGGTGAGGTCTCGGGTTCGACCCTCAATGACCTCACCTAATCTTCCTTATTTTTCTTGGCATTCTAACCATCTTAATTTGGCAGCATATATCAACAAAAATGCTGGAAATTCAAAGTAATTTCTTTACTCATTTTTATATCCTTTTGTTAGTAAATTCGTAGGACAAGACATAGTTCGTTTGGTACGTTCTTTACTACAATTTTTCACAAATTCTTAACCAAAGGTTTACTCCTCAATTCAGCCACACTTCATGTCACATGAACATCATATTTTACTTCAATTTGTGTACATAAAACAACAAACAAAACATTAACAAAATTAAGCCTCTAGGCCGAGACTCAACATGCCATACATTTTTCTTTTCTTAATTCGAACCCACATACATAGCTGTCTTTTCATGAATTAACATACATCCAATACATTATATTCAACATAAACATCACATAATCCTAAGTCTACCAGCATTCATACCAACCTACATTCGTTGGGAGCTAATGACAGGGAGCATGAAAAGGGGAACAATCCTAGTTTCGAAATAGAATTGTCTGAGTCCTAAGGGTCTCTTGGGAAAGGGACCAAGAGTAAGAAGACCCATACCTTGTTTTCTTGTTAAATGTCCAGAATGCTGCCCAAGAAACTCCTCCATAAATCAGTCCAAACGCCCACACTCACAAGTCACCCGACTAGCGTAGTATGTTCTGCTTTAACGTTATCGGATTGCTTCTTCTTTGTGGTCTCTCTTTCAAGTTTTTGATGAACTTTTGCCTTTTCTTTATTTTCCTTTTGCTGCTTGTTTTCTCACGTTTTCAGCCAAGAAAGAAAAGAGTGAAAGAGAGAGAGAAGTCGTGCAAAGAGAGTGGGGAAAATGGGAGATAGAAGTCTAGTGTAGGTAGGACTTTGTGGGTTTGAATTAGTCAATTTATTAATTAATAAAAAATCTGATTTCTTTCTCCTAAATCAGATATTACTAATTATTTATTAAAACTAAATTAACACATTAAAATAAAAGCAAATTAAATCTTGCTCTTAGTGGGGTTCGAACCCGGTTGACCCCATTTTGCAAAAATGGGTCACTTCGTGTTGCCCCACCAGAATTTTATTCCTTTTTTGAACTTAATTAATTTAATAACTAATTACCCAGGGTAATTACAATATTACCCTTGGCCTGGAAAAGACCATATTACCCTTGGACCCTCAAAACTTAAGATTTTTTCTTTTGAGTCCGGTAAAAACTATTTCGATTAAATCTTCATTTTCGCGTGCCTCACATGGTTGGTTCCAACCTTTCCAAGCTCAATTAACTCCCCAAGTTAGTTGGCTTGGTCGTAGTAAGGGTTCTGAGGTCTGGTTCTACGCGTATCAATACGTGGGGACCTTGGTCTAATCGCAAGCATTCTTGAAAAACCTAAGTCTTGATCCTATTCATTTTTACATTATCCCCCCCTTAGGAACATTCGTCCCCGAATGACACTACTAACAATCTAGCATAATTCCAGTCAGATCATAACATAGTTACTATACACATTCAAGCAATAGCAACAAAGAATGGAGAGATAAGGAACCTTAGACTTAAGAGTAGAAAGTCTAACTTCAAGGGCTGAATAGATGAGGGTAGCGGGATCTCATGTCGGCCTCGGCCTCCCACGTAGCACCCTCAACAAGATGATTCGTCCACAATACCTTCACTGTGGCAATCTCCTTGTATACTCTATCAGCTCTTACATTTCCACCCGTTCGGACAATCCTTCATAATGTGACCCGATTTGCCACAACTATAACATCATTAGGGTCCATCATACATTATCCTCCATGCATTATGCCACACTTCCTATTAGGTGGCCTCTCCTGGGCTGTAAAGTCTTACGAACTTCAGTGAGTAATCCCTGACTGATATCGAGCCCTGCTTAAGGCTGATGAATTCCTCAACCTTAGTCTCCTTCATTTATCTGGGAAAAAACTGCTCTAGAGTAGCCATCTTGAAAAGATTCCAAGTAATAGGACCTCCTCCTAAGGCCTTGCTATCCTGTCACACTTTATACCAGGATTGAGCTACATCCTTTAGTTGGTAGGATGTCAACTCAGACTTCCTCACATCAATCAAACCCAACAGCCTGAGCTAGTAAAGTGCTAGCTTTGGCCATTTATACCAACGTTGTTCTTACTTCATCATCTGTCAACCCATCTGGGTTAACAGGCATCTCTATTCCAGCAGCTGGATCTGGGGGAAAACTTGGATTACCCCAGCAGCTGCTCCTCCAATATCTCCGCCTGCTTTTCTCCTTGTATTGATCTTTCGAAAACTTCAAGAGTTGATGTTAGACACGCTCATAACACCAAGAAAATCAGACATTAGGAAAGGCACGATAAGATCAGAAGAAGGGAAACTTTCCTACGCATCATGCAGTCTCTAATTCAGGATAGTGGTGCACTTCACTATCATGACTTAGAAACTACTCAATGCGGTTGATGTGAACTTATTATTTTCGTAATTTAACCTAGTGCTATGATACCAACTTTCTCACGACTGGAATCTAGACCCCAGACGAGACCGGCGTCGTTGACCTCTCAGAGGTCGCAGACAAGCCTACTTACGTCATTCTTACTTTACATAGGTTAATTTGAGCGGAAAATTTGAAACTTTTTGTTTCTAAACATTACTTACTAAACATTTCTAATACATTCGTAATTCGTTCAACATCAACCATCTAGTCATTAAGAGATAATCAAATAAAAGAAATAGTTCAATAACATAATTGTATAATTGCCAAAATGGCACCCATACATAGTCCGAATAAAATAAGAAAGAAACGCTAGTGGAACATGCTCCACTAGCTCAACTCCTAAACTAAGCTAGAACATAAACAGTAGCATCCTCGAAAGCATGAGGACCTACCAAAAACCGGATGAATGCTGGACGTCCAGATAACTGCAGCGATGATCCTGTAGCTCTACCGTCCACCTGTGCCTGCACCTAGAATAGTAGAGTTTGTATAGTACACACTTGTACTAAGTATGGGTATATGCAAGCACACACCAAGGACATGCATGAGAAAGAATAGCTCTTTCCTAACAACATGATTTTTGGAAGTCAAGTCAGTGGACTTGCCAAATTGAGATTAGGAAAGTTTCCAAATTTGGATTAGGAAAGTAAGTGAGCTTTCCAAATTTGGATTAGGAAAGTGATATCATGAGAATAACATACATCATCATACTTTTCACATTTGCACACATCACATAACATTTACACATAGCACATATCATATAGCATACATTATATTTTACATGTAGAACATAACTTCTTTCATATTATTTATTCATATACCATGAGACCTTGGAATCATGGACTTGACATTAAAACATCCCAGAAATGAGGGCTCAACATATGGGACCTCAACTAGGGAGTCTTCATTAGCAAATACAGAGTCTGCTTCATTCATTCATACGTACTTCATTTCATTTCGTTCATAGTCCAGTGTAACCACCGGTTATACCTAGGATGTAGTTTAAGACTTTCATTAGGTTCGTTGTGCAATGACCAAGAATGACCTAATGTCATTACTTGAATCTAACTCACCTTTTGATTATCCTATCCTAACACCTTTGGTATCATTCATTTCATTATGTGCATCATTTGAGGCTGGCCTCATTCATTCATTGGGAACTTTAACTTTAAACGACATAGATCATGTGAACATCATGAAATCCAGTGTCTCCCCCACACCGAAAAGAGGTGGAATCACCGGCCAAAGTGATCCAATAACATGCTGGCGTACATGGGAATTTAACCCCGCCAGATCCCTATATTGGCAGTATAGGTTCAAAGACTAGGAGATATAAGGAGACCCATACCTGGCATACCGGATAGTCTCATCTCATGAGAGTTACGTGAACCTCCGTCCTTCCCGAAAGAAGTCATCACCGCTCATACCTAGTCTATCGGTGATCAGTATAAAGTTCCATTACATTCTTCTCATACGTCATGGAAGCTGGCTTCTAGTGTGAGGACATCATAGCTCATTAGATGATTTCTCATCTCATCATTCGTATTGAGTGTGTTAAGCTCAATACTCTCATTAGAGTGTTCATAGAGACTGGTCTCTTCATTATCTTACACTCTCATAGGTGAGTACGTATTGGTAACATTTACTTAGGCTCATTTGAGATTGCTCTCATCATTTACATTAGCCTCTTATCATGTTGTCACCGCATTCATCATCATTAGCATCTTTGCTTTTCATAGTTATTCACCTCTTATTACGTGAATTTTCATTTCATCATATGCCAATGCACTTGGCCATTTGGTGTGTTTCACACCCTTACTTAACCCTTCTAGGGTTTCATTATTTCATTGTTCATTTCATCATATGCCAATGTACTTGGCCATTTGGTGTGTTTCACACCCTTACTTAACCCTTCTAGGGTTTCATTATTTCATTGTGCATTTCATCATTTCATTGTTCATCTCATCATATGCCAATGCACTTGGCCATTTAGTGTATTTACACTCATACTTAACCCTTCTAGGGTTCATCATTTCATTTCATACATCTTAGGTTCACTTACTTTTGAACGTATGTTAGACTTATGTGTCTATATATACAAGCCATGAGGCTTCATTCGTTGTTCGTTAAGTGATTCTTACATTCCTAAGATTACGTAGTACAAGACTTATGTATCTTGTATTTATGCCAAGATCTTGAATTTGATCTAAGTGGGTGGCATTATTCTTGGACGTTTGTTCACGTATGACTTATGTATCAATACGGAAGTTTGGGCAAGGAAACCCAAGTCTTGAATCAATTGAATGTCATTTACATTTTTAATGGATTTCATTCTAATATTGATAACATTTTAACTCTAAGTCAAATCACAATATTTACATTAAAGGATTACTTTTCTAATTAAAATCTCTCTTGCATTGGCCGATGGGTTGTGGGTTCAAGCCCCCACAACCCCATTTCGTTTTTTTCTTTTATTAGTTTCGGCCTATGGGAGACTTTGGGACCCGAGGTCGAGTCCCCTCAGCCACACTACAATTCTCCTTTATTTTCCTTTCCCTTCCATTCGCTTAAGGATGAGAGGTTGTGGGTTCGAACCCCCACAACCTCTTTATTTATTCTCCTTTTTAAAAGTTGACTTATTTGAGTTGACTGTGAGGTTGTGGGGTCGAATCCCCACAGCCTCATTTTATTTTTATATTATCTCCCTCATCCGCATAGAGGTCGTGTGTTCGAATCCCACGCCTCTCAAAAATTTTCCTTTATTTTTCCTTTCCTTGGTTTCTAACCGAGAGGGTGTGGGTTCGAATCCCAACCCTCTCATTTCTTAATTTCTTTTTCTTCACACATATTTCCCAGCCAAGGCAGGTTCTAATCCCCCTCACCACACGAATTTTCTTCTTCTTTAATTAAACTTTTCTTTTGATTTTAAAGGGGTGAGGTCTCGGATTCGACCCTCAATGACCTCACCTAATCTTCCTTATTTTTCTTGGCATTCTAACCATCTTAATTTGGAAGCATATATCAACAAAAATGCTAGAAATTCAAAGTAATTTCTTTACTCATTTTTATCTCCTTTTGTTAGTAAATTCGTAGGACAATACATAGTTCGTTTGGTACGTTCTTTACTACAATTTTTCACAAATTCTTAACCAAAAGGTTTACTCCTCAATTCAGCCACACTTCATGTCACATGAACATCACATTTTACTTCAATTTGTGTACATAAAACAACAAACAAAACATTAAAAAAATTAAGCTTCTAGGCCGAGACTCAACATGCCATACATTTTTCTTTTCTTAATTCGAACCCACGTACATAGTTGTCTTTTCATGAATTAACATACATCCAATACATTACATTCAACATAAACATCACATAATCCTAAGTCTACCAGCATTCATACCAACCTACATTCGTTGGGAGCTAATGACAGGGAGCATGAAAAGGGGAACAATCCTAGTTTCGAAATAGAATTGTCTGAGTCCTAAGGGTCTCTTGGGAAAGGGACCAAGAGTAAGAAGACCCATACCTTGTTTTCTTGTTAAATTTCCAGAATGCTGCCCAAGAAACTCCTCCACAAATCAGTCCAAACGCCCACACTCACACCTCACCCGACAAGCGTAGTATGTTCTGCTTTAACGTTATCGGATTGCTTCTTCTTGTGGTTTCTCTCTTTCAAGTTTTTGATGAACTTTTGCCTTTACTTTATTTTCCTTTTGCTGCTTGTTTTCTCACGTTTTCATCCAAGAAAGAAAAGAGTGAAAGAGAGAGAGAAGTCGTGAAAGAGAGTGGGGAAAATGGGTGATAGAAGTCTAGTGTAGGTAGGACTTTGTGGGTTTGAATTAGTCAATTTATTAATTAATAAAAATTATTAAAAAATCTGATTTCTTTCTCCTAAATCAGATATTAGTAATTATTTATTAAAACTAAATTAACACATTAAAATAAAAGCAAATTAAATCTTGCTCTTAGTGGGGTTCGAACCCGGTTGACCCCATTTTGCGAAAATGGGTCACTTCGGGTTGCCCCACCCGAATTTTATTATTTTTTTGAACTTAATTAATTTAATAATTAATTACTCAGGGTAAATACAATATTACCCTTGGCAGGAAAAGACCATTTTACCCTTGGACCCTCAAAACTTAAGATTTTTTCTTTTGAGTCCGGTAAAAACTATTTCGATTAAATCTTAATTTTCGCGTGCCTCACATGGTTGGTTCCAACCTTTCCAAGCTCAAATAAATCCCCAAGTTAGTTGGCTTGGTCGTAGTAAGGGTTCTAAGGTCTGGTTCTACGCGTATCAATACGTGGGGACCTTGGTCTAATCGCAAGCATTCTTGAAAAACCTAAGTCTTGATCCTATTCATTTTTAGGGTTGTTACAGCAAGTTCTTGGTATCAATGTATAATACTATTCACCTATCACAGGGTTCTTGAATTTCCCAATTTTACAAGGTAGATCTGTAATGAAAATTAGAGTTTTATTTAATCTCATGGGTTGTTTTGAATTATGATCTTTTGAATGTTTTTGTATTTTTTATGCATGAATTGAGCAAATTGTATATTTCTATGTTGAATTGCCATGAACCCACGTGAAATCTATGATTTCTTGACAATGATCATATAAAGAAGCTTTTGAACTATGAAATATTAATTTATGAATATATGCATGTTCTCTATGAAATTGGTGAAAATGATTTAATATTTGCTTTAAGATTGAATCATAAATGTTGTTGTTGTGAAAGGATTTCTCATACACAAAAAAGCATGATTGTGAAAGAGTTTCTCACATGAAGGACCCTTAAGGTTGAAAGGTTTTCTTACATAAGATGAATCAACACTAAGGAGCTATTCTAATGATAAGATAAGTTAAGACCAATAACGATTCCCTTGGATTTATACTTAGCACCGAGAGTATATTGAGATAGAAGCTCTGTAGTAAAGGTCGAGTTTCAAGTGGAAATCTCCTTACCCTATAACTATGTGCTACCATAGGAATTTTGTCATAGATAGACATTAACTAGTTGATCCACGTAAGTTAGAAGTTCATAGTTCTTACCTTGAAAAGTGAGGTCATCCCTTTTTAGTGTGGGGTAGACACTAGATTCAATGGTATAGCTCACATGGTCTCTCCTTCGGTTAAAGGTAAATCTCCCACAATAATGATATAAGGTTACTTCTCGAAGTATCTCAAAAGTGTTTTAAAGATGTTTATCTTGCAATGACCATGTTTATGATTTATGTTTTCTAACCCTTTTATCTTGTGTTAAACATACAAACTGCATATTCTGTAAAGTCCCTTTTTGGCATAATTTCCTAACTTTTATGCGTTGATATTATACTTGGTATATTCCATATACTAAAGTATACTTTTGCCTATATTTTTTCACTAATTTAGGGCCTAAGGCTTCCATTCCACATCTCTGTGGCTAGTGATCACATTAGTAGCTTTTTAAGTTTGGTGTGTCCTCAAGTCTTGAGGACTGACCTTTATTGCTTATCGTCTTTACATTTCCAAATTTTGTGTGATGTACGAGTAACGTCGCAATCACTCTTGATGTACTAGATGATTTGATACTATGTTAGATATTCCGCTTCATTTTATCAAACTCTTTATTATATAAAATTGTCTTTTGAATTCTTTAATTATATTATATTGTATGATGTATGCTAAGTGACTTTTGTAAGGCCTCTTGGGTTCCTATACGCCATGTCACATATAGGGTGTACTTTGGGTTAAAAATGAACAATATCCTCAAGAATCTTAATGCAAGATATAGCTACATAATAATCACAAATATAATTCAATAATCAGGAAATAAGATTCAATAATCAGTATCTCAATAACTCAAAACTTAATATCAACTCATCTCAAGAATATTCTGATTGAAGGGTATAACCTTAGATTACACTTTTGCTGATCTTTAAGTACATGTCGGGCATGAGTTTGAACTAGTCCAACATTATGATAGCCTTACGTACCTTGAAGAATGAAGTTTTTTGCGAAATTGATGAAATTTTAAGAACTATAAAAACCCTAGATTTTCTCCTCTTGTAACATTGCTCTAATGACTTGATGTGTTAATGAATGTAAAAGAACCGATTAAAAACATTGTTGTTTAGGCTTAAAATTGAGATTAAAACGATGTAATTTTAACTACCAAATGTATAGGGGAATGATCAAAATAAGCGCAACTTTAAAACTTACGAGCTGTCTTAAAAGAGAGTATTCACGGACCATTTAGGTATCCACAGTCTGTTAAAAATTTCGCTAGCCATACAGCTATCCGTGAAACGTTGACTGTTTGATAAGGTCTAATTAAAACGGGCATAACTTTTTACTTCGAACTTGAAATGAGGTAAACTAGGTGGCGTTGGAAATAAGATTCAATGACTTTAAATTTGATAGGTCATGAAAAAACTAATTACTTATGGTTTGGGAGATATGGTCATTTTAAGGTTACATTACACTTTAAAGTTGATGTATGACCTATACTAACCCTTAATGTAACGTAGAAAACTCCAAAAACGTCTAGAGTTCCATCAAAGTGACTTACCATTTGGCGGCCCTCGACAGTTGTGGACCTTACGATTAACGGAATGTGGTCCCTTTCATGAGTCGTTTAGGCTTCAATGAAGGATCCATTTTTCTTAGGGTTCTGGACATGTTTGTGGACACTTTTAAACCTTTTTTCAAGTTCAAGGTGTTATACGAACGATTCAAATTTTTAGAAGTAGAGTTGTGAGGTGTTATAGAATGATTCGGGTCTTAGCTTAAAATATTTTAGGGTGTTACTGTATCTTCCCTGTCATGACCGGAATCTAGACCCCAGATGACACCAGCGTCGTTGACCTCTCAGAGGTCGCAGACAAGCCTAACATACGTCATTCTTACTTCATCTAGTTTAATCTTAGCAAAAAATTTGAACTTTTTTTTTTCTTATTTCATGCTAAACATTTTAAACTCAACATGATGGGCGTTCACAAATCAACCATCTAATATAGAGATAATCCAATGAAAGAAACAGTTCATAATTGCATTAAACGTATTTTCGCCAAAACGGCATCAATACAAAGTCTGAAATGAAAGTGGAAAGAAACACTAGTGGAACATGCTCCACTAGCTAAAGCCTACATCTAAGCTAGATAATAACGGTAGACATCCTCGAAAGCATAAGGGCCTACCAAGTCCAGATGAAAGCTCCACGTCCGGATAGCTGCAACGTCAACCTGTAAGCTCTAGCATCCACCTGTGCCTGCACCTAAAAATATAGAGTTGTATAGGATTATTACACACTTGTACTAAGTATGGGTATATGCAAGCACACCCCAAGGACATGCATGAGTAAGAATAGCTCTTTCCTAGCAACATGATTATGGAAAGTCAAGTCAGTGGACTTGCCAAATTGGGATTAGGAAAATTAGTGAACTTTCCAAATTTGGATTAGGAAAGTCAGTGAGCTTTCAAAATTTGGATTAGGAAAGTCAGTGAGCTTTCCAAATTTGGATTAGGAAAGTCATGCCATGAGAGTAACATGCATCATCATACTTATCATATTGCACACAGAACATAACATCTTAAACATAGCACATATCATATAGCATATAGCACATAACATCTTTTATAACATTAATTCATATGCCATGAGACCATGGAATCATGGACTTGACATTAAGACTTTCCAAAATGAGGGCTCAACATATGGGACCTCAACTAGGGAGCCTTCTTTTAGCAAACACAGAGTCTGCTTCATTCATTTATACGTACTTCATTTCATTCATTCAAAAGCTAGTGTAAACACAAGTTATACCTAGGATGTAGTTTAAGATTCTCATCGGGTTTGCTGTGCAATGATCAAGAATAACCTAGTGTCATTACTTGAGTCTAGCTCACCTCTTGATTATCCTATCCTAACACCTTTGGTATCGTTCATTTTGATAATGTGCATACTTTGAGGCTGGCCTCATTCATTCATTGGGAACTTTAACTTTAACCGACATAGATCATGTGAGCATCATAAAATCCAGTGTCTCCCCCACACCGAAAAGAGGTGGAATCACCAGCCAAAGTGACCCAAAACATGCTAGCGTACATGGGAATTGAACCCCGCCAGATCCCTATATTGGCAGTATAGGTTCGAAGACTAGGATATATAAGGAGACCCATACCCGGCATGCCGGACAATCTCATCTCATGAGAGGTACGTGAACCTCCGCCCTTCCCAAAAGAAGGCATCACCGCTCATAGCTAGTCTATCGGTGCTCAGTATAAAGTTCCATTACATTCAACTCATACGTCATGGAAGATGGCTTCTAGTATGAGGACATCATAGCTCAATAGATGATTTCTCATCTCATCATTAGTATTAAGTGTGTTAATCTCAATACTTTCATTAGAGTGTTCATAGAGACTGGTCACTTCATTAACTTTACACTCTCATAGGTGAGTACGTTTTGGTAGCAATTAGTTAGGCTCATTTGAGATTGTTCTCATCTTTTACATTAGCCTCATATCATGTTGTCACCACATTCATTAACATTAGCACAATTGCTCTTCATAATTACTCATCCCATTTTACGTGAATGTTCATTTCATCATATGCCAATGCACATGGCCATTTGTGTGTTTCACACTCTTACTTAACCCTTTTAGGGTTTCATCATTTCATTACATAATAATCATTTCATCGTATGCCAATGCACTTGGCCATTTAGTGTGCTTTACACTCATACTTAAACCTTCTAGGGTTACTTCATTTTATTACATACATTTTAGGTTCACTTATTTTTAAACGTATGCTAGACTTATGGGTCTATACATACAAGCCATTAGGCTTCATTCATAGTTCGTTAAGTGACTCATTTCTTTCTAAGATTATGTAGTACAAGACTTATGTATCTTGTATGTATGCCAAGATCTCCGTTTCGATCTAAGTAGGTGGCATTATTATTGAATATTTAATTCACGTATGACTTATGTATGAATACAGAAATTTGGGCAAGGAAACCCAAGTTCGAATCCCTTGGACAACACTTACATTTTTCCTTGATTTTATTTTTAGTCCTCATGACATTGGGACCCTATATCGAGCCCCAACATCAACATTTCTTTTTAGTTCCTTTTCTATAGAAACTTTCTCCCTTGGCCGAGGGGTTGTGGGTTCGAACACCCACAGCCCCCTTTTATTTTCCTATTTATTTTCCTTGTCTACTTCGCATTAACCACGAGGTTGTGGGATCAAACCCCCACAACCTCTCTTTATTTATTCTTTATTTCGCTTGGGACTGGGAGGTTGTGGGTTCTAACCCCCACAGCCTCCTTATTTTATTTTCATTTAAATGTTGACTTATTTATGCGTTGGCAGTGAGGTTGTGGGATCGAGCCCCCACAGCCTCACTTTATTTTCTTTTATTTTCCCTTTCTCCTTTACTCTCCTTCACAGCCTTGAGGTCGTGGATTCGATCCCCATGCCTCACATTTCCTTTCTTTTATTTTTCTTTCACTTCATTCGCTGCCTGGAGGTCGTGGGTTCGATTCCCACGCCTCCCATTTTATTTTATTAATTTTTGCACTCTACTTTCTCAGCCAGCGTACTCCATTTCGATTCCCCCTATTCCCATTTCTTTTCTTGCGATTTCAAGGCAGTAGACGGGTGAGGTCACAGGTTCGAATTTTGGTGGCCTTTCCCTTTATTCTCAAATAAATTTCCATATTTATTCCTCTACATTTAGCCTAAACTAAGCTTGTAAGTTGGCAGGAAATTTAGTCATTTTCTTTAGCTTATTTTCACCAACATTTTCATTGAAATCTTAGGGAAATTCATATATCTTCTAACACTTTTTTGGGTGCATTTTCATAGGTTTGTTTAGCCAAAATATTGATACTCAAATCAGCCACACCTCCATTTTAATGAACATCACGATTTACATAGGTGTATGCACGTAAAATGACAACCAAAACATTATCAATTTGAAGCCTTAAGCCGAGGACTCCATTTACAGTAACATTTTTGCACATGCACACACTTGCACAAAATTTTGAATACATGGTTGTCTTTCATACGATTTCAAGTACACAAACATTATCATATTCATCACGAAAATATAACATACACCTAAATCTACCAGCAATCATACCCAACCTACGATTCATTGGGAGCTAGTGACAGGGGCATGCAAAAGGGGAAACAATCCTAGTTTTCGAATGAATAATATGAACCTTAAGGGGTCTCTTGGGAAAGGGACCAAGAGAGAATAAAACCCATACCTTTTTGACGTTAAACCCTTGACTTACTGCCCAAAAACTTCACCCAAGAATACGTCTAAGCCTCCGCAATATCAACTCCACTCGAATGACAACCTCCCTTAGCCTAGTGTGCGATTAACGTTTGTTTTCTTGTGATTTCGTGTGAGTTCTTCAAGTGTGAAGAACTTGGTTTATTTTTCTGCTTTTGTATCTTATTTTGGCAGAGAATTTTCATGTGAAAGAATAAGAGAGATTGACCGTGAGAGTTGCGAGATAGACGTGAGAGTGTGGGAGTTATATTAGGCTTAGGAGTCTAGTTTAGGACTTAGTCAAATAAGGTTTAGTTAATTATTAAAAATCTGATTTTTATTTTATTTTAAATCAGCTAATGAATAATAATTATTAATTAATTACATTAATTCAACAGCTTAAATAAAAATCACATTAATTCATTGCTTCCACCTAGGGTCGAAGCCGGGTGGAGCAAGACTTCACTTCAAGAGCTCAATTTCGGCCCTCTCTCCCCAAATTGCCCCTTAACCTTATTAATTAAATAATTAATTACATATTTAGGGTAATTACGATACTACCCTTAGCCAGGAAAAAGACCATTTTACCCCTAGACCCTTCAAACCTAAGATTTCCTCTTTTTAAGTCCGGTAAAGACTCCTTCGAGTGAATCTTTGTATTCGAGAGCCCTACATGGTTGTACCCAACCTTTCCAAGCTCAACTAACTCCCCAAGTTAGTTGGCTTCGCTGTAGCAAGGGTTTCGATGTATGGTTCTACGCGCATCAATCCGTGTTAACCCTGGTCTAATCATAGGCATCCTTGACACATTAAGCATTTCTTATCTTATTCATTTTTAGGGTTGTTACATTCCCCTTGGGATCATTCATCCTAGAATGATGGGTGGACTGAGAATGGAAAGGAAAGAAGTTAGTGTTACTATTTTTCTAACTTCTAAACTTGCCTACTAGCATAGGTAAAAAAAATGTATACTAAGATTTGGAACTCTGTATAGAACATTAGTGAAGAACGATATTGTTTTGAACATAGTCACGCTCTATCTCTAGTTTCATACCCAAAACAAAGGTATGTGGGTATGAAGTAAGAATAGGACTATTATGCCATAAGGAATACAACTGCTAGCTTTTAAGCCTAGCAACACCTCTAAATCATTCCCTCCTTTATGAATATTGCACCTCATTAGTTGCAACTTATAACACCTACAAGGGGTTATGGCTACTCTTACCAAGGTCTAAGTTAAAATGTCTGCTCAATGTTCAAGCCTAATCTCTAAGCCATAAGATTTAGAATATGAGATGTTTATACTAATCTAAACCACAAGATTCATGTTATATGACTCTATTGGAAATATCAACCATGAAAACTACTCCTTACCACTACATTCAACCACTCTTCAAGTCCTAGTGAAGAACCATCTAACGCATCATCTATTAGTACATATCTAACAAAACCACATTCAAGCCCAGTACTATAGTAAATCAGTGGAATCCTACTAACCAATCCTTCTAAGCATTTGTCCTTCTTTCATCATCTCAATCAATTGAAATTTTATGCATTACTATCAGGAACCGAGAAATTGCTCTAATTTAACTATAACTCATAGTAAAGCACCATCTTGTTCATCCTCCACATTCTAACATTAGATGGGATAACAACACCACCTCCACCACAATAAGAAATACCAACTTTCTCATTCTATGATTACTTAACTACTATCGATTATATCGCTTTCTAAAATGAAAATGATCACTAAAATAGCTTAGGGTGAAAGATCATAACTTTGATTTATTCAATATATCTGATATACGAATATGCATGACATATCATTATATTGCTTGGCATTGAGAGTAATTCATGATTTATTGAGATTGAGCTTACTATGAGACACGAGTTCTTATATGAATAGGTTCATATCATAAGGTTGGTATGCATAACAATATGGACTAAGATTGAGATCATTGTACTGAAGTCTTTTCCCCTCATTCTGGAAACTAAGAAACATATCACTTTTTCAGAAGTGTATGAGCATAAGTCATGAACACAAATTTAATATTATAGGCATCAACGTGATGTTCTAACGACAGATCTTTTAAGGATGCGCTAGTGTATGAATTGCTCAAGATATCACTCTAACTCTTTCCTAAGATATTACTATCTGATTCTCAAAATTTGACTTGGTTACTCATCTTATCATCTTTCCCTAGGTTTGAAGATGATACTTTACGGTTATGGATCTATTTCTTTATCTCAAAACTAGTCTATATTTGCTTTAATTACTAGGAAAATTTTAGTCTTATGGCTATTGAAATCTCCATGAGCATGCACTAAGATTCCTTCTAACAATTCTTTCTGATATACTAACACTTAGCATCTTTCTACTTCTATAGAAGACCAATAATCTTTGCCCCATTGACTATATATTATCCCTCAACATTACTATTAAGGGTAATGAATAATACTTACATCAGCCTATCCCATATTTTCAACTCAACTATACTATCTAGGCAAACATGAAAAAAATCATAAACTCAATTAGAACCTCGTTTGACTACATTCGATCTCCAGTACATCCCTTAATACTCTTTCTAATCTAATGACTTAGTCATACTTTATTTATCTCATGTAAAGGTAATAAAATTACACTTGAACCATTCACATGCATTGCAACAAACATCTTTGATTCTTCACCTACTCTATGTCAAATCTAAGAGATGAAATACAAAAACTAACATCATCACCTTCTTACTGTCATTTTTTTTGTCACGACACTAATCTCAAATTCAAGCTTAGTGTATAGTACTAAACACATATATAAATATAAATTCTCACATATTATACTAACTTACAACTACTAGAAAAAATTAAGAAACACTAGCCCACTAAGACCTCATGACAAGTAGTCAATCTTTATCTCTTTACTTACATACTTATAGTTTACCATGATATTTCCTTTCACGGCCTAAGTACTATATACCCATTCACTATACACCATTGAAAAATTATTACTATATCCTTCTAAAAATCATGGATCTCCCTATAAAATCATAGGTCTAACCTAGATTTATAACCGCATGAATACACTACTCTATTGTTCAATACTTATACAGGGCCTTCACTAACATAATTTTACATTGACATAACTGTTACTCATCAATAATAGTAACTTTAACTCTACCTTCTATAATGAAACCTATAAAAACTCATCACTTCTTAGTCTACCAATTAAATAAACCCCTCATTAATAACTTATAGGGGGCAAGAATGAAACAACATATATTACTTCATTACTATCTCTCTTTCTTAGATTACTATACCTCTAAATGCATTCTTATAACTCTGGGCAATTCTACTACTAGTGGCTCATAACATCACAGCTCATGCCATCTTTCAAGTGAAAACTTACCCAAGCATTCTAGAACACACTGACCTCATAAGGGTCTCACCTAAATAAAGTTTAGAGAACAGAATTTGGGAGTTCTTCTTGTTTTAACCTCAAATGCATGATTTATATGAATAAGGGTGCATTCTTTCAAGTCAATACACTTAAGCTCACTCACGAGTTACTCTTGAGCCCATATACAATCTCATGCCTTTCTGAAGACTCTTGATAAAAATAACTCATCGATGAGTATATCGACTTCGGTTTTTAATCACCTTAAGTATGAGGCGTAGTCAAATAGATTTGAAAAATGCACGAGTTCGGATAAGTTCCTTATGACACAGTTAGATTACACAATTTAGAGTATGAACGAAGGGGAACATTTCATATATATATATATATATATATTCCCTCTTTTATAGAACTGGGGCCCCTCATATATAATATCCCACTGACATGGCCTCATAGACACTCTAAGACAATTGAACTTTGTTCTCCTATATCAAGTTTTCCACGCCCCAACCCTACACCGAGGACGTGGATTGCACTAGAGAACCACTTTTGATCCACAAATGATCCCTTGGCCTAACTGACTACTTAACTCAAGTCTCACTCAAGCAATAATAGGCTTAAACTATAGTTTTATCTCAAAATAAAACACAAGTGGAATATGTGAAAGTACTGATTGCAATAATGAAAATAGTTTGCAAAACATCTTTGAAGAAATAAAGCATTAATAGACTCGTCGACTCTTTTTATCTATGAATCCTCTACTAATAAAATAGGATGACGGGAGAAAAACCACGATTTTCTCAAAACTAATAACTACAAAGTAAATATGGAGTCCACCGAAATACAACGAGGATCACCAAAAGCTAGCTTGAGTGTATAGAGATCTCAACGAAGCGCCTGTTGATGATCCTGAACACATATATCTTCATCATAAAAAGATGCAGGTCGAATGACATCAATATATTTGAATATACAAGAATGTAATATTGTTGAATCGAAATAACATAATGAAAACTTTAATAGATAAAATCTATACTGAAAATGAATGTAAGAAAGTAAAGGAGTTAAATCATTTAAAGCTTTAGAAAGAACTGAATCATCTCCGAATTAAACATAATAAGTTATTTCTAAAAAAACACTTTAACTTTATCGTGATATACTTTGATCGACAACCATCACTATGACCTACGTGACGATACAACATCTCGTCCATGATGCTAGAACCTTCCTACATAATTCTGTGATATAACACCACTCAACTAAATGGATCAACTAAGATCTGCCCAAAGGCATTAAGGATTCATCTAAAAAGTATTAACATGTACCATTGTTGGTAAGACATTGTTTATGGATGTTGTGAGTTGTCTGAACTCTCCCCCATATAAGTTCTTAATACTATTCCAATTAATATATATGCCCTTCCTCAAATCAATAAAACATACTCATTCCTTGGTTTCATATAGTTGCTCAGACTATCCTATGCAAAGAGGTAACTGCTCTAAGATATCTCTCATACTAATTGCTTATTTAGAAAACAAGATTTCTCTTTCCTCAACGTAAATATACATTTTGGGTTGAGATAATTACTCAAAAAAGGCCTCATTAAGATGTTAATTTTTTGTACTCAATATTTCTGGAAACGCATTTAACTTTTCTCAAAAAAAATTATCTTTCTTAATGTAAAAATGAAACATTTTGGAAATATAGTTCACCTAATACTCTTGCTAAAATCTTTGTCAAGCTCAACTCAAGAATACTCCAATCTAAAGATAGAACCCTAGAATAATCTTTTACTCATATTAAAATAGATGTAGGGCGTGATGATGAACTAGTAGAATAGTGTGATAGCCTTATATACATGGAAAAATGTAATTTTTTGAAAAATCGATGAAACTTGAAGAACGCTCAGACCCCTAGATTTTCTTCTATTAGAACCTTGCTCTAAGGACTTTACGCGTTAGGGTGAATGTAAAAGAACTGACTAACACTTTCTAAGCCCTTACAAATGTGTAAGACATTGTTGTTTAGGCTAAGAATTGAGATTAAAATTACATAATTTAAGTACCAAACAAATAGGGAAAAGACTAAAGTGACCCCGACTTACAAACTTATGAAGTAACTTAAACGGGAGGCTACATGGACTGTTTAGGGCTCCACCTTCCTTTAAATACATAAATGTCCATATAGCCATCCGATAAACTTTGAGTGTGTGATAGGGCCTTACTAAAATGGGCGGACCATTTTTACTCCGAACTCGAAATGCGGAAAACATTATGGTCTTGGAAAGAGGATTCAAAGACTTCAATTAGATAGGTAATGGGACCACTAATTCTTTTTGTTATGAAAGATATGGTGTTTTAAGGTATCTTTAAACTTAAAAGTGGATTGCTTACCTATACAGACCCTTAAACGGACCGCAAAAGCCACCACAGACCGTCTAGAATCCCTCCAGGGTGACTATTCATTAGAAGAACTGAATGGTTTTGCACCTTGACCTAAATAGAATGTGGTCCCTTTCACAAGTCACTGATGTCACATCCGGGGAGCACCTCCTAGAAGTAACATGGCGTACTTGACCTCTCGGAGGTCTTATACAAGCCCATAGTTATCATTCATCGCATTGTCATAGTAAATTTAGCGGAAAATTTAAAACTTTTCATAGCACATTATATGCTAGAAACTTCACTTCATATATATAAAATATGATAAATACATATTTAGACTCGAGTCTCTTTTTGCCATCCTAGACTCAACATCGTAAGAGTATACTAGGGACACTTGCCTTATAACATAATACGTAACAATATAATAACAAGACTTTAAACATAACTTGACATAGGACATCCTTGAATCTTAAAGACTCCTTTTTCTTGAGCTTGAGAAACACATAACAAGCTCCTCAATCATAGATACATCCTTTTTAGAATCCATAACCTACACTTTGTGTTAAAAGTAGAGAAGAATGGAGTTAATACAAGAATGCACTAATTATGGCAACCATGCAAAAACATGCATTTAAAAGGGACATTTTTCTTGAAATCATACTTCATGCCTTTTTGAGGAAATCTTCATAAAACATTGTTACAATAAGCATTATACCACTTACATACTTAATATAGGCATATTCAATGGTCATACATCATATAAATCACATATAGAGTTTAAGACACATTTGAGGTCACTTTACAGTAACCGATTTATACTTTACAGTGAATCCTTTAACTTCTTACTTTCCCATTCTCCCAAGTAACCCGCTAGTGATACTTGTTGCAATTAGTAAACCTATCATGAGACCACAAGCCTTAATATCCAATTATTACATCAACATACTAAGCGAAGATAATTTCATTTATGTCAAGCAAGACCTTCGTGATATAATCATTAAGACCAACATAGTGAATATAAGAACAACACCACATCACACAGACACTTTTCGTGCACATCTTCATAGACGTATACTACAAAGTCATGCAGAAGGAACATATACATAGACATGCATTATAACACCTTCCTAGGAGTTCCTTCAAGAGCCACTTGTGCAATGCATAGGTGAAGTCCCATACCCCCACATACACTAATCAACTACCCTTAGGTTATCCTAGTTAGGGTCCTTACTTTACTTCCATTGTCCATTTTACTTTAGGGAAACTACAGCCTCAACCAACACTACGTCCATGGGTAATAAACATGGAATTTGGTGTTGTAGAGACTTATACCAAGGGAAGGTGCTCCATTAGCCAAAGTAGAACATTAACATATATGCTAGCATATTATGTTAAATTCACTTGCTAGATCATATGTGGAAAGCATAGTTTATGGAAGTAACAGATATACATAACCATTTACATGCTCATTAGCATTGGAGCTTCATCTCATGAGAAACCATGGGTGAATCTTACTCAAGGAAAGTAAACACCTCATGTGGAACCATAGGTTAATGTTCCTCTAAGGGAAGTCGACACCTTATGAGAAACCACAGGTGAATATTCCTCCAAGAGAAAGCAAAACCTCTCATTGTCAAGTTCACTTGGTGCTAAGTTAAGTTCCCTTTATTGAAAAGCCTTTATTACATTATTTCATAAAACATGGACTTAGGATATTTACTCCTCAAATGTTTATAGAATATTCAAGCACCTATCTAGTTTTAGGGTACACTCGAGCACACCTTTAAAGGCCCCTCTATTGACTAGATCTTCATACATGTGTGTGTGTATACTTATATGTGAGCAAACCTTTCACATAACACATAAATGTCACACATATTCATATATCAATGCATAAGTCTATAGGTATAACTATATGATCAATCCTTTTTTATAAACACACCAAGACACTATGCACATTCATACTTTATCATATCATATACTTAACACCATAGAATATAAGTCATATTCATAAAATGTTCAAACAATCCTATTCATGTACTAGGAAGACCAACCAGGAACTATCCTATCAAGGCACACATATTCAATGCATAGACAAGGTTCCATACCCTTTCCTATACTAGTACACCTAACAAGTAATCCTAGTGAATGATACATCACACAACATCATAGAATAGATAGCATAGCAAAAGACTCATTTATTCATGACTTACAACATCTTACAGTAAGCTCTAGTCTTTATGCTCCTATATTAGCTTTACATCAGATATAACATTATAAGACCTCATCATAGGCATGAAGTACACATAAACTTCACATAACCATTTACATGCTCATGACATTAGAAACACAACCTAGATCATAGCTAGAATAGTAAACTAGGCATAGGCTTCACATAGGTTGATCATCACCAACACACATTCATAGTATAATTGCCTTCAAAGCCATGTTAACATCGCATATATATATATATATATATATATATATATATATTGGTGATAAAGTAAACACCTCCACCATAAGTGGACCATACAACACAATGTCATACAAGGCTTCATCAACTATTAATACTATATGAAAGTAAAAGAGATAAGCATTCTTACTATTTTCTCACCTTTGAACATCCTTGATCAATACTCCTTTTTCATCAACAATTAAAATATAAAGGCAGTAGCTAAATATGCTTTAATCATAAAAGAAACTATGCATAAGACACTACAAGACCATGCTACAAACAAGTACAATATATCACCAACATACTAGAAACTAGAAGGACATAGATCTTTAATCTTGAATGATTCATACCCAAAATTCATCAATAACATCAATATAAGGCAGTAGTTAAAGAAATCATAACCTAAACGAAACCCTACTACTATTTCCATAAACTCGAGATTACAGTGAATAAGATGCTTTAACAATCAATAGAAAAATAGAGATCAATTCCTCAATACTCAATCCATATTGGACCTACAATACATAATTCATCATCACATAATATCATGGGCAGTAGCTAACCATCAATTTGACATAAATAAATTTCATAATAAGCATGCTAGCATCAAGATCATAAAATACTACATTATAGACTAGCTTTATTCAAACCTTCATGTTCATGGTCACTCATCAACAATTCACTATCAATACACATACTAGGCAGTAGATATAATCAATTCAACATTCTAGAATAATAATTCAATCAATATACATTCAAGATCACAAAGCCCACACATAGGCTAAATCGAGACTTTGAAGGGAGCATATGTTCATCATGCAATTGGATTAAAATTCATGTTACATTCAACATATTAACTTAAATTCATCATTAGGAAGCCATTAAAATCATTTTAAGAAAGAACCCATGGCTAGGTTGAAGAAGAAGAGATTTGATCATATTTTTCTATTTGAAAACATTGAGATTAACTCTCTAGATGGAAAGATAACTAGAGATGAAGGATCACCATACCTATATTAGATGAAGAACCCACTAAAAATTAGTGAAGAACCCATGAGAATCAAATCTACAAGCTGACCTTGAACTTTACCTTCAGTGGAGGTTTCTAGAGAGGATATTTTGGGAGCTGGAGGTTTGATTTTTGAATGGAGGATTGGGTATGGGTTATTCACGTTTTTTATCATCTATATATAATTAAAAATAACCAAATAAAACAAGTAGGGTCAGTTTAGCACGTGGGGTGAATTTCCCATTCACCCCATAATTAGGCAGTGTGCATGGCAGTTCTGCAGGCCTGCATCGACGGACACAATCGACGCCTCGTTGGCCCATCGACGGACCGTATGTGGCCTCCGTAGTTTGGGTCTAAGGCTGTCATATGGCTAAGCCTTCTCCAGGATAAGTTTCCATCGGCTCCTCCCCATTGAAGGGGCGTCAGTCAATAAAAGGGGTGTCGTTTGGCTCAGTCGGTTGACACTGCCAAGGCAGTGTCTCGACAGCCTTTGGGTCCTTCTTGAGGTCCTCTTACGGGGCCCTTGGGAAGTCGTACCGGAAGTTTCCAATGGGAATATACACCTTAACATGTTTAAGAACGTCCATGCAAGTTTCACACGAAATAAACATGTAAAACACATCAAAACATGCAAGGCACACTCAAGACACACATGAACGTCTCAAGGGCTAACTTTCGAACGTCTTAGACGTTTGACCTCCAAACTTCATGAAACTAAATACACTTATTATAAAAGTCATTATTACTAATTTTAAGACTTCATAGGCCTATTACATACAAATAAACATATAAAAGCATCTAAGGCCCCTTTGGTGACTAGTCATCGATCGCCTTGGTCGTCCCTTGACGTTTGACTTCCAAATTACCTCAAACATTAGACACTGACTCAATACCACATTATGCACCATTTTAGGACCTTAGAACCTTATGAACAACATGTTAGGCTCTAGACACCCTAACTCATTTTTGGGTTGTTACAATATCCCCCACTTGGGAACATTCGTCCTCGAATGACATTTAGAACATTTTAATCACAACAAGGACTTTAATGAATCATAGAGAATCTTACCATATTCACAACATAATTATATAGAAGTCGATGCACCAAAATCACACGAAACACAATTTCAAACCATTTATCACTCAATGCAACACAAGTAAGCAAAACATTTATTCACTCACTATTTAATACATCAAACACTTAGGCTCTTATCATGTTCATAGGAGGAACATCCTTCTCCTAATCATAACATGGTCTTTTCATTTTATATTTATTAAGAGTGCATCATGCAACCATCATTAATTTACACTTAGGCGGATTCAACAACACTCAAGAACAAATATGCACTCATACTTCAATGCACTTAGACTTGAGTTAAATAGGTTGCCAAGGTCTTTATTAATTATACATACTGCCATGAGGGCCATACTCAAGCATACCATGCTTAGTTGTGTCCATGGAGGAATATCCTTCTCCTCAACAAACTTACATGTCTCATGAGTTCATAGGCAAGCAATGCATAAAGGTCAACTTTACTGTAAATATGAGAATTTCTCAACTTTTTAACCAAACCATGCTCAAACTCCCCCTGGTGAAGTCTAAATGGTAAGTCACCCCAAGCACATCACAACAATAGGAAGCCATTTCACTACATTTCAATTTTTCTAAGCATATCACAATCCTTCATAAGCAAGCATCAATTTGAGATACTAACACAATGTATAGGCATACACAAGGGCACTTAGCTAAACATGTCTTCACTTTTCAAAAGTGCGCCTAATATCATGTTTTCAAACCATAGAAGTCACACAAACTTCAAGAGACTCAACACTTTTCACTTTAAAGAGGCTCAAATTTTCATTCTAAGGATAAGCCTTACACATCACAAGTAACTACAATTAAGTTTCTTGCCTTATCTCTTGAAGTCAAATGCACAACTAGCATATTAAGATGCACAATCAACATGTATTTGATCAAAACTCTTTTTCAAGTACTTTGGAATCTTCAAAATATCCTTAAAGTAGTGTCAATCAATACATACCAAACATATAGAGGTCATGCAATTTATACTTTATACAAACCTCCTATCATGAACTAGCTTACTAATAGTTTATAAGATTCAAGCTCAAGTAACAATAGTAGGACAAGGTAGAAAATATCTACAACCTTACTACTCCTTCACCATCCCCCACATAGGGTTAACCCAATTTAAGAGAAACTTAACCCAACAATAAGAGGATCTTAACTTATCAACCTTCATTTTCATCTTATAAAAGTGATTACCATTTTTAGAATAACTTACAGTAACACATAAAAGGGACATCAAGAGTCATTCAAAATCTTATCATCTAGGCCAATAATCTCCAATCATCAAGTTAAGTCATACTACCTAATCACACAAGGTTTATAACAATACCATAGATACCAAGGTCATACAACATTTAGGGGAAACAATAGGGAGACTTAGCCATAAGGACTTTTCTTTGTCATTCAACCTTACAGTAAGGTGACTTCTAGGTCAATCAAACACGCATCATTACCCTACCAAGACTAGTAAACTACCTTCACACCTGGATCAAGTCTATACAAAGGATTCCAATCCATACTAGGCAACTATAAAGGACCACATATATACAAAGGGAAACACTCCACACTTTTAAACACATATTCTTATGGCATCATGCTTTCATAGGTAGTCACTAAGCATTTTAAGCTCAAATCATATCATTAGGCTACTTTCATATAAAACCATATAGTAACACATCATTCCAAAAGAAACTCATTTTAATAATAATAAATCCTAGCATGCTTTTAATTATATTATAGCATAATCTTCATATATCATCTCATTTCACATAAAATTCATATATAGCCATAAATGGCATCACATCATCAAAACATGCCAAATATTCACCTTCATGCATACTCATCAAACCATAAAACCAAGATAAGCATTAAACTCACCTTTTCTCTCTCAAGCATTGAGATACCATCTCATCCAAGCAATCACATCTAAAAGATCACCGAACAAAAAATATAAGAGATAGATCTTATAGAGTTAAGTTCTATGGCACGATATGAGAATGACGAAGAAGGAAATCTCTATTGTACTATAGCCTCCCACACCACGGATGTGTCGCGACTCACCACCAATGATACGAGACTCTACTAGACGTGGAAATATGAGACTTTTAGAACCTAAAACCACTTTTATAAACCTCATCCTCTGATACCACGTTTGTCACATCTGGGGAGCACCCCCTAGAAGTAACATGGCGTACTTGGCCTCTCTGCGGTCTTATACAAGACCATACTTATCATTTATCGCATTGTCATACTAAATTTTGCGGAAAATTTAAAAGTTTTCATAGCACATCATATGCTAGAAACTTCACTTCCTATATATATAAACATCATAAGTACATATTTAGAGTCTAGTCTCGTTTTGCCATCCTAGACTCAACATCATAAGAGTACATTAGGGACACGGCCCTTAAAACATAATACATAACTATATAATTACAAGACTTTAAACATAACTTGACATACGACATCCTTGAATCTTAAGGACTCCTTTTTCTTGAGCTTGAGAAACACATAACAAGCTCCTCAATCATAGATACATCCTTTTTAGCATCCATAACCTACACTTTGTGTAAAAAGTAGAGAAGAATGGATTTAATACAAGAATGCACTAATTATGGCAATCATGCAAAAACATGCATTTAAAGGGACATTTTTCTTGAAATCATACTTCATGCCTTTTTGAGAAAATCTTCATAAAACATTGTTACAATAAACATTATACAATTTACATACTTAATATAGGCATATTCAATGGTCATACATCATATAAAATCACATATAGAGTTTAAGACACATTTGAGGTCACTTTACAGTAACCTATTTGTACTTTACAGTGAATCCTTTAACTTCTTACTTTCCCATTCTCCCAAGTAACCCGCTAGTGATACTTGGTGCAATTCATCACCTTAAGGCCACAAGGAAGTCATGCATACAATACACATATGCCGACACATACCATCATGGAAATATAATACACCACAAGGCACATTTAAGTCTAAGACCCTAAGGACATTACAGTAAACTCTATTCACTTTGCACATATAGTAATGTCACTTCCCATAGACGCTTATGAGACCTTACTCACAATCCCAATCTAAGTCTATTAGTGCAATGTACATGTGAAGCTAACCTCACACACACTTAGTAAACCTATCATGAGATGACAAGCATTAACATCCAATTCATACATCAACATAGTAAGTGAAGAAAATTTTATTCATGTCAAGCAAGACCTTCATCACATAGTCATTAAGACCAACATAGTGCATATAAGAACAAGACCACATCACATAGACTCATATCATGCACATCTTCATAACAAGTAGACATATATTAAAAAGTCATGCATAAGGAACATATACATAGACACATGCATTAGAGCACCTTTTTAGGACCTCCCTCAAGAGACACTTGTGCACTGCATAGGTGAAGTCCCATAACCCCACATACACTAAGCAACTACCCTTAGGTTATCATAGTTAGGATCCTTACTTTACATCTATTGTCCATTTTAATTTAGTGAAATTATATCCTCAACCGACACTAAGGCCATGGATGCTAAACATGGAATTTGGTGTTGTAGAGCCTTACACCAAGGGAAGGAGCTCCACTTAGCCAAAGTAGAACATTAACATATATGCTAGCATATTAGGTGAAATTCACTTGCTAGATCCTATGTGGCAAGCATAGTTTATAGAACTAAGAGATATACATAACCCTGTACATGCTCATTAGCATTGGAGCCTCATCTCATGAGATACCATGGCTGAATCTTCCTCAAGGAAAGTAAACACCTCATGTGGAACCATAGGTGAATGTTCCTCTAAGGGAAATCGACACCTTATGAGAAACCAAAGGTGAATATTCCTCCAAGGGAAGCCAACACCTCTCATTGTCAAGTTCACTCGGTGCTATGTTAAATTCCCTTTATTGAAAAGCCTTTATTACATTATTTCATAAAACATAGACTTATGATATTTACTCCTCATATGTTTATTTCATATTCAAGCACCTATCTAGTTTTAGGGTAAACTTGAGCACACCTTTAAAGGCCCCTCTATTTACTAGATCTTCATACATGTGTGTGTGTATACTTATATGTGAGCAAACCTTTCACATAACACATAAATGTCACACATGTTCATATATCAATGCATAAGTCTATAGGTATAACTATATGAGCAATCCTTTCATATAAACACACCAAGACACTATGCACATTCATAATTCATCATATCATATACTTCACACCATAGGATATAAGTCATATTCATAAAATGTTCCTACAATCCTATTCATGTACTTGGAAGACCAACCTAGGAACTATCCCATCAAGTCACACGTATGCAATGCATAGACAAGGTTCCACACCCTTGCCCATGCTAGTACACCTATCAAGTCATCCTAGTGAATGATACATCACACAACATCATAGAATAGATAGCTTAGCAAAAGACTCATTTAGTCAAGACTTACAACTTCTTACAGTAAGCTCTAGTCTATATGCTCCTATCTTAGCTTTACATCACATATAACATTATAAGACCTCATCATAGGCATGAAGTACACATAAACTTCACATAACCATTTACATGCTCATGACATTAGCAACACAACCTAGAACATAGCTAGAATAGTAAACTAGGCATAGGCTTCACATAGGGTGATCATCACCAACACATATACATAGTATAATTGCCTTCAAGGCCATGTTCACATCACATATATAAATATTGGCGATAACGTAAACATCTCCACCATGAGTGGACCATACAACACAATGTCATACAAGGCTTCATCAACTATCACTACTATAAGAAAGTAAAAGAGATAAGCATTCTTACAATTTTCTCACCTTTGAACATCCTTGATCAATACTCCTTTTTCATCAACAATTAATATATGAAGGAAATAGCTAAATATGCTTTAATCATAAAAGAAACCATGCATATGCCACTACAAGACCATGATACAAACTAGTACAATACATCACCAACATTCTAGAAAGTAGAAGGACATATATCTTTAACCAAATTAACTTGCATTGATCATCAATCATATTTCCTCAATGGTATCAATCTAGGGAAGTAGCTAAAGACATAGTAATCAAGTCTAAATCAAGCTTCATTTCTCTAGAATTGACATCACATCATGTACATTAAAACATCCAATCTATAGGCTAGAAGAACCTAGATAAATCCTTACCAAGACTCCTTTACTTTCATCATGAATGAGTTCATACCCAAAATTCATCAATAACATCAATATAAGGCAGTAATTAAAGAAATCATAACATAAACGAAATCCTACTACAATTGCCATAAACACGAGATTACAGTGAATATCATGCTTTAACAATCAATAAGAAAATAGAGATCAATTCTTCAATACTCAATCCATATTGGACCAGCAATTCACAATTAATCATCACATGATATCATGGGCAGTAGCTAACCATCAATTTGACATAATTGAATTTCTCAATTAGCATGTTAGTATCAAGATCACAAAATACTACATTATAGACTAGCTTTATTAAACCCTTCAAACTCATCAACAATTCACTATCAATACACATACTAGGCAGTATATATAAGTAATTCAACGTACTAGAATAATAATTCAATCGATATACATTCAATATCACAAAGCCCACACTTAGGCTAAATCGAGACTTTGAAGGGAACATGGGTTCATCATGCAATTGGATTAAAATTTATGTTACAATCAACATGTTAACTCAATTCATCGTTAGTAAGCCACTAAAAATGTTTTAAGAAAGAACCCATGGTTAGATTGAAGAAGAAGAGATTTGATCATATTTTTCTCTTTGAAAAATTAGGAAGCGTGCATGAAAGTTCTGCAGGCCTGCATCGATGGACACATTTGACGTCACGTTGTCCCATCGACGGATCATCTGTGGCCTCCGTCGATTGGGTCTGAGGCTATTATGTGGCTAAGCCTTCTCCAGGCTAAGTGTCCATAGACGCCTCTATAATACCTTGAAAATAGCTTAGGTGCTCTAGAGCCTAATATGTTGGTCTTGATGTTCTAATGTCCTAAATATTCCTAAAATATAGAATATAGGCAGTAGCTAAAATATTAGAGGTGTTGGAAGTCAAATGTCAAGGGACGACTAAGACGTTTGACGATTAAGTCACCAAAATGTCTAAAATGTGGTTATATGTGTTTATTAGTGTTTAATGGTATTTTAAGGTTCTTAATAGATTTAATATAGAATGTAGATAAAGTGGTTAAAGTTTCGTGAAGTTTGGAGGTCAAACGACCAAGAACGTCTAAGGCGTTCGAAAGATATGCCTTGAGTCGACCTTCTACATCTAAGCAAATTTCGTTGAGTTTAACGTGTTCGTTTTGGATGAATTTCATGTGAGAGGTGTTAAACTTATATACAATCGTATTTGGGTTGGAAACGTCTGGGAAATTATCCCCAGGGACCATCAAAGGGTCCTTGAAGTAGGACCCAAAATAAGTGTGCAGGCTGTCCCAGGCAGCCTTGGCGATGGAGCAGTCAACGGACAGTCGTGGCTGTGACGCCCCATCACAGGATCCCGTCATGGGTTACTTAGCCTAGGGTGAAGAGTGGAGCCTTGGGTAGCCACAGTAGCCACCGACGGAGGCCTGTGATGGACCGTCGAGGCAGTGACGCCCCGTCAAGGGTGTCATCGCGCGCACCTGTTCCTGCGCAGGTGTTGCTGCCATTCCAAGGGGTGAATTGTAAATTCACCCCACTTCTAAATTAAATGTTGGACGGTTATTTGAGGGTCTTATGGGTATTTTAATTAACTATATAAGTAGTTAACAACCTAGAGACTTCATTCTTCCAAATTGAAAACCCAAAACACTTAGAAAATATCCCAAACCTCCATTGAAGACCCTATTGAAGAGGTATATTAATGATGTTATGATGATATATAGGGTGACTTGAAGATGTTAGGTTGTTTTAGAGGTGTTTCTAGAATGACCTGTATTATTTGTTAAAAGTGAAGTATGTGGTGTCTTGTCTTGGTTGACTTGTATCTCTTGCTTGATGTATATATGATTATGGATATGTGATGTCTTTATTTAAGGTGTTATAACTCTTAGTCTTGAATGTATGAATGACATGTTACTTTAAATGATGTTATGAGAGTCTCTTATGTGCAAACCTTGACTTAAGGGGAACGTTAAGATTGATTGAAATGTAAGCCGTAATGGTACCCTTCAAAGTAAAGGAATGATTGACTTAAGGTTAGTTGGCTGGAACGGCATCACATTAACACTTAGGAAAGTCATCATGAGCTTCTTATCGCCATTGTGAGGTAGCCCTAGTGGACCTTCCTTGGTAGGGTAAATGTAATTGGGTTATGAACTAGATATGGAACCCTTTTATGTAAACCTAATGTATGAAATACTCTATGAGAAAGAAGGTGTAACAACCCTAAAAATGAATTAGATCAAGACTTAGGTTTTTCAAGAATGCTTGCGATTAGACCAAGGTCCACACAGACTGATACGCGTAGAACCAGACCTCAGAACCCTTACTACGACCAAGCCAACTAACTTGGGGAGTTAATTGAGCTTGGAAAGGTTGGAACCAACCATGTGAGGCTCACGAAAACTAAGATTTAATCGAAAGAGTTTTTACCGGACTCAAAAGAAGAAATTTTAAGTTTTGACGGTCCAAGGGTAAAATGGTCTTTTCCAAGCCAAGGGTAATATTGTAATTACCCTGAGGAATTAATTATTTAATAAATTAATTTAATTAATTAAAGCAATTCGGGTGGGGCAACCCGAAATGACCCATTTTCGCAAATGGGAGTCACTCGGGTTCGAGCCCCACTAGAAGCAAGGATTTATCTTGCTTTTATTTGATTGGATAAATTAATTAAATTAAATAATAAATATTATCTGATTTAAGAAAAAGAAAAATCAGATTTTTATTTAATATTTTAGCAAGGAGTCCTAGTTTGACTAATTCCCAAACCAAAACTCCTAACTTAAAGCCACTCTCTCTCACGATATATCTCTCTCACATTCACCACGTTTCTCTCTGCCTAAACAAGTTCAAAAACATAAAATATATTGAAGTTCTTCACACTTGAAGAACTCATACGAAAAATCTAAGAAAACAACATAAATCCATCACTTTAAGCAAAGGGAAGGAGTCTTTCGTCGATTGGTGTTAAAGTGTTGAACTTGGACTGATTTTGGAGAGGATTTGGGCAGAAATTTCGTGGTTGAACAAGAAAAAATAAAGGTATGGGTCTTCTTACTCTTGGTCCCTTTCCCAAGAGACCCTTAGGATTCAGAATATTCAATCCGAAAACTAGGGTTGTTCCCCGTTGCATGTCCCTGTCATTAGCTCCCATCAAATCATAGGTTGGTATGTTTGCTGGTAGAAATTAGATGTTGCAATGTGTTTTCGTTATGAATATGTTCATGAACATGTAATTGGAGTCATATGAATGACAAGCTTTGTCGCCGAAAATATGTGTGAGTATGTGAAAAAGTTTACTGTAAACTTACTGTGAATAAGTTTTGATTTATGGCTTCAAGTTTGATATGGTCTTGGTTGTCATTTTAAGTGTGTAAAATTATGTAAATGATGATGTTCATTTAAGTGTAATGTGGCTGAATTTAATGATAACTTCTTGGCAAAATATGTCTATGAAAATGCACCTAAAGGACTCACTAAACACTACTCCAAATGCATGAACTTTTAATGTTAAAAAAGTGGAGAAAATAGGCTACAAAAAGGTAATCAAAATTTCCAGCTTGTGATGTTGGTTTCGGGCAGGTTCTGGGAATTTTGGAAGAGTTTTAAAAGGGATTAAAGTAGGTGAGGTCAAGGGGAATCGAACCCAAGACCTCACATGACCAAGAGGCTGAAATATTTTTAAAAAAATGTAATGGAGCTAAGGGGATTCGAACCCCTTAGCTGCTGCCCACGAAATGAATTAATAAAGAGAATGGGGATGGGGGGAATCGAACACATGACTTGTGGGAAGCAAGGAAGAGGGAGAATAAAGAAAATAAAAAGATGTGAGGCGTGGGAATCGAACTCACGACCTCAAGGCTGGAAATAGAGGAGGCGAAAATGAGTATTAAAGCAAGTGAGGCTGTGGGGGTTCGATCCCACGACCTCACTGCCAATGCCCTCAACCTAGCGAAAAATAAAAGAAAAATATATATGGGGCTGTGGGGGTTCGAACCCACCACCTCACAGCCCCTAGCGAAAATTAAATTAAAGGTAAGGAGGCTGTGGGGGTTCGAACCCACAACCTCCCTACTTAGGCGAATTAAAGAACAAAATAAAAGAGGTTGTGGGGGTTTGATCCCACAACCTCTTGGTTTAGGCGAAATTGGACAATAAAAAGGTGAAGGAAAAATAAGAAGGGGTTGTGGGGGTTCGAACCCACAACCCATCGGCCAATTTAAGAGAAAGGTTAAGTAGAAAATTAATATTTCAATGTTAATATTGTGATTTAACTTAGAGTCATAATGTTATGAATATTAGAATAAAATCAATTAAAAATATAAATGATATCCAATTGATTCAAGACTTGGGTTTCCTTGCTCAAGCTTCCGTATTGATACATAAGTCATACGTGAATAAAATATCCGAGAATAATGCCACATACTTAGATCGAAATCAAGATCTTGGCACATATACAAGATGCATAAGTCTTGTATCACATAATCTTAGACGAAATATGAATGAAGTGTCATGACTTGAATGTATAGACGCATAAGTCTAACATACGTTCAAAGTAAGTGAATCTAAGAAGTATGTAATGAAATGATGAACCCTAGAAGGGTTAAGTATGAGTGTAAGATACACTAAATGGCCAAGTGCATTGGCATATGATGAAATGAACGTTCACGTAATAAGAGGTGAGTAACTATGAAAAGCAAGGGTGTTAATGATAATGAATGTGGTGACAACATGATATAAGATTAATGTAAATGATGAGAGTAATCTCGAATGAGCCTAAATAAATGTTACCAATACGTACTCACCTATGAGAGTGTAAGATAATGAAGAAATCAGTCTCTATGAACACTCTAATGAATGTATTGAGCTTAAAACACTTGATACTAATGATGAGATGAGAAATCATCTAATGAGCTATGATGTCCTCATACTAGAAGTCAGCTTCCATGACGTATGAGTTGAATGAAATGGAACTTTATACTGAGCACCGATAGACTAGCTATGAGCGGTGATGCCTTCTTTCGGGAAGGACGGAGGTTCACATAACTCTCATGAGATGAGACTGTCCGGCTTGCCGGGTATGGGTCTCCTTATATCTCCTGGTCTTCGAACATATACTGCCAATATAGGGATCTGGCGGGGTTAAATTCCCATGTATGCTAGCATGTTTTGGGTCACCTTGGCCGGTGATTCCCACCTCTTTTCGGTGTGGGGGAGACACTGGATTTCATGATGCTTACATGATCTATGTCGGTTAAAGTTAAAGTTCCCAATGAATGAATGAGGCAAGCATCAAATGAAGCACATAATGAAATGAATGATACCAAAGGTGTTAGAATAGGATAATCAAAAGGTGAGTTAGATTCAAGTAATGACATTAGGTCATTCTTGGTCATTGCACAACGAACCTAATGAAAGTCTTAAACTACATCCTAGGTATAACTGGTGTTTACACTGGCCTATGAACAAAATTAAATGGAGTACGTATGAATGAACAAAGCAGACTCTGTGTTTGCTAATGAAGACTCTCTAGTTGAGGTCCCATCCGTTGAGCCCTCATTTCTGGGATGTCTTAATGTCAAGTCCATGATTCCAAGGTCTCATGGCATATGAATGAATGATATGAAAGAAGTTATGTGCTACATGCGAAATGTACTGTATGTTATATGATATGTGCTATGTGTAAATGTTATGTGCCGTGTGCAAATGTGAAAAGTATGATGATGTATGTTATTCTCATGGCATAACTTTCCTATTCCAAATCTGGAAACCTCACTGACTTTCCTAATCCAAATTTGGAAAGATCATTTACTTTCCTAATCCAAATTTGGAAACTTTCCTAATCCCAATTTGGCAAGTCTACTGACTTGACTTCTAAAAATCACGTTGTTAGGAAAGAGCTATTCTTTCTCATGCATGTCCTTGGTGTTTGCTTGCATATACCCATACTTAGTACAGGTGTGTACTAACCCTATACAAACTCTACTATTTTAGGTGCAGGCACAGGTGGACGATAGAGCTACAGGATCATCGTTGCAGTTATCCGGACGTCCAGCATTCACCCGGAGTTGGTAGGTCCTCATGCTTTCGAGGATGCTACTGTGTTATATTCTAGCTTAGATTTAGAGTTGAGCTGGTGGAGCATGTTATACTAGCGTTTCTTTCCTGTTTTAATTCAGACCATGTGTTGGTGCCATTTTGGCAATTATACGCTTTATAAGTATTGAACTATTCCTTTTATTTGATTATCTCTTAATGTTAGATGGTTTATGGTGAACAAATTACGAATGTACTAGAATTGTTTAGTAAGCAATATTTAGAAACAAAAAGTTTCAAATTTTCCGCTAAAATTAACCTATGTAAAGTAAGAATGACGTAAGTAGGCTTGTCTGCGACCTCTGAGAGGTCAACGACGCCGGTCTCGTCTGGGTCTAAATTCTAGTCGTGACAGAAGGCTAGCACCGAGTAAGTATGGCAAGGGAAGTAGTTCTAGTTAAGTATGAGACTAGAATACAAAGAAGACCTATATATTCCTTAACCATGTGCCTACATGGGAAGTGTCCAAGTTCTACCATTGGCAAGTAGAACAACCTCATCGGAGTAGGATAGAACTCTGGATTACATGTCTTGCTACCATGGTCTATGTCGGTTATTGCATATTCTCATCATGTGGAATACCTATTAGCATTAGATAAGCTTATGAGGTTTAGGTGGTGGTATGGGACGCTATCTAGACATTGCACAATAGGCTTTGAAGGTCTTATGTGGAATTTCCTAGGTCTTGTCCAAGATCATTATATGAGTGTCTTATGTGATGTATTATGTGAGTGTCTGATGTGATGTATGAGTCTTAATGAACTAATGAACTAATGAACTATGTTAGTAACTGTGTAAATGAATGAGTAACTAATCTAAAGTGGCTTAAGCATTCCTTAGCTAAAGTGTGAGGAGGGCATGGAAGGATGATCTCTTAATGTCTTATCTTTGGAAGTCTTGAGGATGATTCTAGTTAGGGAAGTTGGTTAATCTTGTTGACATGATCTAAGCCTTAGGTAGTCTTAAGGAATATTTAGGTAATATTGAAGAGTTCACTATGGACGTTATCTTTTTAATTTACTTAAGTAGGTCTTTTGATAGCCTTTGGGTAGAGAATGTCATATCACCTATGGTTGGTGATTTAGTGAGAATGATTCTACTATAAGGAGTCCATAGGATTACTTGAGTGTGTTTGTAAGGGATTTTATGGGTGGTTCCTTCACATTTTACTTATGGGAGACTTAGGATTCATGATTGGTAGATAAATCTCACAATGATGTTTATGATTGCTTTGTAAGTAAGTATGTAACTCATTTTAGGTAATCTTAAGGGTCGTTTAGGCACATCTAGAGAGGGTGTATGGGAGTTTCTCTTTGAGTGACTTAAGTGAATCTTAGGATGACTTTAAGTGAGGGAATTACATGCTATAAGTTGGTTATTAAAGGAGTTAGTACGTTACTGAAACAGTGAAGTCAATTCACTATAAAGTGAATTGAACTTAATGTAAAGTGATGCCTAAATTTGATATTCTTGATTAATTGCTTTCTTACGTGTTTCTAAATGGATTAATGATGTTATTATGATTAAAATATGATTTGTAAAATGAAAAGATGTATATTTCCAATAAAGTCATTTTCATGATTTTTATGCATAATGTCATACTTAGTACATGTGGTTGTACTAATTTCATTTTTTATTTTCTATCTATAGTTCTTAATAGGTGAAGAGCTTTGGAAAGTGAAGACTTGAACAAGGAGATCGTTCAAGAGAAGTTGAAGTATGTCCTCACTTGACTCGAGGGCATATGTCTTTTATGTTTTCTTTGAAGTATTGTAATAGACTATGTATTTCTATTTTCGTATTAAAGTATGGGACGTGTCCCAAGTATTCTTGTGTCTTAAGATGATGATATTGAGACTTAGTGTTTTTCCTAATTTCGACTTATATGAAAGAGTTTAAAGACTTCTATATTATTTTACAAAAAGTTTTAATTCCGCACTACTTTTCACTATGTATATGCAATGAATGATATGAAAGAGGCTTGTCTTAGAACTCCGAGAGTTCGAAGACGCCGGTTAAAATCCAAGATTGTACTCTAAATTCTAGGGTATGGTTTTGGGATGTGACAAGCTTGGTATCTGAGCATAGGTTGGTGAAAGTGGTCTTAGGAATCAAAAAGTCTCATCAAGTTACGTCTAGTAGAGTCTTGATCATCGGTGTGAGTCGCGACACATCTATGGGCGAGAGGCTATAGGACGATAAAGTTTCCCTTCTTTTCTACTCCTATGTCGTGCGGTAGAGTAGATGTTATGATTATCCTTCTTATGTGTTTCCTTGTGTTTCTAGGAGATGCATACTAGAAGGATGGCCGCTAGAAGGTTGGAAGAGGAGAGGGTGAATGAGGAGATTCCTCCTCAAGTTAAGCAAGTTCCTCAAGGTGCTCAAGGTGCTCAAGTGCCTCCCCAAGGTGATCATGTTCCCAATGTGGGTGGAGGTAATGAGGTTCCGGTGGTTCATCCGGAGTTGACTACTCAAGAGATTAGAGAGTCTTTGATGGCTTTAGATCAAGCCGTAACTACTCAAATCAATTTGAGTATGATGCCTAGTGTTGTGGAGAGCACTATGACTTCTTGGTTGAGCGACTTTGTGAGGATGAATCCTCCTATCTTTCTTGGCTCTAAGGTAAATGAGGATCCCCAAGAGTTTCTTGATGAAGTGTACGAGGTGTTGAGTGCTATGGGGGTTACATCTAGAGAGAAGGCGGAATTGGCTTCATACCAATTGAGGGATTTTTCTCAAATTTGGTATACTCAATGGAAGGACAATAGGCCGGAGGATTCGGGTCCTATTGAGTGGGAAGAGTTTAAGGGAGCTTTTCTTGGCAAGTACTTTCCCCGAGAGAGGAGAGAAGTCAAGGTGGAGGAGTTTAATAATCTCAAGCAAGGCAATATGAGTTTTGAGGAGTACTCTTTGAAATTCTCAACATTGTCTAGGTATGCTCCTTTGTGTCCAATCCAAGAGATGAAATGAGTCGCTTTTGTACTGGAGTAGACGACTTGTTTAATGAAGAATGTCGTACCGCTATGCTTCATGATGATATGGCCCTATCTATTCTCATGGTGTATGCACAATCTATTGAGGAGTCTAAACTTAGGATGATGGCTAGAAGTTTGAAAAGGAGTGTTGCTAGTGATCAAAAGCAACCTAGGTTCAAGAGAAGAGTTCAATCTCAAGAAGAGCCTAGGAGGGCTAAGATGAGGTTTGAGAAACGAGGTAGTTCCAAGGATGGCAAACCTACTTGTGCCAATTGTGGCAAGAAACACTATGGTGAGTGTCTATTGGGTACCGGGAATTGCTTTGGTTGTGGTAAGTAAGGACATAAGGCTAGGGATTGTCCTACGATTGCTTCTAGAGGTAGAGAGGGTAAGCAAGTTGCTCCTAGTCTTCCAAAGGAAGATGCTGAAACTAACAAGCATTTCTATGCACTCCGTACTAGAGTTGAGAAGCCGGATGAGAATGAGGATGATGATGATGTTTGTAAGTTCTCTTTCTTTTGTTAAGATTTGAGTTCCTTCTAAGTAAGGAGTATGGTTAGAATTATGCTAGAAGTATTGCATGTGCATGATGTTTAGGAATTTGGTCGAAATTGAATTTCATTTACTTCTTGCATTGTCTGTTTTACAAAGCATAGATTTAATTGTAAGATGTGTTTATATGATGTTACTTTGAATATTAGCATGTTCATATAATGATTTACCTTAAATGAACATTTTTGGAAAATTTGCTAAAAAAAATAAAATCACTGTAGCTTGTTAAACTGCTCACTGTAAAATATTGGTTAAAATGACTATTTTATTCGTTGGTCTAACATTGTGGTAATGTGGTTAGAACTGATGTATATGAGTAGGATATTGAGTATAAAATGAGTTTTTGCTATTTGGATTGAAGCATGTGATTTTCATAGTATAACGAGTTATAGAACTGTCTTCTAGTTTCTTGTTGTGTTGCGAATATCTTGACTATGTGAAGTTGATTTTTTCCTCTTGTATATGTGTTGTATGGTTTGGTTATGTGCTGCTAGTAGAGTATCTTATCTTTGAAGTGTTCGGAGAGTGGCAAGTGTCATTCGAGGACGAATGTTGTCCAAGTGGGGGAGATTGTAATACCTCGAAAATAGCTTAGGTGCTCTAGAGCCTAATATGTTTGTATTGGTGTTCTAATGTCCTAAATATTCCTAAAATATAGAATATAGGAAGTAGCTAAAATATTAGAGGTGTTGGAAGTCAAACGTCAAGGGACGACTAAGACGTTTGATGACTAAGTCAACAAAATGTCTAAAATGTGGTTATATGTGTTTATGTGTGTTTAATGGTGTTTAAAGGTTCTTAATAGAGTTAATATATCATGTAGAGGAAGTGGTTAAAGTTTCGTGAAGTTTGGAGGTCAAACGTCCAAGGCGTTCGAAAGATATGCCTTGAGTCGACCTTTTACGTCTAAACGAGATTCATTGAGTTTTACGAGTTCATTTTGAATGAATTTCATTTTAGAGGTGTTAAACTTATAGAAGATCGTATTTAGGTTGGAAACGTCCGGGAAATTATTCCCAAGGACCATCAAAGGGTCCTTGAAGAAGGACCCAAAATCAGTGTGCAGGCTGTCCCAGGCAGCCTTGGCGACGGAGCAGTCAACGTCCAGTCGTGGCTGTGACGCCCCGTCACAGGGTCTCGTCATGGGGAATTAGCCTAGGGTTAAGAGTGGAGCCTTGGGCAGCCACGGTTATGGCTGCAACACTGCCTCACTCACGACCTAAGGTAAGTGTGTTCCAATAAATTCCTAATTTAATTATTTTAGTATATGGTCTTTTTATTACATTTTATTAGACATATATAAGCTATTTTAAAGTATTAACTAAACTATTAACTTCATAATCCCTAAGACCCCAAACCATAACTTCACCTCAATAGTTTTCTCCCCCTTGAACCTACATTGATGAAGAAGAAGAGATCAAGGTGTAGGGATCAAGAACTCACATTTCTCATGATAATACAAGGAAATTCGATAACTAAGGTATGGTAATATTGATCCATTGAGTTCTTTCCTCATTGGAGCCCTAAAACTCTACAATTTCAAACTAGGAAAAATCTTCAAAGACCTAGGGTTTTATTCCAATCACTTGATTCTTTCTCAATTGATTTTCAAACGTTTAATTGACATACATTATGGATTAAATACTGTTTTTAGAATGTTTTATGATATATTAATCCATTAATCCATGAATTTCACAAACTCCTCAAATTGGATCTTAAAGTTAGGGTGTTGAACTACTTTAGTAGAATGTTGTAGAATTATGAATATAATGTACTGATTACTTGAATTATGTATTAATTAAGGGGTATCAATGGTTTTAGATATTGAATTTCCCACAAGAACTTACGAAACACCATGTCCCCAATTTGTGACCTTGTGATGAGGGTGATTTTTTGTAACATGAATGTTGTGGGTTTATAATGTATTATTTAAGTTAATTGAATCATGTTGCCTTCCATACCAAATATAGTAATCTTAAATGGGATTGATTCATTTTGATTCTTGATCCAAGAGAGGTAAGATAGCGACTTATGTCAAATTGTGGCATTATTGTATGCTATATGAGCATGATTATACTCTAAATTGTTTATAACAATAGAATGTGATAGAGTTATATATGTGGTCACTGATCCAATTGAGTGAGTGTGGGTTGATTATGATATAATTGTATGATTCTAATATGAATATACATTTATTCTTGATTAATAAGATTATAGGGCTATGTAACAAAAAATGCAAATTGAGGGTTTAGATGTGACCTTCTAATATAGATGAACTTCTTGATGAATTTCCTTGGACTAGCTCACATAGACCTGAATTTCGTATAAGTAAAGCTTGAAGGTATGAAGTAACTTTGATTAGGTCTTACATGAGGGATCAGGGTTGAGTTGTCCTATTGTGGAAGGACTTACTCACCTGACCTACACTATGGGTATTTGAGCTTATGCATGCAATGAATTAACTATTTGAGTTATGAATATATCAATGTCTAATATAATGATTGCTATATGAGTTGATTGATATGGTATATGATCCTGAATGCAATAGGGAAATATTATGCATGATTATGATAATATGTACATGATTATAAACACTTTGAGAGGGAAGTCTTTATGATAATAATGTTGTTGTTGGGTCATTATAAAGAAAATAACACATACACACCCTCCATGCATAAACTTGATTTTGGTGTATCAATGGTGTTAATTGAAAGTATAGTTCTCATATTCACCTTTACACTATATTATGCATGAAATGTATATGACCATCATGATCCTATTGTGCTGATTAAAGGTCTAAAATCATGAAAACACATGATCTTGGTGTTAAAGGGTTACTCATATAATAATGATGATTCTAAGGTTTAAATATAGCTCTAACTTACTTGAATCTACCATGAATATCATAGGTTGAAAGTACATTCTCACCTAATGAATCAACGAGCTAAAATTATGAGTTGTATAGGATAAAGGGTAAGATACTCTTTCATGCTTGTAAATTCAATTCAATACTACATATGGATTTTTGGGAAGTTATGCCTAGCACTGAGTAGATATTGAATATTAAATGGAAATACCCCCGCTAGAGAGGATGAATTTCTATTATATATCTCATAAGATGAGAGCTCCCCCGCTAGTTAGGAAAGACTTCTAGTAACAATCTCCTTATCTCATAACTATGTTCCCCTGTATCGATTGGATTCCTCTTCCAAGCTAATACATTTAGATCTACCTTAGACAAGTAGGACACCTCTTTTCATTTTGGGGCATGACACCAGATTCCAAGAAAGCTCACATCATTTATATCATTTAAGGTTAATTCCCACAATGTCAAGTATAGGATGTACTATGGCTATTCAACGAGTGCTACTTCGTATATGTGAGGGTATCAAACTTCGTCAGTGTGTTGCAAAAGTAATTTTTAAGAGTAATTATGGTAGATTTATATTTGTCAAGATCCCTCATTTAATAAATTTTCTTATGTCTAAATGGTAATTGCATTTGATGCCAAGTTTACTCGTAATATTGCATGATAACTTAGATTGTGGGTATGAGTTGCTTAGTTTGATGTGGTTGAGTAAACATGAATGTTTCCTAGTCTATAGAAGATAGGCTAAAGATGAGTAGAGAAGAGGGTAAACATGAATGAGGATCTGAAGTTACTTGCTTAGGTTAGGTGGGATTATGGGGTCTTACTTATGCCTTGTACAAGCTTTCCTTGAGGTGGCTGATGAAGTGTTGCTCACATGTCATGTTAACATTATATTTCTTTGACTATGCATATGTTCCTAATGATATCTCTTTTGTGCACTACTTGTGATTTTTGTCTACGATATTATGACCTATGTTACTTCATGATGTCTTGTATGCTTATTATTGTGTTTAACAATATTTTCCAAATGATGGTTTTAAACTAGGAAAGTTCATACATTTAACAAAAATGTCCCTTTTAGCATGTTTACAATGGTTCTTTTGGCATGGTTATCATACTAGGTATTTAATTGTGCTGAACCATATTTCTTCTAATTTCTACAAAGTGTAGGGTTTGGAAACTTTAGTACTATTCTTGGAAGATAGGTTTCTAGTGAGTAAGGAGTTGAAGACTTGGTAAGTCCTCATAGATTCGAGGATAAAACCCTTATTACCCATTATTTCTTCTACTTTTTAGATCTTTTGTATTGGTCGTGTCCTAAAGTGTAACTCAAAGTGTTGTAGATGGTTTGAGACACTGTGCCATGGACTTCTTCAAATTCTATAAAAGACTTCGACTGTAATGAAAAGTTTTAAATTTACACAAAATTTCCTATGTTCTTCTATTATGATGTGATAAGAGTCTTGTATAAGACTCTTCGGAGTTTTGAACTCCCTTTTATGTCTTGGGGTAACCTTGGGTCACAATAAACTTTTTATAAGAGTCACATTTTTGGGATGTTTTTAGGATGTCTCAAACCACATATAGAAGGGTCTTGTTCATAGTGTAAAGCGCGCCACATTTATGAATAGAAGGCTATTGGATGCTAGGAAAACTTCACTTCTTCATTCTTCAAGTCATGCCATAGAGTTTAACTCTATAAGGTCTCGCTCTTATTCCTTATCTCTTGGTCTTTAGGTTATGACCCTTTGAAAGGCTTATGTTAAAAGGACAGAGGGGGGAAATTTGGTTAGGATGCCAATTATGGTTAACTGACTTGTTAGGCTTGAGGTGATAGGTTGTGATATTGTATTTAGTATGAATAGGTTGCTTTATGGTTATGTGTGTTGTTGGTTGAAACTTATGATGAGTTTTGAGGTATAATTAAAGAGTTGATGAATAGTGGGGTTTAAGTGACCTAGAAATGTTGAGTGAGTGCCTTTTTTGAAAGAACGGTAGAAGTGTTATTCACCTTGGTTTAGAATTATATTGTATGATGGTTGTTATGGCTTAGTGATGACTTACTCCGAAAATAGAAATTGAGAGAAACGATATTTAAAAGAATATGTCTAGTATTTCTCCCAAGGGGGAGATAATATTCTTAATTAGATTGGAAAAGCGTTGAGTATCCTTGATGTGTATGAGTTAGGGTTGCTTGAAATTCTCACCTTAAGAGGTGTAGTGAGTTTGCGAAGTTTAGGCCCGGTGTGATAGACTCACATGAGTTCATGAGTGGTGTTGGTTACGATTCTTGTAAACAAGAGTGCTTAAATGAGAATCTCTATAATATAGAATTTTGGGCAGAGGTTTTAGACAGGCAAGTTAAGAAATATAAGAGTAAGAAAATGTTATTTTTCATGAAGGTGTGAAGAAGTGATCTTTTGTGTGAATGTTGTATGTTAGGGTACTACTAGTGAGGCCATGGGTTAAATAGGTTTCCAAACATCCTTATATTTCCTTTTGTTCCTCGTTTAACTTGATTGGTTATGTTTTCCCTTGACTTGTTTCATGATTGTGAAGTCTTGGGAGTTGTAAACAGTTCTTTTTTTGTTATAAGAATTCTTGCTTTGGAAGTAATATGTGAATCATATGTTTTCGATGGTTTCTTTAATTAATGCATGTTATTGATTAAATGTATGTTTAATGAGAAAATGAGTCTTCAAGATCTATGATCCTCATGTTGTTGTGCATTTTGTATGAGTTGCCTATTTTGACTTCATGAGATATGTTAATGAGCATGCTTTTATATGCTTTTGTGCAAAGTCTCATATTAGTTCCATGATGTTGTGTAGATTATTATTGTAGTAGGAGAAGTGAGTTCTTCCTATGAAAATGAGAATTATTGAGTTGCATGCACATTGAGTTGTTAGAAGTATTTCCTACACCATTGTATTGCATTGATGATGTTTGGAGATAGGATTGATGTTTTCTCCTTTAAATGATGCATTGTTTTGATGTTTCATTCATGATGGGCTGCATTTCTGGACTATTTAATTCCTATAAGTGTTATTTAAGGACGAATGTACCTAAGGGGAAGATATTGTTTCATCCGCTAAAATTAATAGTTGTCACTAGTGCCTTGCATGAATTTTTGAGTTTGAGGTTTGAGTTGTTGATGTAAAACAAGTTCCCGTGATTAGGTTGAGGTGTTTAGGTGTTAGACATAAATGTACGACCCCCCAAAGATCAACCAAGGGTCCTTGAGGGGGACCCTAAAATCTAAACCCCAAACTTGCCTAGAACCAAAAGGTTGTAAATAAGGTCTTACGGATGGCACCTAGTGGGCGTAGGTCAATCCACATTCTGTAGGTCATGGTCGTAGGTCAACGACCCATTTTAAATACTGCTGGCAGGAGCTACGACTGTTCAGCACACCCTGTAGCCCCACCCAAGGTCGTTACGTCTGGGTCGTGTGTTCTGGGTGCAACATTGACTCGCTCACGGCTTAAGGTAAGTGCCTTCTAATAAATTCCTAATTTAATTATTTTCGTGTAGGGTAGTTTTAGTTCAATTTTTTAGACTTGTATAAGGTATTTTAAACCATTAACTAACTTATTAACTTTATAATCCGTAAGTCCCCAAACCATGATTAACTTTACCCCTAAAGTTTTCTCCCCCTTGAACCTCAATTTATGAAGAAGAAGAAAAAGTGAACAAGGTCAAGGGCTCTAGAACTCACGTTTCTCATGCAAATTAGTGGAGATTCTACACATAAGGTATGGTAATATTGATCCATAGAGGGTTTTCCTCCATGGATCCCTTAAACTCTCCAATTTTAAATTAGGAAAAATCTTCAAAGACGTAGGATTTTCTTCCAATCATGGATTTTTTCTCAAATGATTTTAAACTTTTAATTGACTTATATTATGGATTAATTTACATGCCCCGAGCCTAACCCTGGGTGTGGCCCGCACTCGAAAACCATTGATGACCTCAAGCGAATCCTTGGCCTGACTTACTTATTCAGCTGAAGACTTAAACACAAGAGATATAACTCATGAAAAAACATAAAAGGTAATGAATTAGCCAAAATGACAACTCAAGTCTTAAACGTATACAACTGAAATAAATAAGTCTAAAGAACTAATACTACATGAAGCCTCTAATACGAAGAGGGATGTTGGGACAAGACCTAATTCTAACAACTGAAAACTAGAAAGCAAGTGATAAAAAGAGTCCCCTGGAATGCAAGGAGGCTCACCAACTCACTCTGACCTACTCACTGAATCAACGGTGCGCTGGATGCTGATCTTAGTTTCCTATGTATGCATCATAATAGATGTAGGTTAACTAGCATCAGTACATTGAATGTTCAAGTATGAGATTTGAAATGCTAAACAACATAGGCTTGAAAAGGATTCTGAATAAAATACTTAGCTTGGATTTTCTCAACTCATGAATAAATTTACTAAAAATAAAGCAATGAAACATAACCAGTATATGAAAAGCTTTATAAAAACTAGTAAAAGCAAATTAGTTCGTTAATGAAAATGCAATAACAAACTCAACTTTACTCATATAATGAAGTAATATAGCTTATGTCGAAGATTTTCAAACCGACAACCACCACTATAAGCCTAAGTGTGATACAACATCTTTCCCACTCTGCCAGAAATTTCCCATAGTTTGTTGTAATATAGAATGCTTAACTTATTGGACACTAGCTTATGCGAAAAGAATTTTAAGGAGTCATCTAAAACGTATGATGGCTACATGGTTTATTGAGGCTTGAGTTAATATGAACTCGCATCCCCATATCGTTGCTCAATACAACTCCCAAAATATACTTAGCTCATATGTTTTTAAAACGACTTCTTTCTTTGGCTTGGGATAATTACTCAAAACATAACTTATAAGATCTCATGGAATCAATGTTCCCTTTCTTTGTCAAATGTGAAAATATTTTTATAGTCTTCGGCTATACATAGTCCCCATATACTTCTTTGAAGAAAAGAACTTCCAATCTGAACTCTTTGCTTAACTTTTAAACTGAAGTCTTAAAACTAGTAAAAACGTTTATGAAAGACTTTTGAAAAATTGTAAGAACTTATATTGACTTAACTCTTGACATCTTGACTTAACTCTTAACTTCTCTTGACTTTGATCTTAACTTCCCTTGAATTAGATTCTGGATTCAAGGTTCATGATCATGTGTTTATGAATGATTTCATCATTTTTAGATGTACCTTAGAGTGTTGGAATAAACTAAAAAATACAGGTACATTGCCAAGGAGCAAGTATTAAAAGGTGGGGAAGAAATGGGGAGAACTGGCGTACTTGGAGCTTTAAGAGGCGTCGGGCACTAGCCCTCGAAGTTTAGAGGGATCCTCTTGGCGCTGTGACTGGCGCGGTGCGCCAAAGGCCAAAGTTCATAGGAACATTTGTGACGCTCTAGCAGGCGCCGCGCCCCAAGACTTCCCCCAAATAAACCCTATTTTTCTCCTTCGTTTTTCATCTCTAAACCCTCAAAACTTCAATGGTTTTCCCCCAACTCTTGGATCACTTATAATCTGAATATAGGATAGATTCAACCCACAATTCCACCCGGACTATGAATCAAACCTCAATAAACTTCAACAACACAACTCAAATGAATTCAAACGAATATTGTCAAGAATTTAATGGATTTACTTTCAAAACAAACATATTTTGCTGAATTAAATCATGATTGGCGTGTGGGTGATTTAACCCAACGCTATGTGATATCACATACCTTGTAGTTATCACCCCTGAAGAAATCCATAAGCAATCGACGATCTTGACGAATCTTGAACGTTGTTCTCTTTTCTCCTCTTTTCTCCTCTTCTTTTTTCTACTGTAAATACTCTTACTCTTTAGGTAAAAGTGTAAACTGATAAAATTCAGCTAATACCCCTAATTAATTATAAAAAATTGAATAAATTCATTGGGTCAAGAAAAGATAAAACTACTCTTTCAAAATTCGGATTGGACTTTTCTTAATCCAAAAGCTCATATTCTGAAGAGCCTAGCTAACTCACTCATACAAACTCAGAATCGTGCAAACTCGATAGGTAAGCCAACATGTAACACAAAACAACAAGTAATAGCTATAGGGGTAGAAAAAAATCAGAAGAAGTAATTGAATCATAGAAAAGTAATAGCAAACCAAAGCAAATCAAAATGATATCTATCCAAAAGATCCCTGCTTGAACCGTGAAGTCAAAAGTACGGAGTTCACTAAACAAAAAAATTTCATGTCACAAAAATTGACCCAAAAAATTAAAGTTTGTCTCAAAAAGCAAAAGACTAGCTATCAAAGAAAGGTAGAAGTTAGTAAACGCAGGATGACAAGTACTCACCCACACCTTAGAATATACGCTCCAACGGGCTTGAATGATCAACGTCGGTGGCAAGTAATCACACCTTCATCATGGAACATATTTAGAGTGTAGCATTAGTACCAAAACAACATTTACTTAGTAGATATAATAGGCCGATTAACTCAAAGGGGAGTCTATACAAGAGTGAGAGGGAGTCAAGTCAACTACTGTGGTTGTGCCATTTGGTGGGCCAATGTATTCTACCGATAGTGAAATGATGATATTACACTAGACGAGACCACCACCATAACACCCGAATAAGTATAAAACTTAAAAGAAATATGATATGATAAAATATAAACATGGAAGAGGTAAAAGTGGAATGTAAAAGTAACACAAACGAGCGTACTTGTAACAAAAAATGAACTAATTCAACTAACTAAACATAACCTACCCCTATGAGACCAAAAGGTACACACATGTCCAGGTTTAAGTAAAAGCCTTAACAAACCACATAAGTCTGACAACTGTACATTAGGACTAAATGTATAAAGAGCAAGCTGTAGCCCATACCTCAAACTGTAGATAACCTCCAGGTAACAAATAAGAGTCTCCTAATGATAAGGAGTACATATCGTGACCTTAAAATGCAGGTGGTCTCTCAAGGGGCAATAGGCTGAAGCTACAGTGTGTCAACACGTTAGAGGATAAAGGTCAACATGACTAGACCTTGATTCATCAATTATAATGGCTTACAAAAGACCTCATTCAAATTCTTCATCACAAAACCATCATCTACTAGTAGATAATCAACAATATACTCCAAGCTCGAACCAACTCCAATGCCTAATGTCAAGAAAATCCTGAAATCCCAAACACAATTCACGGGTCTATAGAAAAAGAGAAAGTGTATACAAGGCGATTAAAGTTGAGTCCTCACCTAATCGAAGGCTTATTTCTATCATAATCAAGTATGATACACAAGTCCATAGGGAGTTAACCATCTGAAATGATGTCGAAACAAAATGAGATCAAACGGCTACAAATATAGCATGACTATGAGTAGCACTAGTCTAAACCTAGACTAAGGTCAAACATGCTCAAACAATCAAAAATAACATCAATTTAGGTCAACCACAAGGTTAGGGTATCATACCACAATCAACATGTTCCTAATCTTGAAAATCCCAAAATACGCCTAAATCATGATATCTAACAAGCTAGCATGATCAACTAGGTTTCCATCCCTAATTAACACAGATAAATATAATTTCAAATATTCAAGCTCAATCTACGAAATGGAAAGTCATAGACTACCTTTAGGATAACTGTAATTTGAGGCTCAGAATAGTGGAAACCAACACCATGCTAGAATTCAAACTTTGAAGAACAACAAAAAAAACTGAGGTTGTTCCAATGTAGAGTAAAACACCACAAATAAGGACACTATGACACTTCCGAATAAAACACCCAGTTGTCTCCGCACATTCCGAACATAGTGGAATTCAAATAACCAATATCTAGGATATATATGATAGGATAAATCGCCAAATGAAAATTATAATTCCTTGTTGATTGGGTCTGGACTTTAAATGAAGGCTAGACCAACATCCTACTTTGTGAATGGGGAAAGAGGATTTTGAAAACATGGAGCATCCTTAGTTAACCTTTCTCAAATACGATGAAGGCCTTATAAATGCTAAGGGTAAAGAACAAAGGCCATGTGAATGCGGCATGGACCCATGAACGCAAATAGGATGGAACTAACCCATCTCATACGAAGCATGTACACCAGAGATATCGTGACCAGATTTATTGGTCATTGTAAAAGTCCTGTCAAAATATTTTTTGTACCAACTGATGCACATACACTAGTTTTTAACAACTCAAAATATTTGATGGGGTTCTCGTAATTTATTCAAAACCATTTGCACGCAAACGAGATATGCAAATCTATCAAAAATAACATTTAAAACTCAATGGAGTAGTCAAACCTTCCATCGGCGTCACTCCCATGATCATATATACCTTGTAAACCTAATTAATTAACTCTTGAGGATCTTCCTAAACCTTACAACCATGAAACTCCATAGGATTCATTCTAGTGAAGTTCCTCACTCTAGTTTCTGCCATACCCACATTTGGGCTCATGGGAATCGCAACCTCCTTATTTTCTTGTGACATCATGGCTTGAGACAATACCCAAAAAGCAACCCTAAAATCTTTATTAGTCACTGCCTCAACCAAGGTTCGACCGGAGTTTGAAGAGCTAGAGGCAGAGCTTTGTCTTCAGAATTTTCCTTCACATTCCTTCTAGCATAAGCTCTTCGAGTAGCCATATATTGTAGACCATTACATAGGGATTAACAGAGACTTTATAGAGTTAAACTCTATGGCACGACTTTATAGTAATGAAGAAGTGAAACTTCCTAAACATCTTGTAGCCTCTCATTCAAAAATGAAGTAGGATTCAAACTCATATGATATGCTAGGACCATTTTAAATCATGTGCTTTGATTACCAAGTTTTTCACGACCCAAGTATTTACCCAAGATGTAATATTGTGTATCGGACCCCGAGAGTCTCCATAAAATCAACATGGCATTCATAAATTAAAAATTTGAACATAAGAGGTAAAGAAGTACTTTTCAAGTTCTTAACATTTTATAAATGAAAAGCGGAAGACTAAACATTCGTCTCAATAGTCATCTACTACAATAGAATAAAATTCGGTCTAGCCCATACATCATGTCCAAAACATATTATAATAAAGAAACTGAAAAAAATGAAAATCCCTCCTCGAAGCATGAGGACTCACCCAAGCTCAAAAATCTCGCTATCAACAACTTGCCACAAAACCGAGGACCTTAACTGTCAGACCTTACATTTGGGGAAATGTAGGCAAGAGTACTCATAGTACAAAATAATGTAGCAAGTATGATAGCAATGCATAAAACATTTATATCATTCTACTATAGGTGATTTCAGGACATCCAATTGACAACGTTGAAACAAGATATAAAAGAGATAGAAAGAATAAGTTATAAAACATTGTCAATGCCAGCTAACATCTTTAATACCATAAAATTCATGCGAGATACTTCTTAAAATAACCTTAGTTCATTATTATTAATGTGGGAAGTTGCCTTAAGCAACATAGAGATCATAAACTTTTAGATTAAGTGGATTCCACAAGCTAATGTCTATCTAGACAATCATCTCATGGGGGCACATCTGTAAGGGATGATTATATTGCTTTTAGAAATTAGACTCTACTAATGGGATAACCTCCATCTCAATATCCTCGAGGTGCTAAGAATAATTCCCAAAGAGTAGTAATTTTCTTAACTCACTCTTATTATGCATCGAAGGGCACATCATCTTGCAAATCAAATCTAAGTTTCATTGGGATAACTCTTTATCTTTGATTAGTTTATGCGAAAAACCTTTCAATCCTAGACTGTTCACTATGAGGAAACCGTTCACAATAATACATTCATGTGTATACCAGAAATCCCTTGAACAACACAACACCATCATCATTCATACTTTACTCTCAAAGCAATGATTAATGTTTCAAAGACACTTCATCCAATTGTAAGTGCCAATCATCGTTAGTCGGTACAAAATCCGACAAAATGAGTTGGCCTCAATCCCACATAAAGTAGATTTTTCTTCTAATTCGATTACCAAAATTTGGTGATAGAGTCTTCAACTAAGCACTTACTACACACTATTTAACTTAAAAATCTGAATTTCAAAATACAATTATCCAACCAAAGCTGCACTTGACATAAAAAGGTCAAATAATGTGGTAAAACTTGGGGAATTGACCAACAAATTGTTCAGTTCACTTCAGTAGATGAACATTGATGCTCATGATGGGATAATGTATCGTGGGTATGTAGGACTTTGTGTAAATCAATTTTCTCTTGAACAATTATCTTATCTTTGTTCTCTCGACCTTCAACACTAGAGGAAAGATGACCATCCTTTGTCCTCATAAAATCCACTCCCTCGAGCTAGACACAAAGTATAGCTTCCAAGTTTATCTTTCTCAAGATTAAATCATGGTTACCCACTCCTAAGGATGCTAACTTGCCGCTTTGGCATTGTTATTCTCTATCAAGCAAGCACAAAACACAAAACTAATGACAAAAATCATCCAAGATTACCACAAAACACAGCAGCAAATTAGAACTACTTCTAGTTAATACCATTGCTAACAAACCAGCGACACCCAATTAGTAAAACTCAACAATTAATCTCACATTCAAAACCCCAAGAAGGGGTTTTTAGCCAATCATAAAAAAATATGAAAATCAATATTCATCATGTTTTCTATAACCGGGTCTAATGAAAATTTGATGTTAAATAAATAAAGAATGTCTTCTATTACAAAATATGTAAGAAAATGTTGTTAGAATCACTGAGAAATCCTCTAGCAGTGGTTCTTATTCTCAATCATTTCATTCTAACTTTTTTCAAGTGCCTTTACCCTTCTCAAATATTAATTTTAAACAAGTATGGAGTGTAATTGCACGAGACGACTCAGCGAGGTTAGTCAGGCTCCTCTAAAATATCGGCGACTCATCAATTGATCTTCATCTCGCTTGCATTTTAACTTCTTCTCTGTCTAGCTATTGTGAATATAGGATATCCAAATAGGGAACGACGAATAATTTGGGAAATCACCGTTTATCCTTCTATCTCGCCCATAAATACTTTTTTACATTTTCTTTGACACTTTGGTGACCTAGTCGTCTTTCACTGAATGGATCAGCAATGTACCGACTGTAACTGCTATTCGCCAGAATTTTCCTAGTTTAGCTCCAGTATTTTTTAACTTTAGGTGGTGTCGAAGAGATTTGACGATTTGCCTAATGCCAACGGCGATCATGAGGTGTTCATTTCTTCATTCCTTTGGGTTGATTTGTTATGTTTTGAGCATAAATTTTATGTATTGTGCTAAATTATGTGTTTTATTTATAGGATTAATTTTGTGAGAAAATGAAGAAGTTTGGAGCAGAAACGAATTAAAGATGGCAGGTTGAAGTAGGAAATCAAGCGGACAGCTTAATGGGTTAAAATAAATAAAATAATATATATATATATATATATATGTATATATATATGGAAAGGCGGCTAAATCCAATATCAAAACTGAAATTAGTTGTACACGTGACAGCCAATAAAAGCAACTCTTATTATGGAAATGTGCGAAACAATAAATTTGAGAACATGCAGAAATCAATTTCTTCCTAATTTTGTTTTCCTGATTTTTTTGGACTCAATTATTTTATTTAGGGTTTCATACATCTACAAATAGGGCATAGAAATATTTATTTAGGGAGCCAAGAACCAAGAAACAAGACACAATATAAATTGATTTCTAGCTTTGAATATTTGGAAGAGCCGTCGTGGAGGCCAGAGAATTGTGGTTTATTCTTTCTTCTCCTTTAATACTTATTTGTATTCGTGATTAATAAAAGATAATTTAGCTATTGTTCTTAAATTTTTATGATTAGCACAAGCATATTTAATTCTATAAATTTGGATTGTGTTTTTGAGATAATGAGTAGCTAAACTTTATAACTAGGGTTGTAGGAACAATAAGTTATTAACAAAGTAAGAATAGTAACTAAGAAATTCATGAATAATGTTATCGTGTGCATTGATAATTCTTTCATTTAGAAGTCTTTTTAGCGGTGGTCATCATTAGTGTGATGCTATCTAATAGTCTAATGTCAATTGTCGCAAGGGTGAAAACTAAGTAATACATTAATGTGATGTTTAATATGAGGTAAAGGTAAGGTTTTGTAAATTATACACACGTAGCCAGATTAAGGTGCGGAGTAAAGTTCTCTAGATGTCGAACAAAGGATTTAGGACCTAACTTATAACTTTGCATGTTATACACTAGGAGAGGAATGCTATTACTAGGATTACCACGTTATGAGCTTATGGGGAACACATTCCTAATTATTTCTAATAATTCGAATATAAATAAATATTTAGTTCAAAGATATTCTTATTGTTTTGTTTTATTTTATTTCAAATTAAATCCACCTATTGTTATATAACAACTATCGAGTTAAATATGTTCTATTGGCAAGCTTCTACCATATTCTCTGTGGGATCGACCCCGACTAATAGTTGGGTAAATATGTTGCATGTGATCGTTTATATTTCTATTCAAGAAGTGTATTTGAACATTATCATGTACCAATACCAACCACTTTAGAAATAGTCTCATTACCCATACTAAAGGTTCAAAATCACAGGAGTATATGAAGAGAAAAAATCCTTCCATGATGTCACTTGAGATGTGGCACCAGTGTCCACAACCCATCTTGATTCATCACTAGCAATATTTATCATATTTGAATCAGGGATGGTAACAAGATCTTCACTGGTGACGGTGGCTAGGAAATTTTAATTTCCATCTTCTTTAGTTTCCTTTTTGTTTTTGTTCTCCCTCTTCAACTTCCTGCAAAACTTCTTTGTGTGCCCTTTCATGGCACAATGAGTGAACTCAATATCCTTTAGTATACCTCTAGATTTGCTCCTATTATGTTCTCTATTCATAGAACCATGAGTTTTGTTTCTCTAAATGGATCCATCTATGAGCCAGTTATCAAGACATTCGATGAAGAAGAACCTTGAGATTTTCTTCTCATCTCTTAGTTCAAGACACTGTTATTTTCAGAATCCATAGAGGTCACACCATGCATAGCTGAATTTGACAATGAAGTTCTAAATGTTTCCCAAGAGTCGGGTAGGTAACCAAGTAGAAACAAGCCTTGAATTTCTTCATCAAATTTTATGACCATATCAAATAACAGTTCATGATCCCTTGAAAATTATTCGGGTGGTATGTCATCAGATAATCGTAATGATACTTTAAAGTCAACATTTGTTTTATTAAGCACATTTTTTTTCCAGTCTTCCGATAACGCTTTAAAGATTCCCCCATAAGGTTTGATCATGTGTCTACCTAAAAATATGGTTCAACAAATTATCTTCAACCCATTGTCTAATGAATCAACAAACCTATCTGTGCAACTAATTCCACTCGTCATCTTTTTTATTATCCGGTTTATAGTGCAAAAGACTGGTTTGTAAGAATTCTTGACATAAAGAAGATCTTCCATTTTACTCTTCTAAATGGAATAATTAACACCATTCAAAGTAACCACTCTATTTGTGTTGGCACAATATAGTTATTGCAAACCAAAGTAAATCTTTTCCGATGTGGAAGTTCAGATTGTGCTGCAACCACAGAGCATACTCAGATTTTACTAACTTCAGGGATAATGAAACTCCAGTTACCCGAAAAGTTCTTGTTGATCAAAAAAAGGGTAAAATCTTAATCCGGAGCTTATATGAAGTTTGATGATTTAACAAACTTAGAGATATAACAAATAATCGGATCCTTGTTATTGGGACTTCTTACAATGAAATGAATGATAAACTTAGTCTGAGGTATATTTGTGTGTCATCATCAAAAAAGGAGAAAATATTATATTCTAGGTGTTTTGATGATTCTCATAAATGTAGGGACCTCGTCCCTAGCTGAGTTCTCTCGTCCAGATCTATAACGGGGTAAAACTGTAAACAACTATAAAGTTATCATGTCAGAGGTTGGTGAGGCGTCAACATACTACACCAATCGGAATGGATGGTTTTTTTTGTCCAACGGTCAATAAAGCATATGGTTGACTTAGTCAACATGACAAACAAAAAATTAATTCATTCATTCAAACAAGAAAGTCAGCCAACAAGCCTTTCAAGAACTCATGAAGAACATTGCAAGGGACTTGGTCCCTGCAAGATTGCTGACGTGAAAAAGTCACAAAACATCTGTCAGAAAAGCTATTATGGTAGGTGCACACTTTTCTAAATAGTGGGGCTTCAGTCAATAGGATTGTCTCAGAAAGTTTGTGTTCATTTATATAATCTCTTTCAACAATACACAAACTCAAGATTTGACAAACAAACCTTGAATTTTCTCTGAAAACTCACAAGCCTGAAAAGAAGGTCATTTCCAAGGAAGAACTCAAGAACAAGAATTCCTACAGCAAAGACGTCATCAATTGAAGGAGTTTTTATGTAATGCTTGAAAACAAGATCATTTTCAATGAAGAACTCAAGTACAAGAACACCTACAACAAGGATGTCATCAGCTGAAGGAGTGTTTTTCATACTTGCTCACTACCAAAAAAACTTTTAAAAAATGACGCACTAAAAAGCAACGGACTGCATCGCCCAAGACAATGATGAATTTTGCAACGTTGTCTATCACTTTTTAGTAAAAATTATTTGACAAAAAGCAACGGACAACATCGCTTAGTCCGTCGCTTTGTAGCGGATTTTTGCGCCAAATATATGTATAATTAAAATTTATTTATATAATATAAATAGCGATGCCGTCCGTCAATTTCAGTAAAAATAATTTGATATAAATTATAATATTAACGACGTTGTCTGTCAGTTTTAATTTATTATAAGATTTGTTTTTCTATGGCGTCGAACAACATTTTTATGTCCGTCGCTTTTGGTCAAAATACGTGGTCAAATTTCTTAAAAAAGTGACAGACAATGTCTCTTAGTCCGCTGCTTTTTGGACTAAATGTTGGTAAACTATTTTTTTTTAAAAAGCGACGGACTTTGACACGCTTTCCATCGCTTTTTGTTAAATGTGTAAAATAGAATCACGACTTTCCCCCATTTCTCCATTTCCCGATTTCTGAAATTCTCTCCACTACTCACCACCTCCACTGCCGCCGGACCCGTTTCTCTCACCTGTATCTCCGTAGTTGCCGCCATCGTCACCCTGCCTCTCCTATCTCTTCAATATCTCCTTCTCCTTTAAGGATAGGGTTAAATAATGCATCAATTTTTTTCTACAAATTGAACTATATTTTGATATTGTTTAGCTATTTAATTGTAATTAGTTTATTGAATTTGTGTTTATTGATTGTTAGTCTTAATTAGTATTATTAGTAAGTTAGTGAATTGAAAATTTTATTGTTAGGGTTAGTTTGAATTAGGGTATCTTAGGATTTGTTAGAATTTGTGTATTTTTTGAGTTAATTAGTTTTATTTTTGGATTGTAGGATTAGTTTGAATTGGGATTTAGTGTAAGGAGTTGTTTGGATTTGGGTATTATTTGAGTTTGTTTGATTTTCAGATTCTAGGACTAACTAGAGCTTGAATTATTATTCAGATTCTAGCCTAAGATTTTGAATTTGGGATGATGAATAGCTAGCTAGTTTGAATTTAAGATTTTAGCACTAGTTAGATTTTAGGATTTTTGGACTAGTTTAAAATTGTTATCTTAAGACAAGTTTGAATTTGAATTTTAAGACTAGTTCGAATTTTATTTGAGATTTTAGGACCACTAATAGTTTGAATTTGACATTTTAGCACTATAGCTAGTTTGATTTTGAATTCTAGGAGAACTTTGAATTTGTTATTTTAAGACTAGTTTGAATTAGAATTTAGGACTAGTTTGAATTTGAGATTTTAAGACTAGCTTGATTTTTGAATCTAGGAGTACTTTGAATTTGTGATTTTAAGACTAGTTTGAATTTGTAATTTATTATGACTAGTTTAAATTTGTGATTTTAAGACTAGGGATTTAAATCACAAGTTAATTAAAACTTCTAATTAAAATTATCTTGAACTTAATTAATTAGTATTGATTAATTAATTAAGCTTTAACTTTGTCGATCTTGAACTAATTGAACTTAACTATACCAAACAAAGCATATTTTGAAGTTGAACTTAGACTTGAACTTCAAATTAGAATTTGAACTTGAACTTAGAAATTGAACTTGAACTTAGAACTTGAACTTGAAATTAGAACCTTGAACTTAGAACTAGAACTTACAATTTGAATTTGAACTTACACTTGAACATGAAATTAGAACTTGAATTTGGAAGTAATTAATTAGCTTGAATTTATAACTAATGAAGTTTAGGAACTAGATATGAACTTGAATTTAAAACTTGAAATTATTATATCTTGAATGTATATGTATATATATATATATTCTTGGATTTGGATTTTATATTTTACTAATTTTAGAACTTCTAATGCTAGGGTAATTGAGGAAGCTCAACATCTAAAAAAGTTGATACAAGACTATATTGTTTCTTTTATCAAAGTAGGAGATAAGGTTTGTGCTTCTACATTTCTAATGTCCAAGTACAATTGTTTTCAATAATGTATTTGTGTCCATATGGTATTGATACTTCTCTTTAATTTTGTGATAATTTATTTGTGTCCATTGAGTGTTTGATTAGCATAAGTATCAACATTAGTTAATCCCATTGATGACAAAATTGCTTGCAAGATCGATTTGTGTATATCAAGTGTTGATATTAAGATTTAATTTAGGAATAATGTGTTTGTTTCACATAAGTACCAACACTAGTTGATCCTATTGATGAGAAAATTTATTTTTTTCTAAGATCAATTTTTGTTCATCTAGTGTTTACACGTAGTTTTAAATTTAGAAATAATATATTTTTAAGCACAAGTACAAACACTAGTTGATCCTATTGATGACAAATTGATTTTCTTGCAACATCGATTTGTGTCCATTTAGTGTTGACACTTAGCTTTAAATTTAGAAATAATATATTTTTAAGCATAAATGCCAACACCAGTTGATCCTATTGATGGAAAAATTGATTTTCTTGCAAGATCGATTTGTGTCCATCTAGTGTTGACTTAGTTGGTTGATTTAGTTGTCGTATTAAGTCAAGAGTAAACTAGTTGAAGTTTTAATGTTGTGTAAATAAGTTAAAATAAATAATGTGATTTAGTAGGTGGTTTTACTTGTTGGAATTAAGTCAAAACCAAACTAACTCAAGTTAAAAAGTTGTTAAGTTGTTTAAATAAGTTAAAATAGATTATGTAGTTTAGTTGGTGGATTTAGGTGTTGTATTAAATCAAAACTAAACTACTTAAAGTTGTTAAGTTTTTTAAATAATAATGTGGTTTAGTCAATAATAAACTAGTTTTAGGACTACTACTAGTTTATGTTTGGAATTTTAAGTAATTATTATAAATATAAATTAAACAATGAATTAATGTAGTAAAATTATTATTAAATTTTATTTATAATATAATTGAATATGTATATTTTTTAGATGGATCATCAATTGGGGATGTATAATATGCAGTATGAAATTTGTGCTGGTTTAGAAACTGAGTTTATTGACGGTGTTACAGATTTCCTTGAACATACAATGACACTTGACATTTTCAAGAATAATGGATTGGTTAGGTGTCCTTATAGTGCATGTAAGTGCTTAAAATTTTTTTAAACCACATACAAATATGGTTCATTTAAGCCTACATATTTTGTATGGATTGACCATGGAGAAAATGATGGATTTGATGGTATGTTTTATAATTCGATGCTTGTTGATTTATATAATATGGTTGCTCTACATGGCCAATTTAGGGTTGAACAGGTTAGGATTGAAAATAATAGGATTGAACATGATAGGGTTCATGAAATGATCAATGATAGTTTCAGGGTTCAAGGTGGATTGAACCAGAAAACAATATTTTGATGAAGATCCTAATGAAGAAGCAAGACACTTCTATGATAAATTAGAAGACTCTAGTCATCCACTATGCAAAGGGAGTCCACATTCTTCCTTGTCATTTAAGATTAGATTAATGAATATTAAATTAGATTGGAATGTTTCTAATGTGGCTATGGACTCGATGGTTGCTGTTTTGGGTGAACTAGTAAATTCGGAGTTAAACATACCAAAGAACTTCTATGAGGCAAAGAGTTTGGTATCCAAATTAGGATTTTCGTATGAGAGAATTCATTGTTGTATTAATGACTGCATTTTATATTATAAGCTACCCCCGAGACGCGAACACTGGACATAGGACCACAAGTGTTCCCAAGCTAACCCTGCTGGCCTGATCATGAGCATACTAAAGAAAATAAACGGATGTGGAAGCTAAATAATAATTAAAATGACAAGATGGGGAATACCCATATACTCTAACTGAGATATTTGAAACTTATGAGTTTAATAAAAAGAAAATATTAACTCAATACTAAGCCTCTAAATGACTAGAATTGTTTGGACAAGCCCTAGCTAAGTCTAGAAAAAACTAAAACTAAAGGACCAAATACTGAAAAGAAACTCATGACTATTTTCCTCAGAGAATGAGGATTCACCACTAATTCTGCTAAACTGGAGATCGATAACCAATCTAAGTGTGATCTAGATGTTGAGAACCTGAATCTACATCACGAGAAGATGTAGCGGACGTATGCATCACTACTTGAAAGGTACTGAGTATTTAGGATAGAGTAAAACTTAAATACTACATAACTGAACAAGCACAAAAGCAAGTACAATATTCTTAACATTATATACTGAATGTTGAGATAACTGGATGCAATGACCAAATTTATAACATGTTGAGACTGATTACTAACTCGATTGTAAATATGGTCAATGCAATCGAGTCTGACTGAACTGTGGGGGCTACTAATAACCGATAATAAAACCACATGAGCTAAATGTGGAGTCTGATGTATATACCCCATCAAAAGGACCCAATATACCCTGCCAGACGTATAAAGGCATGCTGGCATGATCGCTAAACTAATACCCACAGATGGGACTTACAACCTACTTGACTAGTGGTTTCGGGACTATTTGGGTACGCTGAACCCTAGTCCAACTCGGTATTATTATACTTCTAGAATGAAATAGTTAACTAATTATGACTAAGTTTCTGTAAATACTAGATAACTTAAACTTAACATGCAAACTGAGAATGCAACATTAATTTGGTAATGATGCAATAATAACTTAGGCATGTATAATTGAATGACTGAAATATGTTACCTAGCATGTGTAATTCAAGAAAAAAAGAAATACATAGCTAGGGTTCTAAAGTTCATGTGATAAACTGAATAATAACGTAATTGTTTCAGATCATTCTAATAGCTAAGAACCCATTAGTTCTAACATTAAAGAAACCCTAAGTCTAGTCATGATATGGGAATCAATAAACTGACTGAAAACTAGGGACCTAATGGGTGAAAGGAACCCACTAGTGAAATCCCATATACACGGTGATGAATTTCACGGAGAGATCTTTAGATTTCAAGGCTGGAACATATGGAACCTTGTTGCATTCTTGAACTAGGGTTTTTGACTTTTTTTCTCCTCTCTTCCTTCTAATTTTCTATGTTTTCATTAATGAATTGACATAGGTAAGTTTTTGTTATGTTTCTTGGCTTAAACTGACTAAAATATCATAATTTAGGGTTTAAACGATGTATCTTATGGGCTAAACGAACTAGGAAAAAACCAAAAGACCCCTCAAATAATTGTTGTTGGAGCAATCGACGACTTGGACGGACAGGACGTTGTTCAATCAACGGTCCATCATTTGGGTCCGTCATTTGAGTTTGCTCGACATGCCTTCACTAAAATAGGCATAACCTTTTACTCAGAGATAGGAATTCAGCAAACTCGGTGGCGTTTGAAAGAGGATTCAATCATTTATCATATATAAACCAATGCCTAAATCAATGCCCTTGCACAATCCTTCAGCAATGGAGCCTTTATTCTTGACCTTAACTGCAGCCTAGAGATTTTTCTTCAAAGGAGATTTTCTAGAGAAGTATTTGATAGAGGAGTAATTTGGGGTTTTAATTTGGGTCTTGAGTAAAGTGAATTAATATCTTGGCTAATGACTTAAATAACATAAATAGGTGAATAAAACCCATATAAAACGACCCCCACATAATAATAATTAAATAGGAGTTGACATAAACGTCCCTCAACTAGGCAGCCCCGTCCAGGCACCACGGCCACTTCGATGGTCCGTAAAGGCCCCACCTCTCGTGGTGGTGCCCGTTGTAACACTCCGGAAGTTACATGATTTAGACTAGCGCCTCACTTATTACATAATTATTAAAATAATTTTTCCATACCTAGACTAATGTAATAAGGTTTATTTAGAAGTATTAGAGCCTAAATGTCAAAGAAAGACCTTGATGTCCAGAAACTAGCGAAATTGAACTAGTAGACGTCCCTATGTTTTGTGAACGTTTGGGCGTGTCATATGAATTCTAAAACATGTAAAAATACTTTAAATAGGTAAATAATATTTATAGGGTCAAAACGACCAGTAATAACTCCCCAAAGACCACCCGAAGGGTCCTTGAGGAGGACCAAAACATTGGCAAGCCGGCTGCCAAAGCAGCCTGCGAACAACCTAGATATGGAGGTAACCACGCATTGCACAGTCAACACATGGAAGGCGAAAATTGCCTTGCGACGTGGGGCCTTCACTAGGCTCACTGCCTCAAGCCGGATTTCACAAAAAAAGTTTCAAGTCCCAGATTCGATTGTGTTGTTTTTAAGTCAATTTGACTTCACGAAAAGACCCAATTAAGTGAGGAGTCTTTTGGGTATTTTATGTGAGGATTATATATTGATTTAGGGTTAGTTTGAAGTCATTTTTACCTATTCAAATTAATTCTCCAAAGCACTCTCACTTCTCTCTAAAAATTCTCTCTCTACTCAACCTCCATTCAAGAGCAACTGGGAGCTTGAAGAAGAAGACTTTCTCAAATTTTTCACTTCAATTTCGTTGCCAACTATCAATTAAGGTATGGGGATGTTGATTCATGGATTAGTTTCTCCATGAATCCCTTCAAAACTTCTATTTTTGAAATCTATATTGTGACCATAAACTAGGGCTTTTGATCTATTCATGGGTTCAATCAAAAATCATTTTTTTATATGCCTTGAATTATGAATATATTGGGATTAATTGATGATTTCTATTGTGAGAATCTTCCAAGAACCCACGTGCACCCTATGACCTAATTTCTTGAATGTTGATGGATGAATTGAATTCATATAAACATAATGCATTGTAATTGATGATTATCTAGTCATACAATTTTGTTTTCATACCTATTATGATGTAGATGGGGGTGATCATGACACTTGATTCCTAACCTTGAAAAAAAGGGGTAAATTCTAGGGTTTGTATATATGATGAATAATATTGTGCACACACTTTGAATATGCTTGCAAGGTAGGTGGATTATGAAAGGATGCAAGAAAGGTAATAGGGATGTTTTCATTCTCTTGATACTTACCTATTGTGTGGCATGAATTATGTATAAGTATTTGATCTTGTGTTTTGATTGAAAGTTTCGCCCTCACGAAAACCCTATAATTGAGATTGTGCTACTCACATATGTATGTTGATTCTAGGATGAAAGTGGATCTCACCTAAAGAATCTAAGAGCTTTATGTTGAATTGTATTGAACGTAGATGGATTACTCTTCACACATGTAGATACAATTAAGAAATGGTAGTAAGTTAGGAAATTATACCAAACACCGAGAGGATATGGCCAATGAGGAAAAGACCATTTCGTTAATGCAAGAGGTTGGGTCATGCTAGTGATACTCATGAGATGGGAAATCCTCCGCTAATGCAATAGGTAGAGTCTATAGAAGCAATCTCCTTATCCTTTTACTGCGTGCCCCCGTAGGACTTAGCTAGTGGATCCACAAAGTAGCTAGTATGTAGGTTCTACCTTCGCAAGTAGAATACCCTTTTTCGGTGTGGGGCTTTACGACACAAAATTTCATGCAATCTCTCATTGTCTATGTCGGTTATGGTAGATCTTCCGTAAATAATAAAGTAATGTATGAAGTGCGAACTAGCATATGATATCCTAATAAGTATACTGAGTTCAAGTGGGGGTATGAGACTTCACTTGTTCATTGCAGTAGTAGGCTTTTGTGGGATGTTATAAGGAGTTCTTTGTAGTCATGAAGTAATATGAGAATATGTAAGTTGTTTGGATAATGGTTGAAGTGAACATATCCTTATATCCAAATGTTTCTCATGATGTATATATTTCACTTATGATTAATTGTATGTGATGAATGTATATGAAATATGTGTGGCCAAGGTGGTTTCTATGGGAATGCTTTGTAGGGTTGGTAGTATGGGATGCTAAATCTACATTGCACAAGTGGACCCTAGGAAGTGCTAAGGTCATGCCTTCATTGTAGTTTGGACATTTTTTGGATATTGTCTTATGCGTAGTCTTGATGATGTAAATATCTTTCAAAAAACTCATAAATGCATCCTTTACATGTAAATGTCCCTTTCTCATGTTTTAATGGTTTTTATGCATTTCTTCATACTTAGTGTATAAATTGTACTGACCCCTTTCTCCCTTTTCTATTATGAGTATAAGTTCCGGTTAATTGCTTTGCTCCTACATCCTTGAAGAAAATTTGGACTTCTTATCTCCAAGAATTGTGGTAGGTTCTCAAATATCCGACTAATGCACTTGATGTCACTCTATGATTTCTCTATTGATGTAATAGACTTAGTAATCTTATCTTATGTACTTTTGTTCGAATAGACTATTGTGTCTAAAGGGCAAATAACCCTATTTGAAGACTTTTGTTGAACTCGTATTAGTACATGGTGTATGTGTGACAATGGTATTAGATTCTCACTATTAGATTTATCAAAAGGAAGTTTGAACTCATAATGCAAAATGTTTTAAATTCCGCATTATTTCAAGTTCATTATGAAGTGACGATTATGCTACGGGCTCGTATAATACCCCTTCGTGGTCGAGTACGCCGGTAACGTCTAGGGGGTACTCTCTGGTCGTTACATCCATAGTCCTATGACAAGTTTCCTTCCACACTTTATAAGACCCCATGTCCTAAGGCATCTTCACGAGTACTTCGATGGAATGTGATTAACACCACGGGTCGTGAAGTAGCTCGTAGACTTGGGGAAGTAGCTTTTCCTCAAGGCCTTTCCTCGCATAAAGATAATTCATCTTCATGAGCACTTCTATGGACCGTGGTGAAAAACCACTGGTCATGAAATGTCTCGTGAACCTTGGGCAGTGCTTGGCCAAGGGTTGGCCAACCTTGTCCTTTGGATTAGGCCTTCCCCCCTTGGCTTGGAACTTTCCTTTGTAACCCTTAACAAAATGCTAGATAGTATTCTAAACTATGGAGTCTAACAAGTGTCTTGACGTTAAACCACTAAACCCCAAATTCTAAGCACGTAAAGTCTCATCTTTGACTATTTCTCCACATCACTCTCTAGAACCCTAGCTTTTGGCTCTAGTTTAGTCTTCTAATTTCCGGGACGTTACAGGGAAGATCGCGACCACATTTAATGGTCTTTGCACACATACAAAAAAAATATTTGCTGTACAAACTGATGAACATTAACTAGTTTTTCACAACTAATAATCTTCGATGGGTTTCTTGTAATTTATTCAAAACCTTGTGCACGCAAACGAGATATGAAAATCCATAAAATTCCACATTCCAAATTCAATGGAGTAGCCAAAACATCCATTGGCATCACTCCCGTAATCATCAACACATTGTAAACCTTATTAATGAACTCTTGAGGATATTCCTAAACCTTAGAACCATGAAACTCCATAAGATTTATTCTATTGAATTTCTCACTCTAGTTTCCATCGTACTCACATTTCTGTTCATGGGAACTGCAACCTCCCTATTTTCTTGGGCCATCATGGCTTTAGCAGATATCTGAAAAGCAGACCTAAACATTGCATTAGACACTTTATCAACCGAAGGATCGACCAGAGTTTTAGGAGCTTGAGGAGGATCTTCTTGTTACGCATTATCCTTCAAATTTCTTCTACAATAAGATCTTTGAGTAGCCATATTCTGTAGAGCATCATATGGGGATTAAGAGTCATACTTTATAGAGTTGAACTTGATTTTTGCCTAATGAACAACACAAATTCCAGTACAAGTGTCTTCGATCGTGAAATAATATAGTAATCCAAAAATGGGTTGGGGGTGTGTCCTAAGGGAGTGGTCATGAAAATTAATAGATAATTAGAATTTCATTCAAATCAGTCGTACTTTATGAAACCGAAGATTAAAAACATAGTAAATTAAAAGGGTGACACTAAAGTGTCAAATATAAAAGGAGGATTTTGTAACAAGAAGTAACAATAGCAAAAAATATCATGAAATTCAAAGAAACGAGAGAGTGAATTCTTGGGATGTGACTGCATTACGTATTAATCTATATTATTGGGTGCATGCTTTTGATAGAAGATTTGTAGATAATAGTGACTAGGCTAAGCTTTAGGTATAAATATGTTCTCTCTCAAGTAACTTACCCCGTTTCAAATGTGTTCCTCTCCTACACCCACTTGCCGCTTCAAGACCATCCTACGCGTTACCTACTCTATAGGCCATTAATCTAGTAGTCTTGGTTTAGCGACTTCTCTCTTCAATAAGCCGAAAACACATAAATAAACTTGTATTTCCAAATATATATTTGTTAAATTCATCCAAAACTTCAAGACGAAATCACCATTAGACTATAATTAATTAAGCAAAAAGCAAGACCCAGCAACAATTTTAACCCATATTTTCTAAATAACACCCAGAGGATGGGTTTTTTTAGTTACACATCAAGAAATAGAACATACCTTCAATGATGTTGAAATTAAATGGGTATGAAGAATTAAGTCTTGATTTAGGCAAAGCAAGAAGAATCAAGGAGACAACTTCCAAATTGAAAGATATTAAACCTTCTTTTTCTTCAAGTCTTCAAAAACCTCTCAAACATAGAGTTAAAATAAGTAAAACTAATAATCTAGACAGAAAATAAGAATAATGTTCCCCTCTTTAAAAACTACAACTCTACTAGTATTCATAATTTTTCAAATCTATGCAGCATTGGATCGTTCATCGGTGTTAGTCCGAATTGTCAAATGTATCAGCAATTCACCCATTGGTGTATTTCACCGCCTTCTAGTACAACCTTCATCATTGTCGTGCTTTGGTCCAATGGGCGATATAGTAGTGCTTCACAGAGCTACTCGGTGACGCGTGGATTTCTCCTTTCATCATGTGATTTGATCCTTTCCTTCAGGGCTCAGCACACTAGAACAAAAAGCAAAATAGGCTTCTTTTGCGATATTCCACGTGGACACGGCGATCCTAAGGCTCGTTCTTTTTTATTCTTTTTGTTCTTTTTGTGACATAGTGTCCATGTTTTCCTTCAAACTTCAAATACCTGAAACAAAAGAGTTTTCATTAGATATTAAGATAAAATAAGCATTTGACGATTCTATTTCTACTTAAATATAGTCCTAATTGTCACAACCCAAATCTACACCCTGGAAGTGGCTAGCACTCGAAGACCATTGTTGGTCCCCAAAGAAACCCTCATCCTGGCTTACTACAAGCGGAAGACTAACTCAAGCATGCAAAAACTTAAAACTGAAATAAAATTTAATAAACTCAACATTACAAAGATTTAACTCAAATGAACAACTCTAAATAAAAATAATATATTCAACTCACCATAAAATAGACAACTTAAGTCTATAAAATATTTAACAAAATAAATGACGACTTATGAAACTGTATTGTCTATATATGAAGCCTCTAAATTACAATAACGGAAGAAGGGAAAAGACCCATGTCCTCCTAACAACTGAAAGTAAATCAAATTCTACTGAAGCAAGGAGGCTCACCATAGATAAATCGAACTCCATGTTATATCAACTAAGCTCGTGTTGATCATCCTCAATACCTAGATCTGCATCATGAGAAGAGGCAGGACAAATGGCTAAGTAAGTTGAATGTAAGAGCATGTAAGGGAAAATCTAACGCATAACATAAGCTTGAACTGGATGAAAATGGAAACACACTCACCTCTTTTCATACTTACTCAACTCAAGGAGTACTCCAGGATACTCAAAACTACTCAACTTATTCAATTGAGAAGTACCCAAAGATACGATACTCCACTCAGAGATATGACATTTTCTTCTGAATACTCAACTCTTCATACTCAACTCAATATAAATCAAGCATATGCATTCAATATATAGAAAGATTTAAAACATTAAAAGCAACGTAGTTCGTTAAAGAAGACGTAATAAAAAACTGAACTTTACTTATACAATAAAGTAATATATTTTTGGGTGAGATTCTCTAACTGACAACCACTACATCCTCTTACTTCACGCTGCCAAGGACCATCCTATGCCTTGCAATCGGCATAGGACCTTACTTAACTTAGTGGACCACTAGTCTACTGTGAAAGATATTCATCTAAAAAGTATGACCCTTCTCTATCCATGGTGACTTCATTATTTTATGGAGATGTAAGTTATCTAAACTCATGCTCACCCCCAATTTGATGTTGAATACTACTCCCAAAATATACTAGATGTTAAGTTTCAAAAACATAATTCTTGTGTGATTTGACATTAGTGCTAAAAAACATAGCTCAAAGGCTATCATGGAAATCTTATTTTCCCTTATTTCTTCATTTAGCTATTACTCTTTTCTAAAAACTAGCCAGAAGGCTCTTTACTAAAATCTAACTCAAAAGCTCTTTACTAAAAAACTAGCTCAAAGGATCTTTACTGAAAAACTAGCGCAGTCTCTGTACTGAAAAAACAAGCTCAAAGGCTCTTTTGGAAATCTCAGTTTCTTTTCTTGTTTAGATGTGAAAATATTTAATAATTCTTCGGAAATATTTAGTTCCCTTATAACTTTTGAGAAATGATCTCTAATCTTTACTCTTTACTTAACTTCAAATTGGAGTCTTAAAAACAAAGTTAAAACATTGTTAAACTTAATAAACTTTACTTTAACTTGCTCTTAACTTTTACGCTTGACTCTGAACTTCTCTTGGATTTGATCTTAACTTTCCTTGAATTGTATTACGGATTTAGTGTTCGTGATCTCATGTTTATGGATAATTTCATGAGTTCAACTAGGATTGTTAATGTAGAATTATGAGCATGAACTAATCAACTCTAGCACTCAAAGACCCTTCTCGTCTCAATATTGTTCGACTTATAGGGTTCATGGAGAATTACGGGCATGAAATACTCAACTCAAGGACTTCATGGTTAACATTTAACAGTCTCGTGATTAGGAATATAATATCAAAGGAATAAGGAACTCAATACTCAAGACTTAGAACTTAGAGATACTACGCCTCTCAATGATACTAAATTTATAGAACTCATGTGGAAGTTATGGTCATGAACAACTTGAATCAACGGTCAAAATATTAATAAGGAAATCATTTATAAGACCCTTCTCTTTCTCATACTTACTCAAATCTTAGTTCAAACCGATAGTTATACTCAAAGGATTCACAATTGAACTCAAAGACTTTCTTGAACTCTACTGTTAGCTATCTCTTGAATATGAATTATGAATTTAAGAGTTATGGTTGATGACATGAAAGATATATTTAATAGTGTAGAATCATGAATACATTCTCCTCACTCTCATTCTCAGTTGCTCGAGTTTTGAAATAACTTACTAAAAGTTGTAGAAGACTCCACAAAAGTATTCAAAGGGACTTTCTTAAAATATTTGAAAGAATTCTTAAAGCATAAATATTAAATCTACCTTGAGTTAGAATTATGATTTAAAGGTTATAATTATGTTAGGAATAATTTTATGTGTTTATAGGTAGCATAGAGTAATTAGAATCAAAAGGGAGTGAATATGCAATTTAAACGAACTCAAACGGAGCAACCGAAGACAAACTGGATAGTGCAGGCGACACTGGGTTATGGGTTTCATGGGGTGCCAGCCCCTGAAGTACATAGGAGGGTTTGGGGCACATCGCGCCAGGCCCAACCCAGAAATTCTGTCGAACATCCTTGTTCGTTTTCTCACCCTTACTCGCCTAGAATCGAACAATTTCTTCCCCAATCACTTGGAATCAATTACTTAACTTAATTACAGTCTAATATACTAAATATAAAACTAAAATTAATCAATTTCATCTCAAAGAATCATCAAAACCCTAACACAACAAGATTTAAAATGAACTTTAAGAACAGCTATCAACAACTCATTAATAACTCTAATCTTTCTATTTTAAGAATGAAACTTCTCTTAAAATAACATGATTGGCATATGGGTGAAATAACCCAACACGATGGAAGCTTACATACCTCTTAGGGATCAAATTCATGGTGAAACTTCACAACATCACGCAAGAATCTCAACGAACGCTTGATCCTCCCCTCATTTCTCCTTTTTGCTCCTCTATTCTCATTTTTTCTTTTCTTGAACACTCAACTAAAACCCTAGGTATATATTAGGATTATAAGACTCAACCTAGGATTATACCCCTAAGATATTACTAAAGATGAATTAAATCAAGTTGGGTAAGGAAAAGACCAAAATACCCCTCACTATTTTGGGCTAACTTTCCTTAACTGGGTAAGTAAAAGACCAAAAAACCATATCTCATCATCCCAACTGGAGACTTTAAAAACATGGTGACGTTGGAAAGATAATTCAATGATATTTCCTAAGGTAGATTGTATCACACCTAACTCATCCTGTGGTAGGAGTTATGGTCATTTGAATTTGTCCCAAAACACATACTCTGCTTAACTCTCCAAATTTCAGATATCTGTTATTTAAAATTAATTTATTTGGTTCTGAAGGTGCTACATATGGTCACCTGACCTTAAAACTTAAGAAAGGTTTAATTGCTTTGTAAAATCTCACTCACTAAGAAGAACGGTTCGAGTCTTAGCTCAAAAATTTACCGAGGTGTTACATTATCTCCCTCTTGATATCATTCATCTGCTTTTACTTTATTCAAGATTAACTCAGATTCTATACCTCTCTATAAGGAATTTCATCCAAAAATAAGTACTCTTAACCACCACCTTGAGCTCATATCAAGAAGCACCTACTACTGTTTAACAATACCACATACAAGCTTAGTACTCTAACAACATTATTACTAAATGGAACTCTAAAAATATATTCCTCAAAATCTTTGGAACTCATTACTATCGTACTCTCAAACACTTGACTTGATTTCTCATCTTATCGTCTCCCCCTCAGGTCTAATGCTAGATGCAAAGTTAATAATCATTCTCACACTAAAAATCACGACAAATAATCAATCCTCACCTCTTAGTATTCATACATACAATTTACTATCAAAATCCCTTCACAACTTGAGTACTATTCACTCTTTCAGTATGCATCAATGCCTAATTAGTCCTATATCACTTTGAATATTATTGGATCTCACTCAAAATCATAAGTGTAGATCATATCAACCACCTCATGAATACTCTTTCTCTTCTATTCAACACTTACACTTTGTCATTAGCTACGCAATGACACTTCATCACAAACTCCTTTCTAGTGAAAACACACTCTACTTCCTATAGAGGAATCTTTACAACTCATCACTTCATTGTATGGTGATTGAGATGATTCTATCCTGGGAGGACATATTCCAAATCAAACCTCAGATACTAGAGTGGAATAATTTCCTTAAGGAGACATCATATATTCAGTGGTCTTGATATTATTCTGTTCTAATTTTCTACATTCTGGTACGTTTACAGATTATAGTTTTTGTAAATTAATTTATGTTCATCTTTATTACTTGTTCATTAAACTTTGGTGACTCTGTGTTTCTGCAAAGTTTTGTTGGAATAAATAATTCTGTTTTTTCAAACACATATTACCAACAGTTTTTCATGACCCAAGGGTATAAGCTAGATGTAACATGGTGTATAGTACCCCAAAGGCTCCATACAATCCATTTATCATTCATAACATAAGAAATAGAAAATAAGAGATAAAGAAGTAAATTTAACGTTCTAAACAATTTATAAAAGTAAAGTAGAAGACTAAAAGTTTATCTCAATAGTCATCTTATACAATAGAATTAAATTGTTCCTAGGTTATACATCATATCCAAAGCTAAAATTAAGAAAGAAACTAAAACTAATGAAAATTTGTCCTCGAAGCATGAGGGCTCACTCAAGCTCGAAAATCTCGCAATCAACCACTAGCCAAAAAATTGAGGATCATGATTAACACACCCTATATTTGGGGAAATGTGGGAAAGAGTATTCATTAGTACAAAAATAATTTAACAAGTATGATAACAATTCATTTAACCTTTAAATCATTTTAAAAGAGGTGATTTCATCACATGAAAATAAAAAGGCTAAAACATGATATAAAAGGGTTAGAAGGCATAAGTCATATAACATGGTCAATGCAAGATAACATCTTTAAGACCATTAAATTCATGTGAAATTTATCTTAAAGGAACCTTATTTCATTATTATTAGTGTGGTAAGTATCTGTAATCAACATAGAGATCATGAACTTCTACCATAAGTGGATTCCTCTAGTTACTGTCTATCTAGACAATCATCTTATAGGCGCACATAGGTAAGGGGTAAGGATATTTCTTCTAGAAGCTAGCCTATACTAACAGGAGAGCCTCCATCTGAATATCCTCTCGATGCTAAGCATAATTCCCATGCATTAGTGATTTTCTTATCACATTCTTATTATCCATGGAAGGGCACGCCATCTTTCTAATTCAAACTAATTTTTATTGGGATTTCTCTTTATCTTTGATTGATTTTGGTTAGAATACCTTTAAGCCTTAGAATACTTATGATATGAGAAAACCTTTCACAATCATACTTTCATTTGTATATGAGAAATCCTTTGAACAACACAACAACAACACCATAATTTATACTTCACTCTCCAAGAATCCATAAAAGATTTACATAAATTTCATAAGAACATTCAAAGGTCCATAATTCATCCTTTCTACGTTAAAAACCCACTTTCAATAATAAACATCTATAAAACATGGATTACACATGGGTTCATGGAAATTCCTCATAAATTCAAGTAATTCTGCCAATTCTAGCCTGATTTCATAAAACTCTACTTCCATAATCTAAGACCCAAATTATATGCTCATAACTAGTGAAACATATGTCTTTATCAGGGAATCATCATAATATCATAGTATTTAATTAATTCATGCATAACAGATCATCATTAAATCATTTAAATTGATAATCAAGAGAACCCATGGAATTGCACAAAATACTATCTTTAAATCATACCTTACTATCAAAGCCCAAAAGCAATTGAGAAATGAAGGCTTAATCTTCAACCCAAGCTTTAATCTCCTTCTCCAACCTTATCAGGAGAGAAATACCTTTGGGAGAAAAAGATTCAACTCCTTTTGGTGAGTTTGCAGAGATAGGAGTGAATGAATAAATTTTGGGTAAAAAACACTTATATAAGTGTTCAAGGCATGGGAAAAATGACGTACTATTAATATAAATCAATTAGGAAAAGACCTAACTACCTTTAGAATAATATCCGACCTTCAACATACTAGCCTTGACCGACGAACCGTGTCTTGAGAGACAGTATGTCCTGCACGTTTGTCATCTCCATCAAAGAGTGGACTTTGGGGCCATGATACACGGAACACACTCCACAGACCTTAGACCCAGCGATGGTCCATTGGTCCTGGTCGTGATTTGTTTTCCTCTTGTCTTTGGGTGGTCAATCCAAGAAAAAGACCCATAGTCTGTGGCTCAATCCATGAGCTTTGGCTGGCCTTCGTTGGATAACACCAGAAACTTCTGAAAATGCCATCATGCCCGTTCTCAAGTCCAAAGTTTTATAATTTTTCACATCCCGAGACTACCACTAGATGAAACCCAGGATCAAAGACCACAAGTCATCTCAAGCTAACCCTTCTTGCATTGGAAGGACTAAAAAATGGAAGAAAATATATTAACCGAAACTTAATTAGAAAAATGAAGAATTAATCCACAATATAAATAGGGTTCTAAAATTTACAATCATAATAAAGTTGAACATCTGAATCTGTGTCAGAAAGCCTCTATTAGTGGCTAGATTCTAGGATAAGTCCAAAGATAAGTCTAAATAGTGAAATACAGAGTAAGCAAACTAAGTATTGAAATGAATATGAACTACAAGCCCTATAATGAGAAAAACTCACTGAACTAGATATATGTGTGTCTAACAAACTAATTATAGACTAAAGAGTGGTACACGAAATCTGCATCATGATATGATGCAGCACAAGTAAGTATGGGTTAGGCCTATCGAATGTACTAATTATGTAAGATGTGCATATGAAAAATAATTTATACTTTAAAGCATGCCTAAATATGAGATCATGCACATGTCATAGCATAACTTTTCTTGAAGCATAACTAAAACTGAAGTTGTATCATGATAGTAATATGTATGATAGAATCACTCAAGCAAAGCCATAAGCTGAAAATTCCTTTTGAATCGTAGTAAATGTTAGAATCTCTGAAATCTGAAAGAAAAGAGTAAATGCACTCAAAACCTAAAATTGTTTCTGTGGGAGGTTTCTTGAGCTACATTGAATCCGATAGCCAACAGTGTGGAGTTATAAACTATGGGGTACGAACTTTTGGGACAAAGGGTTCTCTCACCCTAATTGACTCTGTGCCAAATACTACTCCCAGAAACATATATATAGCTCATATAACACTGAGGCACATATGATACCAAAACTCATTATAACTAGTAACATATGTGATGTCAAATATGTTCGTAAGAATAAGGAAAAATATGATTTCATGCAATATAAAATCATCAGTCTGGGGGATTTGTATAGCCACGATGAAAATTACACTTCTCTTTCTAAATTCATAAACTGAAGAAAAATACATACAATTTCATCATATTAGAGACCATATTATCCAAACATTCCAAATCATTACTTGACATTATGCAATTTAATGAATAAAATCTAGAATTCACTACTCAAGCATGGGCTGTTGAAAACACTTAAAATGTTATTTAGTTTTATAGTTGATTTGAATATTAATTAAGGTCACAAGCAACCCCTAAGAAAAAGTTTGAGTTGGAAGCTTCTATAATGATTATGTTTTTAGGTAATATTTGTCTTAAGGAAACATCAAATGATTATTTATCTCACTACAAAATGAATCAGGTTGTTCATGCACCATCGAATTTCAGGCCTATGAGTTCTCTTTCCAATGCTACCAGGTTTATCTAATTTCGAGTTTAGAGTACGACGTTATGTCGATTTTACCAGATACACTCACATTAGAGTTCCCTGAAGTCCATTTCTACGAGTTTCTCGTACGGGTCATAGAAATTTTTATGCGAGTTTAATGCATAGTTCATAAAAATTCAGAGATGTAAGTTGTTGTAGTCCAATTCCAATGGATCCATTCTACGGGCCGTAGTTTTCACCTGTAGATGTTATATGTTGTATTAAGATTACTGAGTTGATTGTACATTTCAAATTGTCGACATGAACCTTATTACTGATTTATTACAGAATTAGCATTGAGAATCCTTTTAACCAAACTTTTTTGTCTTAAATTGAGATTTGAGAAAGTTAAGATGAATTTTAAGAAGAGTTTAAAGATTTAGAGAACTAACATTTCTAAAATGTATCACTTTTTACATCAAGAAAAGAGAAATTTTGATTTCAAAATGAGTTAGTGAGTTTAAAGATACTTCAGAGCTATTATTTTTTTAAGAGGATGTTTTGGGTAACTATCTCAAATTAAGAAAGATTATGTTTTACACATTTGATAATTACTATATAGTTACTGGGGGGAAATTAAGCATTGATATCTTGGTAAGTGCAAACAACTCATAATCCTCATAAAAGATAGTAGCCAACACGGGAAAAAATGTAGTTCTTTTTAGGCAACTCCTTATTGCATTCAAGTAGAGATTTAGTGGATCAACTAAGTTTAGATGTTCTCTATCTTGGCAATGTATAGGACAGTTCAGGTCGCATCGGCAATACATTGTATTTTGACATTGCTCGTAGTAATGGTTGTTGGATAGAGAATTTCCATGATAGTGTTTAGTATTTTTATCATATCACTTAATATGTTAAGTTTAGAGATGAGTAAGTATTTTAAAATTTTAAATGTTTACACTCCTTTAATTTATTTGTTAAGTATATATTTATATCAATTGTATTCCTTTCATTCAGTTACTTCACTTTGGGTATATTGCATACTCATACATTCAATGTACTGATTTCATTTGACAAGCATATTCTTATGATGCAGATACTTCATTTTAGGGTCATCAACAAGTGCTTTTATAGATCACTTGCAGTTCTAGTAATCTTTGGTGAGCCTCTTGAATTATTTAGGCCTCAACTTTTATCCTTTAGTATGTTACTTTAAGGTGTTGTGGGTCTTGTCTCGACATCTGTCTTGAATATAGAGGCTTCATAGGTAATAAACTTTGAGGATGTTTTTAAGTATTCCTTTGTTAAACTGTATTTCAATTATTATTGTTTTCAAAGTATTTTGAAGCATTTGAATACTTTGAGATTTAAAGGTTTACTTTTTTAAGCTTATATTTTCTTGAGTTACGATTCTTCTAAGTCGATAGCCATACATACGGTTCGATTGAGGATTAGTAATGGTTCTCGAGTGTCAATCAGGTCTGGGGTGTAGGCTTACAATGTGTTATAATGAAGATATGGAAAGAAAATACTCTCATTTCTTTTCCTCTTATTTTTTTTCAGTCCAAGGTATTCATTCGTCCTAAAGTACTCATTAAATTTTGCCACTCTTTTAGTGTTTTGAGTTCATGAATTTCGATATGTATTTTGCATTAAATTTTGTTGTTAAACCTTTCCCTACCCCTTTCATGATTAGTGCAAAAAATTATTGTGGGACAAATGACTCTAAGTACTTGATATTACAACACCAAAAAAATTTATAATAACACATGAACAATTCTTCTTATGTGTATAAGGTTTTGTCGGGCGATTCTTAATTTCTTCAGCGGTGTTAAGTTAATTTCCATAGTGTAGGAATGGATTTGGATATGATTTAAGGGCACTTGAATCTCCTATCACAAATTTCAGTTGAAAGATTGCTTACTAATTAAGTTTTGATATAGTAAATTTGGATCAATCATATCTCACATAATGAATTAGGTGGCTCAGCGCCTATAAAATTAAAGTACTATCAGTCCTCTTTTCGATGCTAGCACATTTACGACATTTCAAGTTTGGAGTAAAAATTTCATAGACAACCAAAGTAAAGTTTTCTGAGTTATTGACGTAAGTAAAATGTCTATGGGTCGTAGAAGTTTCTATGATTTGTACAATTACTCGTGGAAAGAGTAGCGGGAGTCAAAATATTATTTAATCCTTACACACCTATCTAGAGGTCCTATAAACATCTATGAGTCACAGTTTTGTTAAGTAGAATTACATTCAGAGACTTAAATTGTCAATATAAATTACATTAATGGGATCTATGGTCTTTAGATTCAAGTGCAAACCATAGTCGCCCCGTAGAAGGTTTTCCATATTTTTTTAATAGGGGTATTCAAATATATTTTCACTCCTTCTAAGCCTAAACCCCAACTTTTTCTACAACAAACTAAGGTTCTAAGCAATATTAATCTACCCGATTTGATGCAATTAGATTTTCTCATGTCAAGTCACTCCAAGCAAAGTTTTAGAACTTCAAAGGATGGAATTATTGTGTAACACCCCGTACTCAAAACATACCAAAAATCAAATTTTCAGAAAAAGGTGGTCGTAGAAATTTCTATGATCTGTACAATTTCTCGTGGAAGGAGTAGCGAGAGTCAAAAAATTATTGAATTGTTACACACTTATCTAGAGGTCCTATAAACACTTATTAGTCATAGTTTGTTTATGTAGAATTACATTTCGAGACATAGATTTTCAATATAAATTCCATTGATGGGATCTATGGTCTTTAGATCCAACTGCAAACCGTACATCGCCCCATAGAAGGTTTTGAATATCTTTTTAATAGGGGTATTCAAGTATATTTTCACTTCTTCTAAGCCTAAGACCCAACATTTCTACAACTAACTAAGGTTCTAAGCGATATTAATCTACCCTATTTGATGCAATTCAGAATGCGTCAAGTCAAGTCACTCCAAGTAAAGTTTTGGAACTTCAAAGGATGGAAGTGTTGTTCTTAAAGATGGAGGTTCTTGAGCTTGAGTTTATTACAAAGAAGAGGTTCAATGCTTGAATAGTATTACACACGCCTGGAAGGAGCTCCCAATTGAGAAATACCATGTTTAGCTGATAGGTTTGAGTGTGGGAGGTCTAACGAAGCAAGGAAGTGAAAGAGAAGAAGCTGCCTCATTCAGCGATCTGAGTCCACTTCGACGACTAACCTAATGGCTTATGGTAGGGATCAAAGATCACCTGAAGATTCAGGGAACTATAGGAAGCTACCATATTCTTTGAGCTGGTAGTCAATCGGTGACTCTCAAAGTTCCTTATGCGAGCACGACCCTGATCGCCGAACATTAAACAATGCTTCCAAGGAAGGGTCACATCACTAAACTTGTTGGTGACTTGTCGAGTTCATTAGGCGAGCCCGACCCAGCACGCCCTTTATCCTTTTTGGGCAACTTTTGGTCCTCTTCAAATGTAATAGCCTAAAACTATAAATATCTATTTTTTGTATTCTTTTTAAGTAGAATATTTTTAAAATTAATGATTGATAGATTGGAAATCCTTTGAGAGACTTTAGAGCTTGGTGAAGCTTCTATTAAACTTTGTTTAGAAATGGTAGTTGCTTGGAGATTCGATTTCCTTGAGATCTTCGTATGAGACTCGGTTCTTGATTCGGATATATCCATTGAGGTACTTAGTTTTAATATACATTAAGGTCGCTTTTGGTTTCATTTTCTAGTTTTAATATATTTATCATGATTAGGTCACTTTTGGATTGTAATTGGAGGTTTTGGGATTGAATACATCCTTCAGTTGCCAATTGTTCCTCTTCTAGTATATCTTTTTCTAACTTTCTTTGTTGTCTTTGCTTTCCACATTTTTATTCATGATTCGTGGAATGAATTAAATCATTTGGTATCAGATCTGAGTTTGGATTTTTTCTTACGATTCTAGTCTTAGGTGTTTTATTAAAAAAATTCAATAAATGTTTTCAAGAAAACATCAAAATATGTTGTTGATTTGAGTCTGTTTGATGTTTCTTAGGTTAGATTAGTGTTCCCTTGCCTTAATTGAGTCCATGTTTTAGATCTTGTGAAGTGTGGAGTGGGATTGAAGAACCGACCGTTGTTGACTGAAGAAGCATAAAGAACTTCTAGTGGTTTTTATAATCTAGGTGAAATTGGAGAATCTTGGGTATCGGGGTTTGATCACTATATCCGTAGGAGTTTATATCTTAAAATTGGGTAACAGAGTAGAATTTCATTGGGTTGGAAAATTGGGTGTTCTTCATGTTCTCGGTGTTCTTCGTGACTTGAAAAAAAGAAGTAAATGGGTTGTGAAAGATAAAAGCATTGGGTTTGTTTCCTACATCAAGCGGAGCTTGTATTCCGATTTTTGTGAAATTCTGAGCTAAATTTATTGAGAACTTTATTTTGGGTCTTCACCATTGTTCATGGTGTTCTTGGGGATTTTCAAATATTCAAGGAGGAGAATCATAAAAAAGGAGGTGTCTGATCCAAAAACATGAGGAAATAAAACAATACCTGTGTTGGTTCAAACGGCAATTTAACGAAAGGGGAAAGTACTAGGTCATGGAAGTACATGGGACCACAATGAGTTAAAAATAGAGGCTGCAAGTATGCTGGAAGGTCCATTGGGCGAGCGAAGTCTCACTTAAAGTTCATATTCGGCAACACGACAAATGGAGATGAGCTCGCAAAATGAATTTGCGTCTCTGGAAAATTTAGCGAGGTGAGGGTACTACAGCGATTCACCAAGCTGACTCGATGAGATACATGGAGTAAGTAGGAGATGTGAATTTCAGTTTTGGGAAAACAAAAGTTTATGTTTGGACCCGAGCTTTATTTTATAACCAATCTCATCTTTTAACTCCTTGTCTCATTTTCCTTGATTCCTACTCACTTCTTTGATTCTAAAAAGTAATTTCAAACTATTAAATGTCCTTACTTAGTTGTTTATTTGTCTTGTCTCCGTCTTCTTTCTTATGTTTTATTTGCATGTTTTTTTAGTTTTTACTTTGTAGTTAACTTTAGGATTCAAGTTTGTGTACTTTAATCGAGACGTGTGTCCTTCTTGAAACAATATTCTATTATGACAAAGAGCTTTATTGACACTTGTGTACCACCGGATTGAAACAAGGTTCAATATCAGCCAAGCCAATTTGTGAGTTGTTCAAAGGTTAGAAACTGTGAGTGTTGGTGAGGAGCTTTTACTACTAAGCTTGTTTTCTAGTTTTATATGTACAAAGAAGTTATAAGGAAGCATGTCATCAATAGCATCGGAACCGTGTGATAATGATATGCGAGACTATGATTGTAATAACGGGGGCTGTGAATCTCAAGATGATGATATTTATGGAGTCTATGGTGATATCCATAATCAAAATCTAAATGGGAATGAGAGCTACTATTTCAAAGGAGAATATTAGGAAGATGGTTATCATAGTTCTTATAGTTACATTAGATAGGACTAAGAACCTTGTTATCTCTCCTATGATGATGATGGAGCATGTGAGAGCTCTTACTCCCACTTTGAGAGTGAATATGGTTCCTATGATGGTGATGGAACATATTACGCTTCCCACTCCAAGGATGAAGGTTAGGCAAGGTATAATACTCTCTTATATAAGAATTATAATGAGAATGCCCCTAGGGCTTGTGAATATTCATAATCTTTAGCTTGTGATAATCCTTTCCTTAGTCAAAGAGGTGTGTATGGTTACACTAGTTCAAGTCAAAGTCATTGGATATGAATAAGAGAATGGGAATATATTACGTCTAAGGATACTACATCCTACATTTCTCATTTTATGCACACTTGTCGAGATATATGAACCAACACATATATGGGGTATGTGTTAGGTTTCTTTGTACCAAAAGAGTTATTCTTCCTATTTTTGAAGGAAAGTGTGATCCCGATGGCATATCTGACTAGGAGTGGAAATGTGAGCGGAATTTCCTAAATCATGATTTGTAATTCTTTTTTGCGTTTGAACACTTTAAAGTTCTTGCATTAAGTTGGTGGAAATATGCAGGATCGCTTCAAAAACTCAATGTAAATATTAACCCTTTGACATGGAAATAATTTAAAGGGCTTATAAGGTTCAAGTATATGCTAAAAGGGTATAGAATGCTTTATATTGTTGACAGAATAAGTCAAGTTTACAGGAGAAAGGTTGACATTTAAGGATCTTTGGGGTTTTATCTTAACCTCGATGATCGTTGCAATCTAAACTACTTAACTACATCTACAATTGCCTAATTGAGAGGGATTCAACATTACCGAGGTTGTAAAGGTTACTTTCATACGCTGTGAATACTATGAGGAGGTTTAGTGTGATGTAATACTAATGGAATTTATCACTTATTTTTGGGATCCAATTGGTTTAACAAACATAGGTTCCCAAATAAGAAAAAATGGTCCATGTATGTTGTAGATCAATGGGGAACACATATATTTCCTCCTCCTAAGGTGCAAAATGAGAGACAATGGATTGAGAGGACTAAAGGAGAGGAATGTGGAGACCTTTAGTGGAAAATGAGATGTTGAGTAGAGTGCGTGAGAGGGTTACCACAATCTTAATCTAACCTTTTTGTTTATCCTTCACTTTGTAAGGGTTTTTATGTAGGTACAAGTAGTATGACTGGAGGAACTTGAGTTCCCAACAAAGAGCCTACAATTGAAGGTGTGATGGATGCACTTTTGGGGTGTCTCAAAATTCTTAAGTAAGTTTCATTCCAAGGGAAAAAGAACTTTCTTGTGAACATCAAGGTACAATTACTAAACTTGATAATCTTACAACTGCAAATGACAAAGTGTAATAGCTTGTCTTGATATGAGCCTAATTTTTCTTTACCATGTGTTGATAATGTACATGTCGAGAGTGTGGATACAGTATTTGATCCTACTGATGACCGAATTGATTCTTTTTGTAAAATTGGTTTGTGCCAACCGAGTGTTGACACCCGTACATTGATGGATAGTTCATTAACATGTGATAATTGTATTGATCAACTTATACGTGAGTGTAGTTCACTAAATGAGGAATCTTGTGATGTCATTGAGAAACCTCAATTTGGTAAAATTGCTGATGATTTTAATCATTCGAATAGGAAAGACTTCTTGAGCGTATCTTATATTGAAGATTCTGTTACTTGTTTTTTTTCATAGAGATCACATGCTTAACAATGTTTCAAAAAATTATACGTGTCTTTTTGAAGGTGAACTTGCATATTTTAATCCTCCCATGGTGGTTGATTATTCCCTCTTAAAGTACAATATCTTTCTTGAAAATGATGAAATCACTCCTAGTGAAGTGACTAGTGGTGTGAATCATGAGAGTAGTGTAGGTCTTGATAGGTATGATTTTTATAGTAACCCAGTATGGTGACAAGATTTCCCTCCCAAAGATGGAAATTTCTTCTTGGAAGATGAGAGTACTCTTGTGGGGAAGGATTATGATCTAAAGGAAGGAGCTATTTCTTTCCAATTATTATCTTCTTCTTTGTGTGTTCCAATTCATAATGGTATGACCAATGATTTTTGAGCCTCTTAGTAGTCATACCTACGAAAACATCTTAGATGAAGTGTTTTTTGCTAGACAACTTTCTTTGTTACCTGTTTACAAATGATGATGCTCAACCTTTTGAGTGGAGTATGTTTGTATATGATAAGAGTGCCAATCAGACAAAAAGGGGTGTACTTAATAAATTTATGGATTTCCTTTCCTTTTGACCCGTTAATGACTTGAATTGTGGCACTTGTGTTATGATGCTTGGCCGAGATGACATGCATAATATGGATGAATCTATTGAAACCTTTCCCTGTGATGGAAAGTCCTTCTTGAGAGTTTACAATCTACTTGAGGGGCCTACGTTGTGTATGGGGAAGGGTAAATTCGTAGACCTATTTCTTTATTATTTCTTTGAGTTTGATCTTGTTGATTGTGCATCTTATGAGGTAGGAGTTTTTTTCAAAAGAAAGTGACATTTATCTTAAATTTGCCATGATGTCTTTGTGTGTTCCTTCTTATGATTTAATGAGTACTAGGATCCTTGAACCTAGTTGTGATCTTTCACATAGGAAAACCTTAGATGACCCCAATGTGCATGAAACATTTATTTATCATCTATTTGCATATGATGGATTATACTCATGCATGTGTGTGTATCATATTTTATGTTAATCGTATTATCAATACATAAAATGGGAGACTCCTTGACTCGACGCTATATAATTCCATCCCATTTAACCCTAGTGTTGGTATAAGTTGTGTTGAGTATGGTAGTAACACAATCTTTCTTTCATATGATTCTCATTTGGTGTTATTACTTGATCCTATGTGCTTGAATGAGGTATGTTTGCCAATTTATGTGGAGAATACTTTTGTACAATATCCCGCACATGAATTCGGAATAATTACCTTCCTGAAGTTAGCTAGTGCATTGGATGGAGTCTTAATTCGGGTTTAACATTATTTATGACTTTGAACTTAGGTATGAAGCTGTTTATGTGCTTCCTGATTTAAAAGGGGAATTGTGCTTGTTTAAATGTTGATACAATAAGTGTTTATATGTGTAGTTGCCTAAGTGTAATGGTTCCTTCACTTTACCCCTTTGTCAAGGTCTCTTAAGTAGCCAACTATCTCTTGTTTTGATGGGTTACATACCATTTGTTGATCATTTTGATGTTTGTTATATGTTAAATTTGTGCATCCTTGTCGTGGTGATAGAATAGTTATTTCTAACGCTAACCCTCATGCCATGATGATCTTGTTATTATTTTCTTTCCTATGGTTTCACATTGTTTGGATTCGAGGATGAATCCTTTTCAAGAAGGGGAGAAAGATGCAATATAGATTGCCTCAAGGATATCCACTCCAAACAATGTTTGGGAATTTCAAAATATGGAGGTTTTTCAGTTTTAGTTGATGAAAAAGAGGGGGTTCCATGCCTTGAATAGCCATACGCTCTTGGAAGGAGCTTCCAATTGTGCAATACAATTTTTCGATTATAGCTTGGAGTGTGTGAGGTTTAACGAAGAAAGGAAGAGCGAGTAAAGAAGATGACTCATTCAGCAAAAATGAGACAAATTCGGCGACTCAACTAATGCCTTAGGTGAGGGATCTAAGCTCTCCTAAAGTTGCAGGGAGGTGCAAGGAAGCTTCCACATTCGGTGAGCTTGCGGTCAATCGGGGACTTGCCGAGTTCCTTAGGCTAGCACGACCCAGATCGCTAAACATAACAGAATTCCTCCAAGGAAGGTTCATGTCTCCGACCTAGTTGGCGATCCAAGGAGTTTGTTAGGTTAGCTCAACCCAGCTCACCCGTTATCCTTTTTGCGCCTCTTTTGGGCGTCTAATTATGTAATAGCCTAAATCGATAAATAGTTTGTTTGGGTCTTCTTTTTAGGTAGACTATTTTTAAAATGAATGATTTATGAATTGGTTATCCTTTGAGAGGCTTGAAAGCTTGGTGAAACATCTATTGAACTTTGCTTAGAAGTTGGGGTTGCTTAAAGATTCTATTTCCTTGAGGTCTTCTTAAGAGATTCAGTGCTTGTTAGGATTAATCGATTGAGGTCTTTATGTTTAGTATACTTTTTTTGTTGATTTTGATTTTCTTTTCTTTGGTTAAATTATATATCTTTATTAGGTGTTTGTTTAGTAATTGTAATTGGAGGTTTTAGGATTTAAAGATCCTTTAGTTGTGAATTCTTCTCTTGTATCTCTTCTTCTATCTTTCTTTCTTTTCATTGATTTCCAAAATTTATTCGTAATTTGTGCCATGAATTTTATCACTATACTAGGGAAACAACCCGCGCTTCACGCGAGCATTGTGTTCCTTCATTTTTGAGTTGCGTAATATTAAATTGAAATTGTCATGTGAAGTGTCTTGAATGTTTGATGTTAATCTGTCGGCAGTGTGTGGTTGTGTAGCATCATTGTACTTTTGCATGTTGTGTACGAAAGGTATTCCATGTTTGTCCGTAATTCATTCCTTTATTAATACATTATGAGGTTTTAGTGTAGTTGGTTGTTTTTTTCTACAAGTCCTCATTGTATTGTCAGCACTTCAGTATGATTTACGATTTATATGGTCATTGTATTTTTAATTTGTACTTTGTTTTTTAACATATAATTGTTTTGCAGTTCTATTTAAGAACTGGATGTGTCAAGTGCGGATGGCCTTTTAATGCATTTGAAATCATTTAAAATGCATTATTCTTACACATAACTCTAATTGGTCTGTAAAAGAATTTGTATTATATACCGCTATTAGTTGTTTTGATTCATTGTATGCCATAAATCTGTTATATGGTACCATTGGTTTTTGTAATTGTCAACATCTTTACTGAAAAGGTTATCAATCTGTGTCTATTGGGTAGTATAATAGTGTGCAAGTATTTTGATTAATGGACATAAATGACCAGCCTTTTTGATGTACAATATGTTACCTAAATAATATAAAATAGCCAATATTGCCTGCTATATAGTTCTTCAAATGATTAATAACAACAGTATTTTTTGTCTGTATTAAAGTATGAAACTACCAAATAGTATGTTGATACTATGCAATGCACATTAATTGCATATAGCATTTTATTTGCAAGGACAGAATTGAATCAATGAGGTGAAACATGCCGTTAAACATCAATTTTAAATAAAAGGTTGTTTTGTCATTTTATCAGCTATTGTATCATTTATCTTTACAATATTTAAAGAATGTTCCATCAAAATGATCTTCCACTATCAAGTTTCTCCGGTTGTTATTCTATTTTTTGCGCCTACAGGGAATTCTTTAATTTTTTTATTTGCTTCTATGCATTAATCTCCCCCTTACTCCATACCTCGATGTACTAATCTGATAGTCACCCTGACAGTTAACTACGGATACTTCAGATGTGTGTCCATGTGTCTCACATTCCATCTTCCTTTTACTTTCCTATGAACATTCATTTTGTCTTTAGTGACCATTTCTTATAGGAAATAAATTGCGTTAGCTACTGAATTCACAGTTTTATCTTAACAATTTTTTATGAATTATGTGGCTCTGTTATGGTGTCTATAGACTAACCTGTGACCTGTGGTAATGTGGTTATGCATTCAACTTGCTTCTCCATCACGATTCATTATTTGTATGGTTATTTATATGTGCATGATTCATTAAAAAAAGTTAGTTATGGCTGTAATTGTTTTTTTTTAATTGCCCTATTGAATGGTAAATTGTTACGAAATACCTCCTTTGTTTCCACTATTCTTGTGCGTACATTCTGAAATATTTCATTGTAAACAATATTTTGTATGTATTTCTGGTCTGCTGTGTCATTGTCCGCCTTGAGGATCGTCAATCGTGCTCTACTTGTTACACGTGATACTGCCACATATAATTGTTCATGTGTGAACACTTGTTTTGGCAAAAACAATCCAACTCTTTCAAGAGTTTGACCCTGACTCTAATTGATTGTCATAGCATAACATGGAGATAGAGGAAGTTGGCGTCTGTTTAGCTTGAATGGCCACTTTGAATCATTTGGAGACATGATAATTCCTTGTATTGTGACTCGTGTGACACGGTTCTTACAAGAGATAATGTTTGCACTAACCGATCAAATTCCCAGATGTATTACAATTAATCTTGTACCATTGCAGAGTCCTTCCCTTTGATTTAGATTTCTAAGAAGCATAACTGGGCTTCCTACTTTTAAGTGTATTTCATGGTTTGGGATTCCTGGGAATCGTAAGTTTATTAGGAATTCGATTAGGTATAATATATCCTCCTCATTTGTATTTACTCTTGCTTTGCACACATTGTCCGAGTTATAATAAGTCCTGCCTTCGCCTAGTATCATTTTCATTATGTTGTCATTCAACTCATGCACCATTTCATTTTTTGGTGTGAGTAGGGCGCTTTCTTGCAATTATGATAGGTCGTTATACCGCAGTAACAGTGACGGATACACATCCTGAACAATGGATTCGATCTGATTGTGTGATGGTTCAATGTAAACATCAGGTGGGACATATATGAGATCTTTGTTATTATATGCCGAAAGTGATATATCTCCAATCTGTGATAGCCATTTATTAAAACTTGCAATTTGGTGTGCTTCCGAGGCATTTACTTTTCCATAACTTAGTCGCATATTTTCCTTCAATTCATAAATAGAGAAGTATGACCACAAGTGCGAGTAGTTGAATGATGCATCAACAATATCAGCTCTTGTTCCCTTTGGAATAACGGGCAATATTTGGCGTAAATCACCACCATATACAATAGTTATGCCCCCAAAAGGTTTGTCTGCGCTATTTTCGTATCTATCTTGGAGAATATCCCTTAAAGTTCTGTCTAACGCTTCAAAACACAATTTGTTAGCCATTGGTGCTTCATCCCAGATAATTAAAACTGTTTTTTTGAGACGTTCTGCTAATTGGCTGCCTTGTTTGATTTCACATGTCGACTCTGGAGTGACATCTAGAGGAATATGAAGCCGTGAATGAGCTTTCCTACCATTTGGTAATAATAAAGTTGCTATACCAAAAGTAGCAACGGGGAGCACTATTTTTTATTGTTATCTGATTTTTGAAATTATTGTATTCCACAGGAACGTCTTACCTGTACCACCATGGCCGTGTATAAAAAATAATTTGCCTTCTTCATTATCAACCGATGATATTATTGCTTCATATACCGATCTCTGGCAACCATTTTAAAGATTTAGGGATTTGCCATGTTGAATTATTAGGTTGTCTTTGTCATAGTCTATCTCTTCATTGATTAGTCGATTACCTACATTCCGCATAAGCGTTGAATCTGGAATAGGCATACCTTGTATATCATTCAAACTTCTACCCATCTTTAGAAGGATGTTTTCAATCTCCAATAGTGTGTACGATTCAATTTGCTTTGCATTCAGTTGTAAATCATTCAATCGTAATCTCTTTCTTTACATTGATGTGATATCTTCTGATAATATCCCATAATTATTTTCCCATAGTTTGTGGGCTTCCGATACCTGACAGTTCATAACAACAGTTATAAATAGCTGTCTCAGCTCATTTCCCGTAGCCTACTGCGCTGCCTCAGACAAGCAGTCATTCCACTCTTTGTCGTCATCTAATAAGCCTAATGTGTAGCAGGCCTCTTATATGTTTTATGATTGACTCCATTAATTCTTCTAATGCTTTCAAATGAAGTGCACCCTTTAACAAAATTTAGCAACATCCATATATAAAATCGTTCGCCACTTGTCGGGTGTGCAAAGTATATTCTGCCAACTGCGTTTCCCTTTTGCCTCCTGTTCCACTGCTTGTCTCTTGCATTCCAGACCCAACGTGTTGGAAATTCTGAATATGTAAGCTCTTTGGCATCAGGATATTTTTTGTTAGTCTCAAACAGTTCTGTAAATTTGGTTTTCTCAATATTCGGTCTGCTAAGTACGCTTTCAACTCGCCTTGATTCTTTAAATATTATGATGTTTTGTCCTTGTAAATGTAAAGTTAAACGCTCAACTGGTGGTTGTCTGTAATGTATATCAAATGTATAGATCCTCCAGCAAGCTTCAGTAGCCGATATGTATCTGCAATCTAGATACTTTTTGATTTCGTTACTTTCTATCGTATTTCCGGACGATTCTATTATTGTTGTTGCTCTATCAGACCCTTTATGAACATACTTGAATAGGTACTTTATTGACCTTGAAAAATTGCAGACTTCAACATTTATATGTGCATCAAACTGGACAAGCAAGTCCTGTTGTATGGATCCACATATTTGTTATCGAAGCTGATACCATTTTTTTTTACTTCAATACCATTATTGCGCCTCATATAGATAGGGAATCCATCATAATCAAAATTCATTCTGTCATTGTATTTCTTTGGGAAATGTTTTGTGCACTTTGCTTGTTTCATACATGGGCAACTTGGATTTAGTTCTCCGCAAGGTCCGTGTATCATATAGTTCTTGACTGCATTATACCCATCTGGGTCATCTTGATAATCTGGTATTTCAGCTGATATTACTCTTTCAATTTGATCTGGTCTGGGGTTCTTTAAGGATTCATGAAGGAAAACCAGTATATGTGCATGTGGCAAGCCTTTTTTTTGAAACTCAATTGTATATATACCTGCATATAAAATTGTACATGGACTTGATTAGCATGATTTCAGTCGTGATGTGGTTTGATACCATTTCGCAATAGAGATAGTGTACTATAATAGTATGGCGATTTCATATATTGTTATTTAGTAGGATATGGAAGAGTATTTGGTAGGCAGATCTTACAAGATTTTACTTTCCCGAAAGGTTTATCCTTCTTAATATGTTGCATTAGTTGACACAATTTTATGCTAAAAACTCTACATATGATTTCCACGCGGCTTGCAAGTGAATGTCATGAACAAATCTGCATATCCAACCCACCTTCATATGGCCATTGCATATTGGTAATTTTGTGCCCGGTAGCAAGGTCCCCCCCGTGTGGGACTAAGGTAGTATAATAGTTTTTCCCACCATTGAGCAATCTGAATCTCCACGCACAACTGCTTACAATGGACTATGTACAAAAGTGATTGGAAAAGTATGATGTTAAGAGCGGTGAACCTGGATGGAACAGCGAAATTTGTGCGATGTTGCAGGCGCTCTTGTGATTGGAAAAATTTGATGTTATGAGCGGTGAACTTGGATGCAATGGCGAAATTTGTGCGATGTTGCAGGTGCTCTTCCATGTTTATGAAGGCAATGGAGGTGAAACCTATTGTGTGAAGGCAAAATTTGTGCGATGTTGCAGGCGCTCTTCCATGTTTATGAAGGATGTGGACGTGAAACCTATTGCTTGAAAGAAGTAACAAAGGGAAGGGTAGGTAGTGAGGAATATGGTAGGGTTGTAGCATGTGTGGGTTGAAGTTTTTATGGAGGAGCTTTTTAAAACGACGAAGGGGTGGCAGGCAAAAGTTACGGTGGATGGGTAGGCGACGTTTGATTATATGGAAAGGGCTATTTGTGTAATTTAAAAAAATAAAAGTGAATGCTGGGTTGTGGTGTTGCCACGTCAGTGGGTTGAGGTTTTCCTTTATAAATATACTAGGTAAATTACCCGTGCTTCGCACGGGATTGAAATATTTTATTAGGGTTACATATGATCATTCGGTAATATGTGCATTTTTGATACATACTTGGCAAAAATATTTTATCTTAAGTCAAAGCGTTTCTCCGAAATCTTAAAGTCTTATATTTTTTAAAATTTTTATTTTTGTTACACAAATATTATGAGTCAGATAAATTTTAAGTATAAGAAACAAGTCTAAGAAAATCACCCGGGAAATAGCTAGTAAGATGTAATAAAAAAAAAAATTCTAAGAAGTCATAAAGAACAACATTAGAAGTTTAAAAAGAGACCAAAAAATGTTGAACAACAACACTCCCAAGTAAAGTGGAACATCACATCCATACAATATCATAATTAACTAAATTCAAATGGACGATCTTCGACTCCTTTTTAATATACCTCAATCAATCTCTTTATTATTATTGTATGTCATATAAAGTATATGCTAAAAATGACCCTTAAATTGTTATTATCATATATGTTTTTTGTCAAGTTTTAAGGTTTCATATCACTGGCCCCAGCTTATTTGGATTGTCATAGTTATTGTTATAGTTATAGTAAGAAGTTACAAAAAGATAATGCAATTATCAACCAAGCAGTAGGTGACATTTGAATGTTCACAACCGGATATACTAAACAAAAATTTTGACACAAAACATATTAAAATATCACAACATAATTTTATGAGCACTTGAACACACAAAAATAAAAAAAAAATAAAAAATGACCTTACTTTCATAACAATCAAGAAGAAAAAGACATGTGCGTAATATATTTTTCGAAAACATAGTCTTTCGGGTTTTATCCAAGTTTACGGTTCACAATTTTAATTGAAAGCTTCTTCATCAAAAATTAAAAAATTTATTAAAACAATGAGTTATCACTACAACAAAAATGATCTTTAATGATAATTAATATCTTAATTATCGTTAAATAAGTATTTTGAGAGGCAATTGATACTCTATATAAATGTCCTAAAGTCTATAACAACATTGAATTCAATGGAAATTAATTAATGTCGGTAAAGGTTGTAGCACTCTTTGTGAATGTTCATATTTATCACCGATAAAAAATATTTTTGTCATAGTGTATTTCGGACATTTGTTAGTTTCACGAAATGTTGATGTCTTATTATGCTGAAAATAGAAGAGAAAAAGAATTATGACAAATTAGTTAACTTGCAATAAAATATCTGAAGTAATTGTCTCTATACAAATATTCTAGTAATATTGCAATGGCATACAAAATGTTCGTACCTAAGAAAAAACAATCAAAATAACATACAAACTGTAGAAAGCAAGAGAGTAATCATTTTGGTTCTTTTAACAAATTTTATCATTAGTTACGTATTAGTTATCAAATTTTTTTTGTCGTGTGCTATCATATATAGCACAACCCACAAGCAATTTTCCCAAAAGTATATGAAAAAACCCAGTAAAAAGGGACAAAAGAGAAGATAAATTTTCAAACTTGTTTACTGGAATTTTAAAGATAATTCAAAAAAAGTCACTAAATAGCAAAAAAGAAGTTGCAATAGATAAATGAATCACTATGATTTATAGTAAAAAAATTAATCATCAGAAATAGGTGGAAGAAAACTTTGAGAAATGAAATACACTTTATAAGAAGCATAATTAATGTATTTGAATTTGAAAAAAAAAACATAAAAATAATAATGACAGAAATAAAAGATTTGTTTACTAAAGAACCAAATTTAATGAATTCAACCATCAACCATTTCAGCAACGTTATGAGTTGTGCACTAAGACGTCCAAAAGTAGTAATGTCGCATTGCAATTGAAATCAATTTGCTTTGTTCATATGAAGAAGCCTGTTGAAAGGGACAAAAGAGAAGATCAATTTTCAATCATCCTTACTACATTTTAACAAAGTTAAAAAAAGGTCACGAAAATAGGAAAAAAAGAATTACTATAGTTGGATGAATCACTATGTTATATAGTATAGATTAAGCTCCATGAAAACTTTCAAGAATAGTGGCATGAATTCCTCTATTTTTAGACAACATAGGATAGTCTGAACAAATATTTATTGTGTCTTATCGCAAAGGTCACAACTCTTTGAAAAAGTTACAACCTTTCAGAAAGGTCACAACCTTTCATAAAAGTCATAATTTTTCATAAAAACTGCAACTCTTCATAAAAGTCACAACTTTTCAAAAAGTTATAACTTTTCATAAAAGTCACAACTTTTCATGAGAATGGAAGGCTACTTTTGGAAATAAATAAATTTAATAAGAAATTATAGTTTCTGATGGCGCCACATAAGCGGTCCTAAGGTTCTCCTTTATATAAATATATGATATGATATGTGATTACTCTCATTAATGCTTCTAAGTCTTAAATCAAGGATCTACGAGGAGAAAGGTAGGATTTTCAAGCGTTCTTCAAATTTTGTCAAGAACTTTGTTCTTCCATGTATTTAAGGCTAATGATCGTTATGGAATAAGTTCATCCTCACTCCCTAAATCTAGTTGTAGATAGTAAGAGTTCAATTTAATATTCTAGCCAAAGTTTCAATCAAATTTTAGACACGAATTGTGTTCTTATTCGGTATTCTAATTTATTTTATTATAATTCTGATATTTAATGCATTGAGATTCTTGTATTTTCACAAGAACCCTATTTATTGAGAACTTTTTCTAAAAAGTCATATTTTAAAGGTTTCTGATGTGTTTTTCCTATACATTGACTTAGAACTTTGAAAGTGAGTCCATGAGCATTCCTTCAAAATGCATAATTTGTTAATTGAGGATAAGAGAACATAATTGATTCTTTTTTATAAAAAAAAAACATTTTAGTAATCTAAAGTGAAGTAAAGGTAAGTTCTCTAAAATAGGACTATTGAACATTAGTGATATTAATTATTTTGGGAGTTGTATTGAACACTAAATTGGGTAAGAGACAATTTTTAACTAAAAATCCCATAAAATACGTAGTCTATGTAGGATAGAATTTTACAGACTTTTGGGTGAGTCCACAATGCCTCTTTTTAAGTCATATTAGATGGATCCATACTTAAAGTGAGCATCATATTCCTCGGTAAGCTATAGGATGGTCCTTGCAACATCAGTGGAATTTTTTATCATTTCTAGAATCATAATGACAGTTGTTGGTTATAGAATCTTCCCAACATACTAAATTTTTAATTTTATTCTTTCTTTCACTGCATATCTTATTGTAACGGAACAAATAGTTTTCATTACTTGTTCATATCTTGTTTTTCTTGAGTTATATTCACTTATCAATTCAATAATTCTTTTATTCAGTCATATTACGTACCTAAATTTAATGTATTGATATTATTCGATCAGAATTATTTCATGCAACATATACATGTACATGATAATCAACAGATTCTATGTTGAGATCACTCAACTTTTCGACAACTTTTGGTGAGACCTCCATGCCTTCGGAGTACTCTAGATGATTATTCAGTTTAATAGTAATTTATTCTGAGGTGTTGTGAGTCTTATTCCACCACCTATTTCTATTTTAGAGGCTCCATGGATAGACAAATTTTGATTGTTTCCAGTATTTTTCTCAGCTTTTTCATTGAAAGTTATCATTGATGTTGAGTATTTTCAAACAATGTTTGAGAGTTTTCTTTAAAAGATTGAAAAGATTGTCTATTAAAGCTTTGTGTATGCCATAGAGACATGTTAATAATAGTTACTCAGGATAAGAATACATTTGGATCAAACAATTGTCTCTAAGGGACAGTCACGTCTAGGGTATAGGCTCGGGGCATGACATGAATAGAACAAGTGAACAATTTCTTTTCATCTTGGCTCAAAATTATAGAACAATGAACTATTTACTCAATTTGGATAATCTTATAAGTCAAGTGGTCTAAATTCAAAAATAGTATATAATCCTTTTCTAATCCACTAGCTTACAACCAACACAACATGAAACAAGACATGTTCTAGATGCATCAACAAATAAATAATGATGCATAAAATGCTCACATCCACATGGCGGAGAACTTTACCATCAATTCCTGAATATCAAGTTGTATGCATACATATTCATCATAGTTGTAATATACAGATGCATACATTGTCATATATGGATACTCAACCATCATTAAAACCAAAGATACGTTGATGTCAAATAAAATATAATATATATTGTCACTCTTTATTGTTGCAACTGTTTTTTCACTCTTCTAGAGACACATCTCCACAACACTTATTGTACTAGTAGTAGTTTATATAAGTGATGCCCTAGGCTTAAGAGTTTGTAAATGGTGTTGAAGCTGTTGTGTCTCCCGAAAAATTAATAGTGGTGGTAGTAGTGGCTGGCACACTAAATGTGACCTCATGAATCCCCTTTGAAGTTGGTGGTGTAGTAGTTAGAGTTTGAGACTCCATCAAAACATCAATTCCACTAGTATGTCCTACCACAGATGGCATTGAGTTGGAAGAAGCTTCACTCATACAAGCTCTCAAAATAAATGACCTCAACTGCTCATCAACCCCCGACCTCCTCAGAGCTTCAAATATATCTTTGTGCCATCTCACTAAGTCAGTAGCAAACTCGTACCTCTCTAATTCCACAGTATCTGGTACTGAAACTTTCTTTGTTGTCCTATATTTTATATGTATGAGCTCAAAATTTCAAAGGTAAAAAAAGGATTGTAATGGATTCCTTAATGCAGAATCTCCTCAGTCCATATGTGTTGTTTCATTTCTTAAGCTTATTTGTTGAAGTCCATATAAATCTTCATTTTCTCTTTTTTTCTGGCCATAAGATTTTTACAAAATTATAAAAATTAAATAGCGAAAGACCAATGAGTTTGACATAGAAATTATATGTTTCATTGTGACTTCCTTAACTTTCTTATCAATATTTGAAGAGATGACACGTTCAATAAAGTAGTGAATGTCTCGCTGATCGTTAATGTAAACCCCCTTGCAATATTTAGTACAAGTTCCAACTACATAATATTTGATCAACTTGTTAACCCGAATATGTGATTTACGTCTCGGTGTCACCTGCAAATTAAACTCGTTAAACGAACATACATGCATGCATAGAGTCAATCGTATTAATATCATAATATAATTTTCTTGACCTGACCTTCAATGTCTCTTTACTTTGGCTTAAATTCCTCTTTGTTTCACGAACATCCCAATATACAATAAAATTGTGAACCTCAATTAAAGATCAAAACTTTTTGTTTGTTTGCAGATGATGGTAGTCCTGTCTGCCAACAATTATTAAATATTTAATTTGTCACAATCTCAAAAAAGAAAACTTATGTAATAAGTATTTTTTGCAGGAAAACATGCATATTATTCAAAAGAGGACTTACGTAATCGATAATTGAACCACATTGACGAGAAGTATTCTTGATGATCCAGTTTTGTCTTCTGTGTTGAAATGTAAAAGTATGCACGTAATGCATATTTTTGGGTATGATCTCATTCTGCAACCAAAACAAGTTGTATTCATAGAATATAAAATCATCCAAAATTTATTCTCAAAAGTTAGTTATTTGAATTAACTGGGGAGCATCGATATTTTGTACATGAACTTGTACACATAAGATATTGGAATGTCAATATTTTATATTCTAAAGGATCATGGTTTTGCCTGCACAATACGATGGAATCTATTTCTTATTGATATGTCTAAGTGATTGTGTGATTTATTTTGTTTTTGTTTTTTCCATTTTAACTTCTTTTATTTATGGAAAAAAGAAGACTAACTTCTACTTCTACCTATATTGCTAGGCCTGACCTTATGTATAAATCTAAATCAAATTTTGTAGCCAGATCAATGATGATTGTTGTTATTTAAATTTAAAGATTCACTAAATAATTGGATGTGAGATTAAAACATACACCCTTAATAAGAATTTCATTTCTAAACAAAATATTTTTGGGGAAAATTAATTATTAAATCTTCTCTTTTAAAGGAAATTGTTTAAAGTAATCGCAACCTCTATATTTATCACAATGTGAATTTGTTTCCACCATTGGAATATTATTTCTCTTTCAATTTGGTTAAACCTAAGATGATTGATGTCCTTCAGCAAAAAATCATAAAAAACATAGATCCACCGAACTAGTACTTTAATTAATTTCCAAAATAGAAAACTTCTATTTTCTTCATAACACTGTTACATGAAATGACTTTATGCAAATATTATTAACATAATTATCAATTTTAGTTTTAAAAAAATTATATACATTTTTTAGAGTAATGAAATAGGAGATAATTATTTTACATAGTTTGGTCATATCATATGTTGTTTTATACATTGATGAGTTAATCCAGTAGTTTTTGAAACTATGGTAAGAAGAGTTGATTAAACTCATATGGAAGAATATTTTTTTCAAAAGACTTATCATTTCTTAGCATCAATTGCACAAACTACATACATTCACCGATATCTCCTTACTCCGTTTATTTCTATTGTCATTGCCCACAATCATAAAACACCGCACATAACAACTCACAACTACTATCCTAAACCATCACCACTCTCAATCGCTAAAATCAATCAACACCAGTAGTAGCTACGACTTACAATTATTATTGACATCAATTAGCAAATCATAGAACAATTAACCATCACCGAACTACTTTCATTAATTTTTAATACAACCATCACAAATATGTCTCTTATCAACATACCATCATAAGTCAATATACAATACTCAATTGACATTCATAACCACCCAATATGACTTGCTATCAACACACCATTGTTGTCACACACTCATAGTGTATGACTTGCATGAATATTTTCGTTAAAATATTTTTTGACATTTATCGGGTGAGATGAATATAAAAATCAAAGTTTTAATTTTTTTGTACAAACACACTGATTAACAGGAAAAACAATTGTTCGACCGTTATCATTATCATTTACACTTGTTTATTCCTAGAAAAATTCAATTGAGTATTTTGAAATTTATTTGATGAGCCATATATTCTTCAATGGTAGTGTTTTGGCAAATATTTGTTAAAAAGTGTTCTTTTAGCCATTTTTTCTAAGTCATATATTTATTAATTTACTTAATAGAGATTTTTTTAATCAGATGTACTATAATAAGCAGTCTACTACTTATTCTTTAGTATTTAAATCTTTATACATCATCTTAATATTGAAAAGTATATTCAAAGATTCATCTACATATTATTTATTCGAAAATGCATACAAATTTTTACCTAAAAAGTTTCTCTTTATTTTATAACACAATTACCACTAAAAAGTTTTTTCAAAGAACCCATCAAAATATTTTTTTACGTCATTTAAAAGATAATAAATTAAACAAATTGTAAGTGGAGAAACTTTTGAAAATCTTACCTCCAAAACATCGACTTTTACATCATCAAGTGTGTTAAAAGATATTGGAACTTCTATTAATATTGCATCCTCATCATCGTCAATTTTTTGTTGCTTCTAGTAGCAAAATATATATAAAAAAGTAAAGATTTTATGTAAAACGAAAAATTTATTTGCTAGAATATCTCAAAAAAAGATGAGTGTCCATCAATCATATGCATCCTGATACAATATTAATGAGAGTTGTTGTCACGTATCACGTAAGTTTCACTAAATTTATTTTAGAGAATGTACACATTCTCTAGGTCTATCACAAACTAAATTATGTTTCATCATACCAATAATAGTTTTTTATTGTGTCAAAATCTAAGATGATCAATCTCCTCTTTTCTTAACTAGATTTACCAACAATTGCATTCTGAAAAAGAAAAATCCATCGTATTCATTGCAATAGTATGTGAAATGATTCTATCTTGTTATTATAACTAAAAATGTTCTGCTTCGCCAACTATATATCATAATGGCTACCCGCTCCAATAAATAATTTAAGTTAGCTAACATGTAGTTTTTATTTCAAATTATATAAGACAAACAATTGAACCAAAGTTATATAATCATTATTTGGACAATGATTTTCGACAATGGACAATCGATATTCCTTTGTTATTTTAATGAATTTAATTTCTTGGATGACCATCTAATTAGTAAAGAATATTTTATTTTACTTTTTTGAAGTATTTCAATTGGGAAATATTAGTTTAGGAAACTTAAAAGAATATTTTCTCTGGAACTGAATGTGTTACTATCAAAATTTATGTTGTTGATTGTTGAAAACCCGCACAAATCATATAGATATCCTTTATCTAGAGCACAATGTCCTCAGATGAAGTAGAACATCAGTTTCTGTTTGAGATAGATAACCCTTGCCGTTTAATGTGGTGGAAAGAAACCCACTTTTTCTACACCTATAATGGTAAATTTATACATCTAGGGTTAGGGTTAAGGATGACTAATGGGCTAATCAAATTATAGCTGAATCTGGCCCAATAATCATTGGAATATCGGCACAACTAGGAAAACAAGAGCCTTATATTTTCTCCTAAAAATGATACATTAAAATAATTACCTAACAAAGCTACCATATTACCTAACAAAGCTACCAAATTTAGATTATTATACACAATTCCCTATTTCACACATAATTAGAAATTGTATTTTTACAAAATAATATGTGTCGCCTATATTATTGATGTTTCTCTCCCACGATATTACTCTACCAATTTAGCACAATTTAATTTTAATTTTTTCAATTTCAAAGTACTAATTTACCTAAATTCACACTTTTTGGCATCATTAATTAGGTAAATATTAGCAACGGTAAGTGTATCAATGTATTTCTTCTTCCAATGACAGGATTGTTGTTGAAGGATAATCATCCAAACATAAAGTATAAAAAATTTGTGTGATTTCTTTAATGAACCTATTGTATCATGATATATTTTTTTATCAAAAAGGTATCATGAAATATCATATGTAGCAAAGGTATCAGTATATGAAATCTTTTGGAAATTTATCATTATGCAATGTATGAAAAAGGTACCATGATATATCATCTATTCGAAAGGTATCGTGATACATCATGCATTGGAAAGGTATCATTATGCAATATATAATAATGACATCATGATACAACATCTATCAGAATTGTAATATGATGTAATTTATATAAAAGGTACCACAATACATCATATATAATAGAGGTGTCATGATACATCATATATCATAAAGGTTTCATGAACTCATCAATTATATAGAATCTAGGTAACTATTTTCTACATTTCGTATCTCGGAATGTCATATCTCAACTTAAATGGTTCACATAGCTAAAGCATCACAATAGTCATCTAACTTTTATACTTTAATTCACATCCTCCAATTAATAGAGAAAAGAAAACTAAGCTAATGGGATAAGTGAAAACCGTCAGTTTTTTTTTATAAAAAAAATAGATAGGTTATAACTGGTATATCTATTTGTCATGACCCGATACCTCGAATCATGATGACACCTACTATAACCCTCTAGTAGGTAAGCCAACCTGTAACTCAAAACAACAAGTAATAGATATAGGAGTAGAAATAAATCAGAAGAAGTAACTGAATCATACAAATGTAATAACAAACAAAAGCAAATCAAAATGATGTATATCCAAAAGATCCTTGCTAGAACCGTGAAGTCCAAAGCACAGAGTTCTCTAAAAACAGAATTTTAAGTCACAAAAATGGACCTAAAATAAAATCTTGTCTCAAATAAGCAAAAGATTACCTATCAAATAAAGGTAGAGGTGAGTAAGTTCAGGACGACAAGTACTTACCCTCACCTTAGAATATAAGTTCTAACGGGCTTGAATGATTAACGTCGGTGCAAGTAATCACACCTACATCATGGAAAATATTAAGAGTGTAGCATTAGTGAAAACAACATTTACTTAGTAGGTATTATAGGCAAATTAAATAAAAGGAGAGTGTATACAAGAGACAGAGGGAGTCAAGCCAACTATTATGGTTGTGCCATTTGGTGGGCCAGAGTAGTCTACCGACAGTGAAATGATGATATTACACCAGACGGGACTACCACCGTAAGACCCGAATAAGTATGAAAATTAAAAGCAATACGATATGATAGAATATCGACATAGAAGAGGTAAAAGTGGAATTCAAAAGTAACACAAATGAGTGTACTTATAACAAAAAATGAACTAAGTTCAACTATCTAAACACAACTTACCCCTATAAGCCCAAAAGGTACATACATGTGCAAGTTTAAGTAAAAACCTTAATAGACCCCATAAGTTTGACAATTATACATGATGACTAAATATAAAAAGAGCAAGGTATAGACTATACCTCAAACTGTAGAAAAAATCCAGGTAACCAATAAGAAAATCCTAATGCTAAGGAGTACATACCCTCACCTTAAATTTGCAATTGGTCTCTCAAGGGGCATTAGGCTCAATCTAGAGTGTATCAACACCTTAGAGGATAAAGGTCAACGATACTAGACCTTGAATAATCAATTATAATGTCTTCCTAAGGAACTCATTCAAATTCATCATCACAAAACCACCATCTACTAGTAGATAATCAAAAAAATACTCCAAGCTCGAACCAACTCCAATGCCCAATGGTCAAGAAAATCCTGAAATCCCAAACATAATTCACGGGGCTATAGAAAAAGAGAGAGTATATAGAAGGCGATTACACTTGAGTCCTCGCCTAATCAAAGGCTTATTTATATCAGAATCAAGTATTCTACACGAGTCCATAGGGAGTTATCCATCTGAAATGATATCGAAACAGAATGAGACCAAACGACTCCAAATATAGCATGACTATGACTAGCACTAGTCTAAGCCTAGACTAAGGTCAAGCATGCTCAAACAATCAACAATGTTCCTAATCTTGAAAATCCAAAAATACGCCTAAACATGATATCTAACAAGATAGCATGATCAACTAGGTTTCCATCCCCAATTAACACAAATAAATATAATTTCAGATATTCAAGATCAATATAGGGAAAGGAATGTCGTAGACTACCTTTAGGCTAACTGTAATTTGAGGCTTAGAATAATGGAAATCAACACCATGCTACCATTAGAACTTTGAAGAACAACAAAAAAGTTGAGTTTGTTCCAAAATAGAGGAAAACATGACAAATAAGGACACTTTGACATTTCCGAATAAAACACCTAGCTGGCCCCGTAGTTTCTGAACATAGTGGAGTTCAAATAACAAATATCTAGGATATATAACAGAGGCGAAATCGCCAAATGAAAATTATGATTCCTTGTTGATTGGGTCTTGACTTTAAGTGAAGACTAGCCAAATATCCTACTTAGTGAATGCGGCAAGAGGGGCCTGAAAACGTGGAAAATCCAAAATTAACCCTTCTCAAATGTGACGAAGGCCTTACAAATGCTAAGGATAAAGAACGAAGGCCATGTGAATGTGGCAGGACCCATGAACGCAAATAAGAGTGAACTAACCCATCTCACATGAAGCATGGACACATGATTTTTCGTCACCAGATTCATTGGTCTTTGCACAAGTGCCGGCTAAATATTTATTGTACTAACTGATGCACATAAAGTGGTTTTAGACTACTCAAAATCTTCGATAGGGTTCTCGTAAATTATTCAAAACCATTTGAACTCAGACGAGGTATGCAAATCTATCAAACTCAACATTCCAAACTCAATGGAGTAGTTAAACCTTCCATCGGCGTCATTCCCATGATCATCAACACCTTGTAAACCTCATCAATGAACTCTTGAGGATCTTCCTCAACCTTAGAACCATGAAACTCCATTTAATTCATTTTAGTGAAGTCCGTCATTCTAATTTCCGCCATACCCACATTTGGGTTCATGGGAACCACCACCTCCCTATTTGCTTGTACCATCATGTCTTGAGACAATGCCCAAAAAGCAGCCCAAAACTTTGCATTAGTCAGTGGCTCAACCAACGGGTCGACAAGAGTTTTAGGAGCTAGAGGAGGAGCTTTCTCTTTCGCATTTTCCTTCACATTCCTTCTACCATAAGCTCTTCGAGTAGCCATCTACTCTAGAGAATTACATAGGGATTAAAAGAGAGACTTTATAGAGTTAAACTCTATGGCACGACTTTAGTATAATGAAGAAGTGAAACTTCCTAAACATCTTGTTGCCTCTCATTCAAAAATGAGGTAGAATTCACACTCATGAACAAGCCTCTACTCGACGTGACTTATATGATATTCTTGGACAATTTTAAATCATGTTGTTTGATTACCATGCCTTTTATGACCGAAGGGATTACCCTATATGTAATATCGTGTGTAGGACCCTGATAGGATCCATACGATTAACATAGCATTCATAAATTAAGAATTCAAACATAAGAGATAAAGAAGTACATTCCAAGTTCTTAACATTTTATAAAAGAAAAACGGAAGACTAAAGATTTGTCTCAATAGTCATCTATTAAAACAGAATGAAATTCGGTCTAGACCATACATCATGTCCAAAACTGAAAACAATGAAAATCTCTCCTTGAAGCATTATTACTCACCAAGCTCAAAAATATCGCAATCAACCACTACCTAGGAAACCGAGGACCTTGACTGTCAGACCTTACATTTGGGGAAATGTAGGAAAGAGTATGCATAGTTAAAAATAATGTACCATTTATGATAGAAAAATATAAAACATTTAGATCATTCTATAATAGGTTATTTCAGGACATTCAATTAACAACGTTAAAAGGAGATATAAAAGAGATAGAAAGCACAAGTCATAAAACATGGTCAATACAAGCTAACATCTTTAATAAATTTAAATTAATGTGAGATACTTCTTAAAGTAACCTTAGTTCACTATTATTAGTGTGAGAAATTGCCTTAACCAACATAGAAATCATGAACTTCTATATTAAGAGGATTCTACAAGCTACTGTCTATCTAGACAATCATCTCATGGGGGCACATCTTTAAGGGATGTGGATATTGCGTCTAGAAACTAGACTCTACTAATGGGATATCTTCCATCTCATTATCCTCTCGGTGTTAAGAATAATTCCCATGGAGTAGTCATTTTCTTAACTCGCTCTTATTATGCATGGGAGGGCATGTCAACTTCTAAGTTTCATTAGGATAGATCTTTATCATTGATTAATTTGTGCGAAAAAACCTTCAATCTTAGAATGTTCACTATGTGACGAAACCGTTCACAATAATACTTTCATGTGCATACCAGAAATCCTTTGAACAACACAACAACTTCATCATTCATACTTTACTCTCATAGTAATGATTAAAGTTTCAAAGACACTTCATCCAATTGTAAGTGATAATCATTGTTAGTCGGTACATAATCAAACCAAATTAGTTGGCCTCGATGCACATAGAGTAGATTCTTTTTCGAATTCGATTACAAAAATTTGATGATAGAGTCTTCAACTAAGCACTTACTACGCACTATTTAGCTTAAACACTGAATTTAAAATTACAATTATCCAACCAAGGATTCACTTGATATAAAAAGATCAAATAATGTGGTAAAAGTTGGGGAATTGACCAACAAATTGTTTAGTTCACTTCAGTGGATGAACATTGATGCTCACAATTGGATAAATTATCGTTGGTAAGTAGGAGTTTGTGTAAAGAAATTTTCTCTCTAACAATAACCTTATCTTGGTTCTCTCGACCTTCTACACTAGAGGAAAGATGCCCAACCCTTGTCCTCATAAAATCCACTCCCTCGAGCTAGATACAAAGGAGAGATTGCATATTTTACATTTTAAAGATTAAATCATGGCGACCCACTACGAAAGATGCTAACTTGCTAATTTGGCTTTTTTCTTCTCTATCGAGCAAGCAAAAATCAATAAACCAATAACAACAATCATGCAAGATACCTCAAAACATAGCAGCAAATTAGGCCCACTTCAAGTTAATACCATTGCTCACAAATTTGTGACACCCAGTTAGTAAAACTCAATAATTAGCCAAATATATATATAATTAAAAAATATTTATTTAATATAAATAGCGACGCCGTCCGTCACTTTTATTAAAAATAATTTGATATAAATTATAACGACGTGGCCGTCATCTTTTAATTTATTTTAAGATTTTTTATTTACTATGGTATAGACCAACATTATTATGTCCGTCGCTTTTGGTCAAATGCATGGTCAACTATTTTAAAAAGCGACGGATAGTGTCTCTTAGTCCGTCTCTTTCTATTCTAAATGTTGGATAACTATTTTTTTTAATGAGCGACAGATTTTGGGACGCTTTCCGTCGCTTTTTGTTAAATATGCAAAACAGAATCACAACTTTCCACCATTTCTCCATTTCCCCATTTCTGAAATTCTCTCCACTCCTCACCACCTCCGCTGCCACTGGACCCGTCGCTATTGCCTGCATTTCCATATATGCCGCCACCGTCGCCCTTCCTCCCCTCTCTCATTAATATCTCATTCTCCTTTAAGGTTAGTGTTAAATAATGCATCAATTGTTTTTCTTCAAATTGAACTATATTTTGATTTTGTTAGCTATTTAATTGTAATTAGTTTATTTAATTTGTGTTTATTAATTGTTAGTTTGAATTAGTATTATTAGTAAGTTAGTGAATTGAAAATTTTATTGGTAGGGTTAGGTTGAATTAGAGTATCTTAGGATTTGTTTGAATTTGTGTATTTTTTGGGTTAATTAGTTTTATTTTGGGATTGTAGGATTAGTTTGAATTAGGGTTTAGTTTAAGAAGTTGTTTTGATTTGGGTATCATTTGAGTTTGTTTGATTTAAAAATTCTAGGACTAACTAGAGCTTGAATTATTATTGAGATTTTAGCCTAATAGTTTGAATTTGGGATGATGAATAGCTAGCTAGTTTGTATTTAAGATTTTAGCTCTAGTTAGATTTTAGGATTTTAGGACTAGTTTAAAATTGTTATTTTAAGACTAGGTTGAATTTGAATTTTAAGACTAGGTTGAATTTTATTTGAGGTTTTAGGTCCACTAATAGTTTGAATTTGACATTTTAGCACTATAGCTAGTTTGATTTTTGAATTCTAGGTGTAGTTTGAATTTGTTATTATAAGACAAGTTTAAATTAGAATTTAGGACTAGTGTATATCTAGTGTTGAAATGAAGATTTAATTAGGAATAATGTGTTTGTTTAGCATAAGTACCAACACTAGTTGATCCTATTGATGAGAAAATTGATTTTCTTGTAAGATCAATTTTTCCCCTAAGGCTCCATACAATCCACATAGCATTCATAACAAACGAAATAGAAAATAAGAGATAAGAAGTACATTTCACGTTCTAAACAGTTTATAAAAGTAAAGTAGAAGACTAAACATGTATCTCATTAGTCATATTATATAGTAAAATTAAATTGGATCTAGCTCATACATAATATCCAAAAAAAATAAGAAAGAAACTTAAAATAATGAAAATCTGTCCTCGAAGCATGAGGACTCACTCAAGCTCGAAAATATCACAATCAACCACTAGCTACAAAATTGAGGATCGTGATTGCACACCCTACATTTGGGGAAACGTAGGAAAGAGTATGCATTAGTACAAAAACAATGTACCAAGTATGATAACAATTCATTTAAAATTAAAATCATTTAAAATAGGTGCTTTCATCACATGAAATTTAAAAGGCTAAACCATGATATAAAAGGGTTACAAAGCATAAGTCATATAACATGGTCAATGCAAGATAACATCTTTAAGACCATTAAATTCATGTGAGATATATCTTAAAGGAACCTTAGTTCATAATTATTATTGTGCGAAGTATCTGTGATCGACATAGAGATCATGAACTTCTAGCATAAGTGGATTCCACTAGTTACTGTCTATCTAGGTAAGGGATAAGGATATTTCTTCTAGAAACTAGCCTATACTAACGGGATAGCTCCATCTCAATATCCTCTAGGTGCTAAGCATAATTCTCATGCATTAGTGATTTTCTTAACACATTATTATTATCCATGGAAGGGCACGTCATCTGTCCAATCCAAACTAATTTTTATTGGGATTGATCTTTATCTTTGATTGATTTAGGTGAGAACACCTTTAAGCCTTAGAATCCTTATGATGCGAGAAAACCTTTCGCAATAATACTTTTATGTGTATACGAGAAATCCTATGAACAACACAACACCACCACCATCATGTATACTTCACTTTCAAAAAGTTTTTCATAAATTTCATAAGAACATGCAAAGTTCCATAATTCATCCTTTCAAGGTTCAAAACCCATTTTCAATCATAAACATCTAGAAAACATGGATTACACGTGGGTTCATGGAAATTCATCATAATTTCAAGTAATTCTATCAATTCGATTTCATAAAACTCTACTTCCATAATCTAAGACCCAAATTATATGCTCATAACTAGTGAAACATATGGGTTCATTAGGGAATCATTTGAATATGATAGTGTTTAATCAATTCATGCATAACAGATCACCATTAAATCATTTAAATCGATAATCAAGAGAACCTATGGAATTGAAGAAAATACTAACTTTAAATAATACCTTACTATCAAAGCCCAAAAGCAATTGAGAAATGAAGGCTTGATCTTCAACCTTAGCTTTAATCTCCTTATTCAACCTTCTAAAGAGAGAAATACCTTTGGAAGAGAAACATTCCCCTCCTTTTGGTGAGTTTGCAGAGATAGGAGTGAATGAATGAATTTTGGGTAAAAATCACTTATATAAGGGTTTTAGGCATGGCAAAAATGACGTACTATTAACATAAATCTATTAGGAATAGACCCAACTACCTTTAGAATAATATCCGACCTTCAACATACTAGCCTTAACCGACGAACCGTGCCTTGAGAGACAGTATGTCCTGCACGTTTGTCATCTCCAGCGAAGACTGGACTTTGGGGCCATGATCAACAGACCACACTCCACGGACCTTAGACCCACCGATGGTCCAGGTTGTGATTTGTTGTCCTCTTGTCCTTGTTGGGTGGCCAATCCAAGTGCAAGACCCTAGTCTCTGGCTCAATCCACGATCTTTGGATGGCCTCCGTTGGATAACAACAAAAATTTCTAAAAATGCGATCATGTACGTTCTCAAGTCCAAGGTTTTATAATTTTTCACGTCCCGATACTACCACTAGATGAAACCCAGGATCGAAGACCATAAGGTATCTAAAGCTAACCCTTTTAGAATTGGCAGGACTGAAAAATGGAACAAAATATTTAAACCAAAGCTTAATTATAAAAATGAACAAATTAATCCACAATACAAATAGGGTTCTAAAAAGTACAATCAGAATAAAGTTGAACATCTGACTATGTGTCAGAAAGCCTCTATTAGTGTCGAGATTCTAGGATAAGTCCAAAGATAAGTCTAATTAGTGAAATACAGAATAAGCAAACTAAGTACTGGAATGAATCTGAACTACAAGCCCTAAAATGAGGAGAATTCACCGAACTAGCTATCTGTGTGTCGAATAAACTAATTAAAGACTAAAGAGTGGTATACAAAATCTACATCATAAAGATATGCAGCTCAAGTAAGTATGGGTTAGGTGTATGGAATTTACTGATTATGTGAGATGTGCATAAGGAAAATAATTTATACTTTAAATCATGCCTAAATATGAAATCATGCACATGTCATAGTATAACATTTGTTGAACCATAACTAAAACTAAAGTTGTATCATGATAGTAATATGTGTGATAGAATCACTCAAGCAAAGCGATAAGCTGAAAATTCCTTTTGAATCATAGTAAATATTAGAATCTCTGAAATCTGAAATGAAAGAGTAAATGCACTCAAAAACTAAAATTGTTTCTCTGGGAGGTTCTTGAGCTACATTGAATCCGATGGCCAATAGTGTGGAGTTATAAACTACGGGGCACGAACATTTGGGACTAAGGGTTATCTCACCCTGTTCGACTCTTTGCTAAATACTACTCCCAAAAACATATGTATAGCTCATATAAGACTGAGGCACATATGATACCAAAATTCATAATAACTAGTAACATATGTTATGTCAAATATGTTCGTAAGCATAAGAAAAATATGATTTCATGCAATTTAAAATCATAAGTCAGATGGATTTGTATAGCCACGATGAAAATTAAACTTCTCTTTCTAAAGTTGTAAACTGAAGAAAAATGCATGTAGGTTCATCATATTAGAGGACATGTAATCCAAACATTCCAAATCTTTACTTGACATTATGCAATTTAATGAATAAAATCTAGAATTGACTACTCAAGCATGGGCTCTTGAAAACACTTAAGCTTTTATTTAGTGTTATATTGGATTTGAATATTAATTAAGGTCACAAGCAACCCCTACAAAAAAGTTGAGTTCGAAGCTTCTAAAATTTAAGGTAATATTCATCTTAAGGAAACATCAAATGATTATTTATTTTACTACAAAATGAATAAGGTTTTCCATGCACCATCGAATTTCGGGTCTATGAGCTCTCTTTCCAATACTACCAGGTTTATCTCATTTCGAGTTTAGAGTACGACATTCTGTCCATTTTACCAGAGACACTCACACCAAAGTTCCCTGAAGTCAATTCCTACAAGTTTCTCATACGGGTCATAGAAATATTTATGAACTATGCAATAAACTCACAAAAAACTTGAGAGATGTAAGTTACTGTAGGTAGAGGCTATTTTTAGACATAGTTAGTTTCAGCTTAGTGTTATGTTAATAACTTCTTTGTATTAAACTCATCAGTTTTCATATTATCTTAGTTTTACCATATGGGTATTCCCCATATTTTCATTATAAATTATGATTTAGATTCCACATTAGTTTATTATCTTTAGTATGCTTATGATCATACCAGCAGGGTTAGATTGGGATCACTTGTGGTCCTAGGTCGCGTGTCCACGTATCCATGGTAGCTCAGAGCGTGACAAACTTGGTATCAGAGCACTAGGTTTAACTGTCCTAGGATGTCTGAAAAGCCGCACTAAGGAGAGTCCTTTTAATGGGTGTGAAGTGCACCACATCTAATTAGAGGGAGGCTATGAAGTGTTTTAGGAGAACTTTACTTTGTTTTTACTCTTATCGTGCATAAGTTATAATCTAATTCCATTCTAACTTGACGTTCTACGTTTCAGATCATGCCTCCTCATAGAGCTAACACTAGGAATACGAATGCCAGGAATGCAAACGCAGCTGCTCCAGTCCCAAATCAGGAATTCTCCAATGTTGAATTCAGGAATGTCATATAGATGTTGTCTCAGAGTGTCGCCAGCCAAAACAATCAGCAGGTTCAATCTCATGAGAATGGAAATGGTGGATCATCATCAGCCAAGGTCCGTGACTTTGTTAGGATTAATCCGCCTTAGTTCTTAGGATCGCAGACAAGTGAGGGTCCTCAGAATTTCTTGGATGAGATCAAGAAAATATTTGAGGTGATGCAAGTCACTGAGAATGATCTGGTTGAGTTGGAATCATACCAGCTAAAAGATGTTGCTCATATCTGGTACACTTAGTGGAAGGATAATAGGGATACTTATGCGACTCCTTTTACTTGTGATTGCTTTAGTGAGACCTTTCTGACAGGTTTTTCCCAATAGAGTTGAAAGAAGCAAAAGCCGAGGAATTCATGAATTTAAGGCAGGGTAACATGAAAGTCCAAGAGTGTGGGCTTAAGTTTACCAACTCTCCAGGTATGCTCCTCACATAGTTGCTGACTCCAGGGCTCAGATGAATAAGTTCTTGTATGGAGTGTCATATTTGGTGAAAACAGAGTGCAGAAATGCTATGTTACTGGGAGATATGAATATCTCTAGGATTATGACTCATGTTCAGCAGGTTGAGGGTGATAAGCTTAGTGAACAGGACAAGGATAATAAGAAGGCTAGGACTTGGAACTATGTCTATTCTTATCAGAAATCGGGTGGTGGAAATCGCTCGCAGAGTCAGCAGAAGTTTTTAGCCCCAACACCTTCATCAGCTAGTGTTCCACCCTCCAAGAACAAGTATGATCAGAAGGTTAGGGCACCACGATCTAAGTCTCAGGGAAGTGTTTCAGACACCAAGACTTACCCCACTTTCCCTAAGTGTAGTAAGAACCATCTAGGCGAGTTCCTTGCAGGAAAGGAAGGGTATTTTGGGTGCGGTCAGTCTGGTCAGAGGTTGAGGGATTGTCCTTCTAGAAACGGTCAAGGAGGTGGTAATGGTAGAGGTCAGTCTACAACTTCAGCAGCACCAACAATTCTCCCGACTCAGCAGGGTATCTCATCTGGTACAGGTGGCAGTCAGCGCTAGAACAGGTTGTATACTCTTCAGGCTTGCCAGGATCAAGAAGGTTCTCCTGATGTAGTCATTGGTACATTACGAGTCTTTGACCTTGATATTTATGCATTGTTTGATCCAAGGCTACTATTTCTTTTATAACTTTTTGCATAGCAGTACGATTGAGTGTCAGTCCAGAAACTATCTCAAAACCTTTCTCGGTCTTTACTCTAGTTGGTGACCCAGTTATAGCTAGACGGGTATACATAAATTGCCCTGTCACAGTATCTCAGAAAGTCACCTCAGCAGATCTTGCAGAGTTAGAAATGGTAGACTTTGATGTCATTATAGGCATGGATTGGTTACATTCATGTTATACCTCAGTCAATTGTAGACTAGGATTGTTCAATTTAGTTTCCAAACGAACCAATCTTTGAATGGAAGGGTAGTAGCTTAGCGCCTATGGGTCGATTCATTTCTTATCTTAAGGCCAGAAAGATTATCTCTAAGGGTTATCTCTATCATCTAATTCAGGTTAAGGATTGTAGATCTGAAACCCCAACTCTTGAGTCAGTGAGTTCCATAAGTGTTTCCAGAAGATCTTTCCGGAGTTTCTCCCGAAAGGGAAATTGACTTTGGAATTGATCTCCTTCCAGATACCAAACCTATTTCTATTCCTCCTTACAGAATGGCTCCAGCAGAGCTTAAGGAATTGAAAGAGCAGTTGAATGACTTTCTAGATAAGGGCTTCATCAAACCTAGTATAAGTGCACAAGTGTTGTTCGTAAAGAATAAAGATGGTTCTCTCAGAATGTGCATTTACTATAGACAGTTGAACAAGGTCACAATCAAGAATAAGTATCCCATCCCCAGGATTGATGACTTGTTTGACCAACTTCAGGGTGCTAGTCATTTCTCAAAGATAGACCTCAAATTGGGTTATCATAATATCAGAGTCAGAGATAGTGACATTCCAAAAACAGCCTTCAAAACTCGGTATGCTCATTGTGAGTTTGTAGTTATGTAATATGGACTAACCAATGCTCCTACAGCTTTCATGGATTTGATGAACAGAGTGTTCAAACAGTACTTGGACTTGTTCACTATCGTCTTTATTGATGATATCCTCATTTACTCTAGGAATGATGAAGAACATTCAAGTCAGTTGAGAGTTTTTCTGCAGACTCGCAAAGATCGCTATTTATTCGCTAAGTTTAGCAAATGTCAGTTCTGGTTGTAATCCGTTGCTTTCGTTAGTCACATTGTATCTAGCTAGGGGATCCGAGTGGATTCGCATAAGATAGAAGCAGTGAAACAATGGCCCAGACATACCTCTGTTATAGATATCAGGAGTTTCTTAGGTCTAGCGGGTTATATAGAAGGTTCGTGGAAGGATTTTCATCCATAGCCTCACCATTGACTAAGTTAACTAAGAAGATGGTCAAGTTTCAATAGTCAGATGATTGCGAGAAAACATTGCAGAATTGAAAACTAGACTGACTACAACTCCTGTATTGACTCTACCAGAGGGTTCAGATGCTTATGTGATCTATTGTGATGCATCCAGAGTTGGCCTAGGTTGCATGTTGATGCAGCGACATAAGGTTATAGCTTATGCTTCTAGACAACTTAAGGTGCATGCGAAGAACTATCCAACTCATGACCTCGAGCTTGCAGTAGTGGTGTTTGCACTCAAGATCTGGACACACTACTTGTATGGTGTTCATGTTGATGTGTTCATTGACCATAAGAGCCTTCAGTATGTGTTCACCCACAAAGAGTTGAATCTTCGCCAGAGGAGATGGCTTGAGTTCCTTAAGGATTATGATATGAGTGTGCATTACCATCCTGGTAAGACGAATCTAGTAGCAGATGCTCTTAGTAGATTATCTATGGGTAGTGTAGCCCATGTTGAGGAAGAAAGGAGGGAGCTAGTGAAGGATGTTCACAGTATTGCTCGCTTGGGAGTTCGCCTTATGAGAATATCATACAGTGGTGTAACAGTTCAAAATAGGGCAGAATCTTCTTTGGTAGTGGAGGTAAAGGAAAAGCAAGACAGTGATTCAATCTTGCTTGAATTTAATGGTGCATTCCATAATAAGAGAGTTGAGGTTTTCTCCCAAGGGGGATATGGTGTACTTCGCTACAAGGGTAGATTGTGTGTTCCCTATATGGGCGAGTTGAGAAAGCATATTCTTGCAGAAGCCCACAACTCCAGATATTCTATTCATCTAGGTGCCACTAAGATGTACCGTGATCTGTAGGAAGTCTATTGGTGAAATAGAATGAAGAGGGATATAGCAGATTTTGTGAGTAAGCTCCCCAATTGCAAACAGGTCAAGGTAGAACATCAAAAACCAGGGGGTATGACTTAAGCAATTGACATTCCTACTTCAAAGTGGGAAGTGATCAATATGGATTTCATCACAGGGTTACCGCGTACTCGTAGACAACATGAATCATTTGGGTGATAGTTGATAGGATGACTAAGTCTTCTCAGTTTTTGGCTGTCAAGACTACTTATTTAGCAGAAGACTATGCCAAGCTTTATATTAATGAAATTTTGAGGTTCCATCGGGTTCCTTTGTCTATCATCTTAGATAGAGGACCTCAGTTTACCTCTCGTTTCTACAAGTCATTTCAGAAGTGTCTTGGTACTCAGGTTAACTTTAGCACAACATTTCATCCGCAGACGGATTGACAGGCAGAGCGTACCATTCAGACCCTAGTGTATATGTTGAGAGCTTGTGTGATCTATTTGAAAGGTAGTTGAGATTATCACCTTCCTCTTATTGAGTTAGCCTATAACAATAGCTACCATTCCAGCATTCAGATGGCCCCTTATGAGGCACTATATGGGCACAAATATAGATCTCTTGTTGGTTGGTTTAAAGTAGGTGAAGCACCTTTAATAGGGACAGATTATGTCCTTTATGCTATGGAGAAAGTGCAACTCATTAGACATAGACTTAAGGCAACCTAGAGTCGTCAGAAATCTTATGCAAATGTTAGGAGAAGGGAACTAGATTTCCAAGTTGATGATTGGGTTTTCCTGAAAGTGTTACCTAAGAAAGGAGTGATGACGTTTGACAAAAAAAGAAAGCTCAGTCCTAGATATGTAGTCCCTTGCAAGATCTTGAAAAGGGTTGTCAACGTGGCATATGAGTTAGAGTTTCCAGCAGAACTAGCAGCAATGCATCCAGTCTTCCACATCTCACTCTTGAAAAAGTGTGTGGGTGACCCAGCCTCTGTAGTGCCATCAGAGAGTGTGGCTATGAAAGATAGTCTTGCTTATGAGGATTTAACATTTGAGATTCTTGACCGTCATTTTAGAAGGTTGAGAAACAAATAAGTAGCTTAACTTCCGATTCTACTCCAGGTTGAGGTAATGGTTCCTCTTCAATTTTTCGGTCATTCATGCGTGAATTCAGTCTTAGAATCATGTTCCCTCAGTTTATACTTGCATTTTAAGCGTATTTGCATGTTCTAGGAACGCAATTCAATCAGAAATTTAGTCCTCAATGTTTAGTAGTAGGGATTGCATCTCTCTCCCTCTATTTAAGCTAGTTAAGTCTTTATTGGAGGACGAAGGTTCTGAAGTGGGAGAAAATTTAACACCCCGTACTCAAAACAAATCAAAAATCAGATTTTTAGGAAAACAAAATTAACGGTACCATCGATGGACCGTAGTCTGATCTACGGCCCGTACTGAGGTCCGTAGATTGTCACTGTAGCCCACACGAAATTTAGCTCAACAAAATAGACTAAGTCTCGACCCACGGATACACCGACTGTCCATAGATCAGACTACAATCTGTTGATGGTGTTTGTGGATTGAGATTCTTACTACCCATCCTCTTACACGAACGACGGATGACCAGCACGGACCGTCGTTCGATTTACGTTTTGTAGGTCTGACCGTAGGTGAAAGTTAGCATTCAGTTAGGGGGAGAATGTTGTTGGGTCAACTTCAAATGGTCATACCTCTTATCATAAAATGAATTAGGTGTCCTATGACCTATCACAAGATAGATAATTGAATTATCTTTCCATAACCATCGAGTTTGCTAAAATACAACCTCGGAGTAAAGAGTTATGCCCGTTTTAGTAAAGTCATGTTGAGCATACCCATCCTACGGACCCAAACAACGGATTGTCGACTGAACGATGGCCCGTCAGTCCAGGTCGTTGTTTGGTCCGACAATAATTAACTGAGGGGTTTCTTCGTCTTTTTCTACTTCGCTTAACCCCTAAGATACATCTTTTTGACCATAAATCATCAAATTTTAGTTAGTTTAATCCTAGAAACATAACAATAACTTACCTAAGTCGAAATCATAAATTAAAACTTAGAAAATAAGAAGCAAGAAAGGAGAAAAAGGTCAAGAACCCTAGTTCAAGAACGGAGCAAGATTCTCACAGTTCCAGCGCAAAATCTAAATATTTCTCCTTAGATTTCATCACTAGGTATGTGGGATAGTACTAGTGGGTTACTTTCACACATTGGGTCCCTTGTTTTCATTCAGTTTCTTGATTCCCTTATCATGATTAGACCTAGGATTTCTAGAACTTCAACAAAATATCATGAATTAGTTAGTTATATGTTACAAATCCGATTACCATGTTATTACTTAGATTATTGCATGAATTTCAGAACTCTAGCTATGTATTATTTAGTTCTTGAATTACACATGCTAGGTTAGATACTTCAGTTATTCAGTTATACATGCCTCAGTTATTAATGCATAATTATCAGATTAATTATTGCATTTTCAGTTTGCATGTTCAGTTTTGAGCTATCCAGTATTTATAGAATTTCAGTCATAATGTCTTAATAACTTAATTCATTGGGAGTAGCATAATACTGTGTTGGACTAGGGTTCAGCGTACCCAAATAGTCACAGAACTACTAGCCAAGTAGGTTGTAAGTACCCTTTGTGAGCAACAACTTAGTGATCATGCCAGTATGCCTTTATACCTCTAGCAGGGTATATTGGGTCCTCTCGATGGGGCGTATACATCGAACTCCACATCTATCTCATGTGGTTTTATTATCTGTTATTAGTAGCTCCAACATTTCAGTCACACTCTATTGCGTTTACCATTTATCACTATATTCAGTATTCAGTTTCAGCATGTTATAAATTGATCATTGCATATAGTTATCTGAGCATTCTGTATATCATGTTCAGACCATTTTACTTGCTTTTGGGCTTGTTCAGTTTTATTTTAGTTCAGCTTTACTCTATCCTACATGCTCAGTACCTTTCAAGTACTAATGCATATGTGCGCTACATCTTCTTGTGATGTAGGTTCAGGTTCTCAGCATCCAGATCACGCTTAGATCGATTCCCGATCTCCAGTTTAGCAGAATCAGTGGTTAGTCCTCATTCTCCAAAGAAAATAATAATGAGTTATTTCTAGTATTTTAGTTTTCTATTTTATGTTTTTGCTAGACTTAGCTGGGGCCTGTCCTAGAATTTCTAGTCAGTTAGAGTCTATTTTCAGACATAGTTAGTTTCAACTTAGTGTTGAGTTAATAAATTCTTTGTATTAAACTCATCAGTCTTTCATATTATATCAGTTTTAGCATATGGGTATTCCCCATCTTTTTATTATAAATTATGATTTAGCTTCCCCATCAGTTTATTATCTTTAGTATGCTCATGATCATGCCATCAAGGTTAGCTTGGGATCATTTGTGGTCCTAGGTCCCGTGTCCGCGTCTCGAGGGTAGCTCGGGGCGTGACATATTGTTCACAAAGATGGAGGGTCTTGAGCTTGAGTTGATGAAAGAGAAGAGGTTCAATGCTTGAATAGTATTATACACGGTTGGAAGGAGCTCCCAATTGAGCAATACCAAGTTTAGTTGATAGGTTTGAGTGTAGGAGGTCTAATGAAGCAAGGAAGAGAGAGTGAAGAAGCTGCCTCATTTAGTGATCTGAGTCCACTTCAACGAATAACCTAATGGCTTATGCGAGGGATCAAAGCTCTCCTAAAGATTGTGGGAGCTATAGGGAAGCTACCACATTCTGTGAGTTGGAGGTCAATCGGTGACACTTTGAGTTCCTTATGCGAGAATGACCCTGATCGCTGAACTTTACAAAATGCTTCCAAGGAAGGGACACATCCCTGAACTCGTTGGCGACTTGTCGAGTTCGTTAGGCGAGCCAGACCTAGCTCTTCCTTTATCCTTTTTGGGCAATTTTTGGTCCTCTTCAGATGTAATAGCCTAAAACTATAAATATCTATTTTTTGTACTCTTTTTAAGTAGAACATTTTTAAAATGAATGATTGATAGATTGGAAATCCTTTGAGAGACTTTGAGACCTTGGTGAAGATTCTATTAAACTTTGTTTAGAAATGGTAGTTGCTAGGAGATTCAATTTCCTTGAGATATTCATATGAGACTGGGTTCTTTATTCGAATATATCCATTGAGGTCTTAAGTTTTATATACATTTAGGTCTCTTTCGGTTTAATTTTCTTGTTTTAATCTATTTATCTTGATTAGGTCATTTTTTTATTGTAATAGGATGTTTTGGGATTGAATACATCCTTTAGTTGCCAATTGTTCCTCCTCTAGTATATCTTCTTCTAACTTTCTTTGTTGTCTTTGCTTTCCGCATTTTTATTCATCATTTGTGGAAAGAATTAAATCATTTGGTATCAAAGCCGAGTTTAGATTTGTTCTTACGAATCTAGTCTTGGGTTTTTTATTTAAAGAATCCAAAAAATGTTTTTAAGAAAACCCCAAAAATATGTTGTTGATTTGAGTATATTTGGTGTTTCTTGGGTTAGATTGATGTTCCGTTGCATTACTTGAGTCTATGTTTTAGATCTGGTGAAGTGTGGAGTGGGATTGAAGAATCGACCGTTGTTGACTATAGAAGCTTGAAGAACTTCAAGTAGGTTTTATGATCTAGGTGGAATTGGAGAATCTTGGGTATCGGGTTTGAGTTTCTATATCCGTAGGAGTTTATATCTTAAAATTACGTGAAAAAAGAGTAGAAATCCATTGGGTTGGAAAATTGGGTGTTGTTCATGTTCACGGTGTTCTTCGTGACTTGAAAAAAAAGGAATGGGTTTTGAAATCTCAAGGTTTTGGCAAGGAATTTGAAGATAAAATGCACTGGGTTTGTTACCTACATCAAGGGGAGCTTGTATTCCAATTTTAGTGAAATTCCAAACTAAATTTATTGAGGACTTTATTTTGGGTCTTAACCACTGTTCATGCTGTTCTTGGGGATCGTCAAATTTTTTAGGAGAATCATAAGAAGGAGGTGTTTGATCATAAAAGATGAGGAAAGAAAAGAATACTTATGTTGGTTCAAAAGGGAATTTACCAAAAGGGGCAAGTACTAGGTCAAGGAAGTACATGGGGACCACAATGAGTGAAAAATAAAGGCTGTAAGTATTCTGGAAGGTCCATTGGGCTAGCGAAGTCTCACTTACAAATCATATTCGGCAACTCGCCCAATGGGAGATGAGCTCGCAAAATGAATTTGCCTCTCTGGAAAATTTGGTGAGGTGAGGGTAATACATCGATTCACCAAGCTGACTCGACGAGATACATAAAGTAAGTTGGAGATGTGAATTTCAGTTTTGGAAAAACAAAAGTTCATGTTTGGACACCCGAGCTTTATTTTATGACCAATCTGATGTTTTAACTTACTAGTCTCATTTTCCTTGATTCCTACTCACTTCTTTGATTCTAAAAAGTAATTTAAAACTATTAAATGTCCTTACTAGTTGTTTATTAGTCTGTCCTTCTTGAAACAAGATTCTATTCATACAAAGAGCTTAATTAACACTTGTGTACCACCGGATTGAAACAAGGTTCAATATTAGCCAAGCCAATTTGGGAGGTCTTCAAAGGTTAGAAAATGTGAGTGTTGGTGTGGAGATTTTACTACTAACCTTGTTTTCTAGTTTTATATGTACAAAGAAGTTATGAGGAAGCAAGTCATCAGTAGCCTCGGAACTATGTGACAATGATATGCGAGACTATGATTGTAATGACAGGGGATGTGAATGTGATGATGGTAATTATGGAGGCTACGGTGATATGCATAATCAAAATCTTAATGGGTATGAGAGCTACTATTTCAGAGGAGAATATTAGGAAGATGGTTATCATAGTTCTTATAGTGACGTTAGAGAGGACGAAGAACGTTCTTATCTCTCCTATGATGATGATGGAGCATGTGAGAGCTCTTACTCCCACTTCGAGAGTTATGATGGTTCCTATGATGGTGACGGAACATATTACGCTTCCTATTCCAAGGATAAAGGTTAGGCAAGGTATAATACTTTCTTATATAAGAATTATAAGGAGAATGCCCCTAGGGCTTGTGAATATTCATAATCTTTAGATTGTGATATTCCTTTCCCTAGTCAAAGAGGTGTGTATGGTTACATTAGTTCAAGTCAAAGTCATTCAATGGGAATAAGAGAATGTGAATATATTACTTCTAAGGATACTACATCCTACATTTCACATTTTAATGCACACTTGTAGAGATATATTAACCAATATATATATATGGGGTATGTGTTATGTTTCTCGGTACCAAAAGAGTAGTCTTCCGATTTTTGAAGGAAAGTGTAACCCCAATGCATATCTTGACTGGGAGTGGCAATGTGAGCGGAATTTCCTAAACATGATTTGTAATCCTTATTTTCCTTTCAACACTTTAAAGTTCTTGGATTAAGTTTGTGGAAACATGCAGGATGGCTTCGAAAACTCAATGGAAATATTAACCATTTGACATGGAAATAATTTAAAGGGCTTATGAGGTTTAAGTATATGCCAAAAGGGTATAGAATGCTTTATATTTTTGACACAATAAGTCAAGTTCATAGGAGAAAGGTTGACATTTAAGGATCTTTGGGTTTTCATCTTGTCCTCGATGATCGTTGCAATCTAAACTACATCACTACATCTACAGTTGCCTAATTGAGAGGGATGCAACATTACCAAGGTTGTAAAGGTTACTTTCATACGCACTGAATACTATTTGGAGATTTGGTGTGATTTAATACTAATGGAATTTTATCACTTATTTTTGGGAGCCAATTGATTTAACAAACAGAGGTTTCCAAATAAGAAAAAACATTTCCAGGTATGTTGTGGATCAATGGGGAACACATCTATTTCCTCCTCCTAAGGTGAAAAATGAGATACAAAGGATTTAGAGGAGTAAGGAGAGGAATCTGGAAACCTTTAGTGGAAAATGAGATGTTGAGTTGAGTGAGCGAGAGGGTTACCACAATCTTAATCTAACCTTTTTGTTAATCCTTCACTTTGTATGGGTTCTTATATAGGTACAAGCAGTATTAATAGAGGAATATGAGTTCCCAAGAAAGAGCCTACAATTGAAGGTGTGATGGATGAACATTTGGGGTGTCTCAAAATTCTTAAGAAAGTGTCGTTCCAAGGTAAAAAAGGACTTTCTTGTGAACGTCAAGGTACAATTACTAAACTGGATACTCTTACAATTGCAAATGAACAAACTTTAATAGCTTGTCTTGATGTGAGCCTAATTTTTCTTTACCATGTGTTTATAATGTGCATGTCGAGAGTGTGGATACACTATTTGATCCTATTAATGACCGAATTGATTCTTTTAGTAAAATTGGTTTGTCCAACCGAGTGTTGACACCCGTGCATTGATGGGTAGTTCATTAACATGTGATAGTTGTATTGATCAACTTGCAGGTCTGTGTAGTTCACTAAATAAGGAATCTTGTGATGTCATTGAGAAACCTCAATTTGGTAAAATTGCTGATGATTTCAATCATTCGAATAGCAATGACTTCTTGAGCGTGTCTTTTATTGAAGATTCTATTACTTGTTTTTCTCATAGAGATCATATGCTTAATAATGTTTCAAAAAACTATATGTGTATTTTTGACGGTGAACTTGCATATTTTAATCCTCCTATGGTGGTTGATTATTCCCTCTTAAAGTACAATATCTTGCTTGAATATAGTGAAATCACACCTAGTGAAGTGCCTAGTGGTGTAAATCATGAGAGTAGTGTAGGTCTTGATAGGTATGATTTTTATAGTAACCCACTATAGTGTGAATATTTCCCTCCCAAAGATGGAAATCTCTTTTTGGAAGATGAGAGTACTCTTGTGGGGAAGGATTATGATATAAAGGAAGGTGCTATTTGTTTCCCATTATCTCTTCTTCTTGGTGTGTTCAAATTCATAATGGTATGACCAATGATTTTTGAGCCTCTTAGCAGTCATACCTACGAAAACATCTTAGATGATGTTTTTTTGCTAGGCAACTTTCCTTGTTACCTGTTTACAAATAATGATGCTCACCCTTTTGAGTGGAGTATGTTTGTATATGATAAGAGTGCCAACCGGACAAAAAAGGGTGTACTTCATACATTTTTATAGATTTCCTTTCCTTTTGACCCCGGTAATGACTTGAATTGTGGCACTTGTGTAGTGATGCTTGGTCAAGATGACATGCATAATATGGATGAATCTATTGAAACCTTTCCCGATGATGGAAAATCCTTCTTGAAAGTTTACAATATACTTGAGGGGCCTACTTTGTGTATGGGGAAGGGTAAATTCCTAGACCTGTTTCTTTACTATTGCTTTGAGTGTGATCTTTTTGATTGTGCATCTTATGGGGTAGGAGTTTTTATTCAAAAGAAGGTGAAATTTATCTTACATTCGCCATGATGTCTTTGTGTGTGTTCCTTCTTGTGATTTAATGAGTACTAGGATCCTTGAACCTAGTTGTGATCCTGCACACAGGAAAACTTTACATGACCCCAATGTGCATGACACCTTTATTTATCATCTATTTGCATATGATGGATTATTCTCATGCTTGTGTGTGTATCATATTTTATGTTAATCGTATAATCAATATAGAAAATGGGAGACTTAATGACTCGATGCTATATAATTCCATCCCATTTAACCCAGTGCTGGTCTAAATTGTGTTGAGTATGGTAGTAACACCTTCTTTATTTCATTTGATTCTTATTTGGTGTTATTACTTGATCATATGTGCTTGAATGAGGTATGTTTGCCAATTTATGTGGAGAATACTTTTGTACAATACCCCGATCATGAATTGGGAATAATTACCTTCTTAAAGTTAAATTGTGCATTGGATTGAGTCTCAATCGTGGTTAACTTAATTTATGACTTTGCACTTACGTATGAAGGTTTTTACGTGCTACCTGACTTAAAGAAGAGAATATCGGTGACTCAACTAATGCCTTAGGTGAGGGCTCTAAGCTCTCCTAAAGTTCCAGGGAGGTGCAAGGAAGCTTCCACATTCGGTGAGCTGGCGGTCATTCGGGGACTTGCCGAGTTCCTTAGGCTAGCACAACTTAGATCGCTAAACATAACAGAATTCTTCCAAGGAAGGTTCACGTCTCTGACCTAGTTGGCCATCCAATGAGTTTGTTAGGTGAGCTCGACCAAGTTCACCCTTTATCCTTTTTGCGCCTCTTTTGGGCTTCTAATTATGTAATAGCCTAAAACTATAAATAGCTAGTTTGGGTCTTCTTTTTAGGTAGACTATTTTAAAAATGTATGATTTATGAATTGGATATCCTTTGAGAGGCTTGCAATCTTGGTGAAACATCCATTGAACTTTGTTTAGAAGTCGGGGTTACCTGAAGATTCAATTTCCTTGAGGTCTTCTTAAGAGATTTCGTCCTTGATTTGGATTAATCGATTGAGGTCTTTATGTTTAATATACCTTTTAGTTGATTTTGATTTTCTTTTCTTGGGTCCATCTATTTATCTTGATTAGGTGTTTGTTTGGTAATTGTAATTGGAGGTTTTAGGATTTAATACATCCTTTAGTTGTGAATTGTTCCTTCTCTTGTATCTCCTGTTCTATATTTCTTTCTTGTCATTGATTTCCAAATTTTATTCGCAATTGTGCCAAGAATTTTATCACTATATTACTCTCATTAATGCTTCTACGTCTTAAGTCAAGGATCTACGAGGAGAAAGGTAGGAGTTCCAAGCGTTCTTCATATTTTGTCAAGAAATTTGTTCTTCCATGTATTTAAGGCTAATAATCGTTATGGACTAAGTTCATCCTCACTCCCTAAATCTAATTGTAGTCAGTAAGAGTTGAGTTTAATATTCTAGCTAAAGTCTTAGTAAAATTCTAGACACGAATTGTGTTCTTATTTTGTATACTAATTTATTTTTACAAAAATTATGATATTTTATGCATTGAGATTCTTGTATTTTCACAAGAACCCTATTTATTGAGAAATTTTTATAAAAGTCATATTTTAAAGGTTTTTGTATGTGTTTTCCCTATATATTGACTTAGAACTTTGAAATGAGTCCATGAGCATTCCTTCAAAATGCATAATTTGTTACTTTAGGATAAGAGAACATAATTGATTCTCTTGGTAAAAAACTTATTTTAGTAATGAAAATGTAAGTTCTCTAAAATAGGACTATTGAACATTAGTGATATTAATTATTTTGGGAGTTGTATTAAGCACTGAATTGGGTAAGAGGAAATTTTTAACTAAAAACCCCATAAAAAGCGTAGTCTATGTAGGATAGGATTGTACAAACCTTTGGGTGAGTCCTCAATACCTCTTTGTAAGTCATGTTGGATGGATCCATACTTATAGTGAGCATCATATTCCTCGGTAAGGTATAGGATGGTCCTTGAAACATCAGTGGAATGTTGTATTATTTCAAGAATCATAGTGACGGTTGTCGGTTATAGAATCTTCCCAACATAGTAAATTTTTGTATTTTCATCTTTCTTTCACTACATATCTTATTGTAACAGAACAAATAGTTTTCACTACTTGTTCATATCTTGTTTTTCTTGAGTTATATTCAGTTATCAATTCAACAATTCTTTTATCCAGCCATATTACGTACCATACATTTAATGTATTGAGATCACTCAACTTTCTGACAACTTTTGGTGAGACCTTCATACTTTTGGAGTATTCTAGATGATTATTCAGTTTAATAGTAACTTATTCTGAGGTGTTGTGAGTCAGTATCCGACTCCTCCCTCTCCACTTCCGCATTATCTGGTACTGAAACTTTCTATGTTGTCCTCTCTTTTAAATGTATGAGCTCAAAATCTCAAAGGTAAAACAAGATTGTAATGGATTCCTTAATGCAAAATCTACTGAGTCCATATGTGTTGTTTCTTTTCTCATGTTTATTTGCTGAGGTCCATATAAATCTTTGTTTTCTCTTTTTCTCTTTTTCTCTTTTTCTCTTTTTCTTTGGTCATAAGATTTTTACAAAATTATAAAAATTAAATAGGGAAATATCAATGTGCTTGAAAACGACAATAACAATACAATTATACAAAGAAATTATATGTTTCATTATGACTTCCTTAACTTTTCTTACCAATATTTGAAGGGATTGCACGTTCAGTTATGCAGTGAACGTCTCGCCGATCATAAATGTAAACGCCATTGAAAGATTCATCTTTCTTTCATTGCATATCTTATTGTAACAGAACAAATAGTTTTCACTACTTGTTTATATCTTGTTTTTCTTGAGTTATATTCAGTTATCAACTCAATAATTCTTTTGTTCAGCCATATTACGTACCATACATTTAATGTATTGATATTATTCGATCGGAATTATTTCATGCTGCATATACATGTACATGATCATCAACAGATTCTATCTTGAGATCACTAAACTTTCCGACAACTTTTGGTGCGACATCCACACTTCCGGAGTAATCTAGATGATTATTCAGTTTAATAGTAATTTATTCTGAGGTGTTGTGAGTCTTATTCCACCACCTATCTTAGTATTTCAGAGGATCTATGGATAGACAAATTTTTATTGTTTCCATTATTTTTCTCTGTTTTTTCATTGAAACTTATAATTGATGTCGAGTATTTTCAAAACAATGTTTGATAGTTTTCTTTAAATGATTGAAAAGATCGTCTACTAAATCTTTGTGTATACCATAGAGCCATGTTAATAATAGTTACTCAGGACAAGGATACATTTGGATACAACAATGGTCTCCTAGGGACAACAACGTCTAGGGTGTAGGACGGGGCATGACATGAATAGAACAAGTGATGAATTTCTTTTAATTTTGACTCAAAATTATGGAACAATGAACTATTTACTCAATTTCCATAATCTTATAAGTCAAGTGGTCTAAATTCAAAAATAGTATATGATCCTTTTCCAATCCCCTAGCATACAACCAACACACCATGAAAAAAACACATGTTCTAGTTGCATCAACAAATAATTAATTGTAACATTCCAGAAAATGTACTTGTCTAGTGAAGAGTCTATTAGGTTTTAAGAATATGTATTGGGGTACATAGGCATCCCAATGCCCAATATTGAGTAATATTGGGCATGTTAGAGAATATTGGCTTAAGGGTGTTACTCAATTTCTATGTATTAACAAGTAACTTAAAATACACTTTGATGTTCAAATGCTCCAATCCAAGCTTGTTTAGGAATTTTACCTTCAATGAAGACCCTAAGCTAAAATTCTTAATTTCTTCTCTTACGCACATTAGGTATGAGGCATCGAACTGTCAAGCCTAGGTACTATAGCACATGATCATTTAAAATGATCATGTAGATTAAGTAGTGCCCAAGGACATAGTGAGGATCCTTGGTACAAGAAGTGAACTTTCCAAGTGCAACTACATAGTGCACGATTAGGAAATTGCACGGCAACACATGTGCAAGTACATGTGCTACCGGACGAGAGACCATGCAACCAAGCCCAACCGATTCGGTAAGGGCGGTTAGGGGGACGGCAAGCGTAGGGTCAAGCCACATGGGGCCGAGCTTCCTAACCAATCCTAGTCTCTAACTAACTTACCTAACTAGATACCTAACATAGGACTACTAAAATGAACTAACTAGTGTGCCCGAAATCCTAAGACCTAACCGGGTGACACTAGCCGAGTAGCTAACTAAAGAAACATCCTAGTACCTAACCTAGGATGGTACAAAGGGATTGGTTATGGTCCTAGTGACTTAGGGGTACCTTAGTAATTATCGTAGGTCACTTAATTAATTAAATTAGCTATTTAATTAATTAATTTAATTCATGGTCAAACCCGAAACCCTTAGCAAATTTTCAGAATTTGGCTGTCAAATGCTCTCCTATTTTTAGTCAATTTAGGAGGGGCGTTTTGGTAATTAGCTAATTGATTTATTTAATTAAGTTAATTAGTCTAAGTTGAATTAGTCAATATTTAGTTCCTAAGACTTAGACTCACGTTGAAACTCACGACTGAAAAAAGTGAGCAAACGTAAGAAAACAGAAAAATACTCACGGTTCTCCTTAGGCAATTTCAAGGCTATTCTTCAAGATTTTTCGTGCAAAGTACATGGTGATCTTCATAGATTTAATTCTACAGTAAGGGATGGGTTTCTCTCTTGGATTTCTTTCCCAAGAGGCTTTTAAAACGTTTTGAACTCAAAAAACCAAAACTAGGGTTGTTCCCAATGAAATTGTCGAATGTTCATCTCCCTAGTTCTCCCTATTTACGATTTTACTAGTATGTATAATGCAAATATCGAGCATGTTGTTGGTATGTGGTGCTAACTGATCATTATGTGTAGGTTTCTGTGATTTGATAATGTCGAATGAGACTTATAGGTTAGATCTGTATGATTAGAGTATCATTTACATGAGATAAGAAATGTTGTAATGCCTAATTGTGTTTGAGAAGATGAAATTGTTATAAGTCGTTTATGAAATTCAGTTTACTGTTGAATGGAATGAAATTTTTGATTACTCTATGTGTTTACAGTAGATATGTTTGTAAGTGTTTGGAATGCAATGTTTCCAAGAAGAAATAAGAATGAGAATCAAAGCTAGTTAATGAATCTTCAATCCCAAATCAACTTTATAGATTGGCCAAACTAAGCACTGAATTGTTCTTATAAGCTAATCAAATGTTAAAAATTGGCTACTTAAAATGATGAGATTACTATAGTATATACATGAAGTTAATTGACTTGGCTAGTGATAATATCATGACAAGTGTTTAGTGAAAGTTTGGTTTATGCCAATAAATTGGCCAACAATATTATTTCCAAAATATGTAATACAATTGGCCAATGACTAAGTCATACCAATCTTATATGGCCAATGTAAATTATGATGTTTCTTGTAAGGCCAAATACATGTTAAAGATTGACTTGACAAGATGTAACTCAATGAACTCATAACCTAAGGTATGCCAATGATTGGGACAAGTCCCAACATACCCTATCTAAATGAACTTGTGAACATAGTAGCACATTGAATAAGTCCTTATAACTTTCATAAAGAATGGTACAAGACTACCAAATAACATTGAATAAGATAAGTTGAGTAATGAAGTAACTAAAAGCTTATGAGTTATGAAATTAACCTAGAATGGGGTGTTAAAGGAAGTGAGACAAGTCTCACTTGAACCTAAGCAATTATTTTAATTATACTCACATATGAGGGTGTTAGAAATCGTGAGACTAGTCTCATTAACACCATGATGATAATGTAAGATTTAAGTTCACATTCATCAAGTATAGAAAGGGATGACAAGTCATCCATTGAGCTAAGCATACCTCATACTAGAAGAAAGCTTCCATAGTGTATGAGTCAACTCTAAAAGTTGTAAAGTATAATAAATTGAGCTAAGCACCGATATACTAGTAATGAGCTTGTGCAAGCACATGTAAGCCTCATGAGATGAGACTACCACAAAGGTGGATAAGGGTCTCCAAATTTTCCTAGTCTTTGAACTATGTCGCCAGCATAGGTTACTAGCTAGTGGATCCACCTAAGAAAGCTAGGAAGTATTCGGTTTCACTTTGGCCGGTGAACCACCTCTTTTCAGTGTGGGGAAGACACTGGATTTCATGTTAACTCACATGATCTATGTCGGTTAAATGCTAAAGATTTCTTTAAGAAAGTAAGAAATAAAGAAGGAAAGAACTAGGAAGATGAGGGGTGTTCGGATAGGATGACCAAAGGGTGAGGTTAGACTAAGTAATGACATAAGTCATTCTTAGTCATTGCACAGAAAGATCCCAATGGAAGTCTTAAAAGAATATCCTAAGTCAACCTAGAATGTTCAAAGTGAACATGAGATCAAATAAGAAGAAATGTAAGTTCAAAGTGAACTAAGTAAGCAAAAGCATAAGAATATCAAGTCATCAGTGTTTGATAAGAATGAAGTTTTAACAGTTATTGGTTTATGCCAATAAAGGGAGAAAAACAAAATGACTCATCAATTGGAGTATAAATATATGCCCCAGCATCTTTATATTATGCAAATGATCAAAGAATGGGCATAGCCAATAAATATTGGCTTATAAAGACTTCATGCCCAATTTAACAAGAATGGAAAGAACAACTTGTGAGTAGGGTAGTCAAATCATTTCCTTAGTCTTTTGGATTACTTACTTGATTTATTGTAGCAATGGGACTACATTGAATCATTGCACTCGTAAGTAAAACATAGGATCAAAGTAGATCATTGAACTACACAACAAAAAGAAGAAAAGACTGAAAAATAAACTAAGTCTGAGAGAGGGATCTCTCGGCCTAAGGGGAGCAAAAATATTAAATTTTGCTTGAGTTATTCTAAAATTATGTTCATGATTCCAAGGTCCTATATTCATATATAAAATGAGTTTTGTACTTTAAATGCATGAAAATATGTCATATTCATAGCATGATTCATAAATAACGAATTAGGAAAGTGAAGTGACTTCACTTTCCAAAACAAAAAATGGCATGTTGCTAGAGGAAGAGTTTTCCTTGATCATGCATAGTCCTTATGTGTTTATGTGCATACACCCAACTTAGTACAAGTGTGTACTAACCCTTATACAATTACTATTTTTATAGGTGCAGGTCCTTGAAGAAGATTGAAGATCAGTTGAAGATGTTTGGACTAGTAGCTCCAGACTTTGGTAGGTCCTCTTGAGTTAGAGGATGCCTACGCTTTATTTTCTAGCTTTAGTAGATTAGACATAGCTAGTGAATGTTGTCCCTAGCGTTTCCTTTCAAACATTTGTTCAAGCTTTTGTATTAAGGCCGGTTTGGCAACTATTAATGATATTATAAATTCTTCATTTCAATTGTTCAATCTGTTAATAGATGGTTGTTTATTTTGAGCTGTTAGTATATCACTCTTATGCAGGAATTATATGAAGTCTAAGTACACTTCAGTAAATCTAAAAAGTTCTAAATTTTTCTCTAAATTTAACTGTATGATTGTGATGAAAGCTAAGAAGAGGCTTGTCTGCGACCTCTGAGAGGTTAACGACGCCGGTTTTATCTAGGGTCTAGGACCCGGGTGTGACATTAATGATGCAGAAAATGCTCACATCCACATGTCAGAGAAATTTACGATCAATTCTTGAATATCAAGTTTTATTCATATATATTAAGCATAGTTGTAATTTTCATATGCATACATTTCCATATATGATTCCTCAACCATTATTAAAACCAAAGATATGTTGATGTGGAATAAAATATAACATATTTCGTCAGTCTTTATTGTTGTAACTGTTTTTTCACTTTTATAGAGACACACTGCAACACTTATAGTACTAGGAGTAGTTTATATCAGTGATGTCCTAGGCTTCAAAGTCTGTAAATGGTGCTGAAGCTGTTGTGTCTCCCGAAACATTAATAATGGTGTCAGTAGTGGCTGGCGCACTAAATAAGACCTCATGAATCCCCTCAGAAGTTGTTGGTGTAGTAGTTAGAGTTTGAGACTACATCAGAACATCACCTCTACTAGTAAGTCCTACCACAGCTGGCATTGAGTTCAAAGAAACTTCACTCATACAACCTCCCAAAATAAATGACCTCAGCTGCTAATTAACCCCCGACTTCCTCTGAGCTTCCAATATATCTTTGTGCCATCTCATTAAGTCAGTAACCGACTCCTCCCTCTCCAATTCCACAGTATCTGGTACTGAAACTTTATTTGTTGTCCTCTCTTTTAAATGTATCAGCTCCAAATCCCAAAGGTAAAAAAAGGATTGTAATGGCTTCCTTAATGCAGAATCTACTGAGTCCATATGTGTCGTTTCATTTCTCAAGTGTTGCTGAGGTCCATATAAATCTTCATTTACTCTTTATCTCTTTTTCTCTGTGCATAAGATTTTTACAAAATTATAAAGATTAAAAAGGGAAAGACCATTGAGCTTGAAAATGACAATAACATCACAATTATACAGAGAAATTATATGTTTCATTGTGACTTCCTTAACTCTTCTTACCAATATTTGAAGGGATGACACGTTCAGTTAAGTAGTGAACATCTACCGATCTTTAATGTAAACCCCCTTGCAAGATCAAGTACATGTCCCAACTACATAATGTTTGATCAACTTGTTAACTCGAGTATGTGGTTTACGTCTCGGTGTCACCTGCAAATTAAACTCATTTAACGAATATGCATACATAGAGTCAATCTCATTGATATCATAATAAAATATTCTTGACCTAACCTTCAATGTTTCTTTACTTTTGCTTAAATTCCTCTTTGTTTCACGAACATCCCCATATACAATAAGATTGTAAACCTGAATTAAAGATCGAAACTTTTTGTTTGTCTGCAGATGATGGTAGACCTTTATGCCAATAATTATTAAATATTTAATTTTTCATAATCTCAATAAAGGAAACTTATGTAATAAATATATTTTGCAGGAAAACATACATATTATTCAAAAGAGGACTTACGTAATCGATAATTGAACCAATGGAGGAGAAGTATTTTTGATGATCCAGTTTTCTCTTCTCTGTTCAAATGTAAAAGTATGCACGTAATGCATATTTTTTGGTATTATCTCATTCTGCAACCAAAATAAGTTGTATTTATGCAATAGAAAATTATTCAAAGTTTATTCTCAAAAGTTAATTATTTGAATTAAGAGTGAAGCATCAATATTTTGTACATGAAATTGTACACATAAGATATTGGAGTGTCAATATTTTATATTCTTAAGGGTCATGGTTCGGCCAGCACAATACGATGGAATCTATTTTTACTTAATATGTCTAAGTGATTTTGTGGTTTATTTTGTTTTCGTGTTTCCCATTTTAACTTCTTTTATTCATGAAAAAAAAAAGACTAACTTCTACTTCTAACTATATTGCTAGGCCTGACCTTATGTTTAAATTTTAATCAAATTTTGCAGTCAGATCTATGATGATTGTTGTTATGTATCTTTAAAGATTCAATAAATAATTGGATGTGAGATTAAAACTTACACCCTTAATAAGAATTTCATTTCTAACATTATTGTTTTTGGGAAAATCAATTTTGAAGCTTCTCTTTTAAAGGAAATTGTTTAAAATAATCGCAATCTTGAGATTTATCACAAAGTAAATTTATTTCCACCATAGAAATGTTATTTCTCTTTCCATTCGGTCAAACCTAAGACGATTGATGTCCTTCGGGAAAAAATCATAAAAACTTAGATCCATTGAACTAGTACTTTAATTAATTTCCAAACTAGAAAACTTCTATTCTCTTCATAACACTGGTACGTGAAATGACTCTATGCAAATATTATTAACAGAATTATCAATCATAGTAAGAAAAAATTATATACATTTATTAGAGTGATGAAATAGGAGATAATCTCTTTACATAGTTTGGTCATATCATATGTTGTTTTATATATTGATGAGTCAATCCAGTAGTTTTTGAAAGTATTGTAAGGGGAGGTAATTAATCTCATATGAAAGAATATTTTTCTCAAAAGACCTATCATTTCTTAGCATCAATTGCACAAACTTCATACATTCACCGATATCGCCCAACTCCATTTATTTCTACTATAATTGTCCACAACCATAAAACACCGCAAACAACAACTCACAACTACTATCCTAAACCAACACTACTATCAATAACTACAATCAATCAACACACACAATAGCTACGACTTACAATTATTATTGACATCAATTATTATTGACATCAATCAGCAAATCATAGAACTATTAACCATCACAGAACAACTTTCCTTAAACTTCTAATACAACCATCACAAATATGACTCTTATCGACATACCATTATATATCAATATACAATACTCAATTGAAATTCATTACCACCACCAATATGTCTGCTATCAACACGCCATTGTTGTCACACACTCATACTTACGGAAGGTCCTATGACTTGCATGGATATTTTCGTTAAAATATTTTATGACATTTATTGGGTGAGCTGAACTAAAAAATCAATGTTTTCTTAAAAAATAAATATTAAATATCTTATGTAAAACGAAAAATTTATTCGCTACAATATCTCAAAAAATAAAAAATGAGTGTCCATCAATCATATGCATCCTGATACAATATTAATGAGGGTTGTTGTCATGTTTCACGTAAGTTTCACTAATATATCACAGGATGTACACAATCTCTAGGTCTATCACAAACAAAATTAAGTTTTATCATACCAATAATAGTTTTTTATTATGGCCAAATCTAAGATGATCAATCTCCTCTTTTCTTACCTAGATTTACCAAAACTTGCATCCTCAAATAGAAAAAATCATCGTATTCATTGTATTAGTATGTAAAATGGTGTTATCTTGTTATTATTATTAAAAGTGTCATCCTTAGACAATTATATATCATAATGGCATCATAATGGCTACACGCTCCAATAAATAATTTAAGTTAGCAAACATGTTCAAATTATATAAGACAAACAATTGAACTGAAGTTATATAATCATTATTTGGACAATGATTTTCGACAATGAACAATCGACATTCCTTGTTATTTTAATGATTTTAATTTCTTGGATGACCATCTAATTAGTGAAGCATATTTTATTTTATTTTTGAACTATTTCAATTGGGTAATATTAGTTTAGGACACATACAAGATTATTATCTCAGGAACTGAATATGTTACGGTCAAAATTGTTGTTGATCGTTGAAAACCCGTACAAATCAGATAAATATCCTTTATCCAGAGCACAGTGTCCTCAGATGAAGTAGAACATCAGTTTGTGTTTGAGATAGATAACCCTTGCCGTTTAATGTGGTGGAAAGAAACCCACTTTTTTTACACCTATAATGGTGAATTTATACATCTAGGGTTAGGGTTAAGGATCACTAACGGGCTAATGGGCTAATCAAATTATAGGTGGACCTGGCCCAATAATTATTGGAATATCGACACAACTAGGAAAACAAAACCTTATATTTTTACCTTTAAATCCTACATTAAAATAATTACCTAACAAAGCTACCATATTACCTAACAAAGCTACAAAATTTAGATTATTATACACAATTCCATAATTCACACATAATTAGAAATTGTATTTTGAAAAAAAATCTGTGTCGCCTATATTATTGATGTTTCTCTCCCACGACATTACTCTACCAACTTAGCACGATTTAATTTTAATTTTTTCAATTTCAAATTACTAATTTCCCTAAATTCACACTTTTTGGGATTATTAATATCAGGTAAATATTAGTAACGGTAAGTGTATCAATGTATTTCTTCTTCCAATGACAGAATTGTTGTTGAAGGATAATTATCCAAACATAAAGTATCAAAAAATTATGTGATTTCTTTAATGAATCTATTGTATCATGATATATTTTTTATCAAAAAGGTATCATGAGACATCATATGTTGGAAAGGTATCATTATATGTCATGTTTTTGAAATGTATCATCATGCAATGTATAAAAAAGGTACCGTGATATATAATCTATTCGAAAGGTATCGTGATAGATCATGAATTGGAAAGGTATCATTATGCAATATATAATAATGGTATCCTGATACAACATCTATCAGAATTGTAATATAATGTAATTTATTTAAAAGGCATCACGATACATCATATATAATAAAGGTGTCATGATACATCATATATCATAAAGGTTTCATGATCTCATCAATTATAGAATCTAGGTAACTATTCTCTACAGTTCGTATCTCGGAATGTCATAACTCAACTTAAATGGTTCACATAGCAAAATGTATCACAATAGTCATCTAACTTTTGTACTTTAATTCACATCCTCCAATTAATAGAAAAAAGAAAACTAAGTTAATGGGATAAGTAAAAATCATAATTTTAAAAAAAAAAATAGATAGATTATAACTAGTATATCTATTTGTCATGACCTAATTCCTCGAGTCATGATGACACCTACTATAACTCTCTAGTAGGTAAGTCAACCTGTAACCCAAAACAATAAGTAATAGATATAGGGATAGAAATAAATCAGAAGAAGTAATTTAATCATAGAAATGTAATTACAAACAAACGCAAATCAAAATGATATATTTCCAAAAGATCCTTGCTAGAACCGTGAAGTGAAAAGTACGGATTTCTCTAAACAACAGATTTTAATTCACAAAATTGGACCAAAAATAAAAGCTTCTCTCAAAAAAGCAAAAGACTAGCTATCAAGTAAAGGTAGAGGTGAGTAGGTGTAGGACGACAAGTACTCACCCTCACCTTAGAATAGAAGTTCGAACGGGCTTGAATGATCAAAGTTGGTGGCAAGTAATAACACCTTCATCATGGAAAATATTCAGAGTGGAGCATTAGTAGCAAAATAACATGTAATTAGTAGGTCTAATAGGCTGATTAACTAAAAGGAGAGTGTATATAAGAGACAGAGGGAGTCAAGACAACTATTGTGGTTCTGCAATTTAATGGGCCAAAGTAGTCTACCGACTATGAAATGATGATATTAAACCAGAAGGTACTACCCCCATAAGACCCGAATAAGTATGAAAATTAAAAGCAATATGATATAATAGAAAATCGACATAGAAGAGGTAAAAGTGGAATTTTAAAGTAACACAAATGAGTGTACTTACAATAAAAAATGAACTAAGTTCAACTAACTAAACATAACCTACTCCTATAAGCCCAAAAGGTACACGCATGTGCAAGTTTAAATAAAAACCTTAATAGACCCCGTAAGTCTGAACTCTGTAAAGAGCAAGGTGTAGATCATACCTCAAACTATACATAACCTCCAGGTAACCAATAAGAGCATCCTAATGCTAAGGAGTACATACACTGACCTTAAACTGCAGGTGGTCTCTCAAGGGGCAATAGGCTGAAGCTAGAGTGTTTCAACACCTTAGAGGATAAAGGTCAACAAGAAAAGACCTTGAATCATCAATTATAATGTCTTCCAAAGGACCTCATTCAAATTCATCATCACAAAACCATCATTTTCTAGTAGATAATAAACAAAATACTCCAAGCTCGAACCAACTCCAATGCCCATCAAGAAAATCCTGAAATCCCAAACATAATTCACGGGGCTATATAAAAAGAGAGAGTGTATAGAAGGTGATTAAAGTTGAGTCCTCGCCTAATCGAAGGCTTATTTCAATTAGAATCAAGTATGCTACACAAGATCATAGGAGTTAACCATCTGAAATGATGTCGAAATAGAATGAGACCAAACGTCTCCAAATAAAGCATGACTATGACTAGCACTAGTCTAAGTGTAGACTAAGGTCAAACATGCTCAAACAATCAACAATAACATCAATTGAGGTCAACCACAAGGTAAGGTTAATCACATAACATAATCAACATGTTCCGAATCTTGAAAATCCTAAAATACACCTAAATCATGATATCTAACAAGATAGCATGATCAACTAGGTTTCCATCCCCAATTAACACATATAAATATAATTTCAGATATTCAAGCTCAATCTACGGAATGGAATGTCGTAGACTACATTTAGGCTAAATGTAATTCGACGTTTAAATAGTCGAACCATCACCATGCTACAATTCAAACTTTAAAGAACAACAAAAAAGCTGAGGTTGTTCTAAAATAGATGATAACACGACAAATAAGGACTCTCTGACACTTCCAAATAAAACACCTACTTTTCCCTGCACTTTCCGAACATAGTGGAGTTCAAATAACGAATATCGATGATATCTATTAGAGGAGAAATCGCAAAATGAAAATTATAATTCCTTGTTGATTGGGTCTGGACTTCAAGTGAAGACTAGAAGAACATCCTACTAAGTGAATGCGGCAAGAGGGGCCTAAAAATGTTGAAGATCCACATTAACCCTTCTCAAATGTGACGAAGGCCTTACAAATGCTAATGGTAAAGAACCAAGGCCATGTGAATGTGGTAGGGACCCATGAACACAAATAAGAGGGAACTAACCCATCTCACATGAAGCATGGACCCATGGGATTTCGTGACCAGATTCATTGGTATTTGCATAAGTGCTGGCAAAATATTTATTGTACTACCTGATGCACATCAACTGGTTTTTAACAATTCAAAATCTTTGATGGGGTTCTCATAATTTATTAAAAAATATTTGCGTACAAACGAGATATGCAAATCTATCAAATTCAACATTCCAAACTTAATGGAGTAGTCAAACCTTCCATCGGCGTCACTCCCATAATCATCAACAACTTGTAACCTCATCAATGAACTCTTGAGGATCTTCGTCAACCTTAGAACCATGAAACTCCATTTGATTCATTGTAGTGAAGTCCCTCACTCTATTTTCCCCCATCACATTTTGGTTTATTGGAACCATAAACTCCCTATTTGCTTGTACCATCATGGCTTGAGACAATACCCAAAAAGAAACCCTATACTCTGCATTAGTAACTGGCTCAACCAAAGGGTCGACCAGAGTTTTAGGAGCTACATGAGGAGCTTCGTCTTCCGCATTTTCCTTCACATTCCTTCAAGCATAAGCTCTTCAAGTAGACATATACTGTAGAGGATTACATATGGATTAAATGAGAGACTTTATAGAGTTAAACTCTATGGAATGACATTAGAGTAATGAAGAAGTGAAACTTCCTAAATATCTTGTAGCCTCTCATTCAAAAATGAGGTAGAGTTCACACTCATGAACAAGACTCTACTCGACGTGGCTTATATAATATTCTAGGACCATTTTAAATCATGTGCTTTTATTACCATATTTTTCATGACTCAAGGGTTTACCCTAGATGTAATATCGTGCGTAGGTCCCCGATAGGCTCCATACAGTAAACATAGCATTCATAAATTAAGAATTCAAACATAAGAGATAAAGAAGTACATTTCAAGTTCTTAATATTTTATAAAAGAAAAGCGGAAGACTAATTATTTGTCTCAATAGTAATCTATTAAAACATAATGAAATTCGTTCTAGCCCATACATCATGTCCAAAACTGAAAACAATGAAAATTTCTCCTCCAAGCGTGAGGACTCACCCAAGCTCAAAAATTTCGCAATCAACCACTAGCTTCGAAACCGAGGACCTTGACTGTCTGACCTTACATTTGGGAAATGTAGGAAATAGTATGCATAGTACAAAATAATGTACCAATTATGATAGCAACTCATAAAACACTTAAATCATTATAGAATTGGTTATTTCTGTACATTAAATTGATAACGTTAAAAAAAGATATAAAAGAGATAGAAAGCATAAGTCATAAAACATTGTCAATGCAAGCTAACATCTTTATTAACTTTAAATTCATGTGATATACTTCTTAAACTAACCTTAGTTCTCTAGTTTTAATGTGGGAAATTTCCTTAAACAACATAGAGATCATGAACTTTTACATTAAGTGGATTCTACAAGCTAATGTATATCTAGACAACCATCTCATGGGGGCACATCTGTAAGGGATGTGGATATTGCTTCAAGAAACTAGACTCTACTAATGGAATATCCTCCATCTCAATATCCTCTCGGTGCTAAGAATAATTCCCATGGAGTTGTCATTTTCTTAACTCGCTCTTCCATCTCAATATCCTCTCGGTGCTAAGAATAATTCCCATGGAGTAGTCATTTTCTTAACTCGCTCTTATTATGCATGGAAGGGAACATCATCTTGCCAATCCAATCTAAGTTTCATTAGGATAGCTCTTTATCTATGTTTAATTTATGTGAAAAAATCGTTCAATCTTAGAATGTTCACTGTGTGACGAAACTGTTCATAATAATACTTCCATGTGTATACTAGAAATCCTTTGAACAACACACCAACATCATTATTCACACTTTACTCGCAAAGCAATGATTAACGTTTCAAAGACACTTCATCCAATTGTAAGTGTCAATCATCGTTAGTCGGTACATAATCCAACTAAATGAGCTGGCCTCGATCCCATATAAAGTAGATTTTTTTCGAATTCCATTACAAAAATTTGAAATAGAGTCTTCAACTAAGCACTTACTACGTACTATTTAGCTTAAACTCCGAATTTCAAGTTACAGTTATCCAACAAAGGCTGCACTTGACATAAAAAGATAAAATAATGTGGTAGAACTTAGGTGATTTACCAACAAATTGTTTAGTTCACATCAGTGGATGAACATTGATGCTCACAATGGTATAATATATCGTAGGTAAGTAGGACTTTGTGTAAAGCAATTTTCTCTCAAACAATTACCTTATCTTTGTTCTCTCGACCTTCAACACTAGAGGAAAGATGCCCAACTCTTATCCTCATAAAATCCACTCCCTCGAGCTAGATACAAAAGGAGAGATTCCATCTTTTACATTCTCAAGATTAAATCATGGTGACCCACTACTAAGGATGCTAACTTGGTACTTTGGCTTTATTCTTCTCTATCGAGCAAGCACAAAACACAGAACTAATGACAATAATCATACAAGATTACCTCAAAACATTGCAGCAAATTAGGCCCACTTCAAGGTAATATCATTGCTCGCAAATCAGTGACACCCAGTTAGTAAAACTCAACAATTAGTCTAACATTCAAAACCCCAAGAAGGGGGTTTTAGCCAATCATAGAAAAAAAATATGAAAATCAATGTTCATCAAATTTTTCATAACTGAGTCTAGTGAAAATTTGATGTTAAAATTAACAAAGAATGTCTTCTATTATAAAATCTCTAAGAAAATATTGTTAGAATCGCAGAGAAATCCTCTAGTAGTGGTTCTTATTCTCAATCTTTTTATTTTAACTTTTTTTATGTCTTTCCCTCTCTCCAAAATTAACTGCATTTTAACTTCTTCTCTGTCTAGCTATTGTAACTTTGGGAGATCCATATCGGGATAACCGAATAATTCGGAGAATCACCTTTTATCCTTCTATCTCGCCCATAAATACTTTTTTACCTTTTCTATGACACTTTTGGTGACCTAGTCGTCCTTCATGAATGGATCAGCGATGTGCCAACTGGAATTGCTAATCGCCAAATTATCCCTAGTTTAGGTCCAGTATTTTGTAACTTTAGGCGGTGTCGAAGAGATTTGACGATTCTCCTAGTGCCAACGGGGATCATGATGTATTCATTTATTCATTCCTTTGGGTTGCTTTCTTCCGTTTTGAGCATAAATTTTATGGATTTTGATAAATTGTGTATTTTATTTGTCGTACTAATTTGGTTGGAAAATGAAGAAGGTTGGAGCACAAATGAATTAAAGATGGAAGGTTGGAGTAGGAAATCAAGCGGACAGCTTAATGGATTAAAATGAATAATATATATATATATATATATATATATATATATATATATATATATATATATATATATATATATATATATATATATATGTATATACATATTTATTTATGGAAAGGCGGCTAAATCCAATATCAAAACTGAAACTAGTTGTACACGTGGCAGACATTAAAAGGAACTCTTATTATGGAAAGGGCCGGAACAATGAATTGTAGAACATGCACAAATCAATTCCTTCCGAATTTTGTTTTCCTAATTTGTTTGGACTCAATTATTATATTTAGGGTTTCATATATATATAAATAAAGTACAGAAATAATTATTTGGGATCCAAGAACCAAGAAACAAGACACAATATAATTTTTTTTCTAGCTTTGTATCTTTGCAAGAGCCGTCGTGGAGGCCGGAGAATTGTTGTTTATTCTTTCTTTTCATTTAATATTTATTTGTATTCGTGATTAATAAAATATAGTTTAACTATTGTTCTTAAAATTTTATGATTAACACAAGAATATTTATTTTAATAAATTTGAATTGTGTTTTTGAGATAATGAGTAGCTAAACTTTATAGCTAGGGTTGTAGGAACCATAAGAGATTAAAAAAGTAAGAATAGTAACTATGAAATTCTTGAGTAGTGTTATCGCGTGCATTGATAATTCCTTAATTTGGAAGTCTTTTTAACGGTGGCCAACATTAGAACTCGCCTTGTTGCTACTTTCCTGACCACAGAGGTAGTTAGTAAGAAAAGAATTATCAACGTAGATTTAGTGTGATGCTATCTAATAGTCTAATGTCAATTGTTACGATGGTGAAAACTAAGTCATACATTAATGTGATGTTTAATATGAGGTAAAGGTAAGATTTAGTAAATTATACACACGTAGTGAGACCAAGGTGTGGAGTGAAATTCTCTAAATGTCGGACAAAGGATTTAGGACCTAACTTATAACTTTGCATGTTATACACTAGGAGAGGAATGCTTTACTAGGATTACCGCGTTATGAGCTTATAGGGAAGACATTCCTAGTTATTTCTAATAACTCGAATATAAATAAATATTTAATTCAGATCTATTCTTATTGTTTTATTTTATTTTATTTCAAATTAAATCCCCCCTATTATTATATTACAACTATCGATTTAAGTATTTGCTATTGACAATCTTCTACCTTATTCTCTATAGGATCGACCCCGACTAATAGTTGGGTAATTATATTGCATGCGATCGTTTATATTTTTTTAGTTTCCTCTTTGTTTTTGTTCTCCTTCTTCAACTTCCCGCAAAATTTCTTTGTGTGCCCTTTCATGCCACAATGAGTGAACTGAATATCCTTTAGTCTGCCTCTAGATTTTCTCCTATTATGTTCTCTATTTAGAGAACCATGAGTTGTTTTTTTTCCCTTATGGATCCACTTATTAGGACATTCGACGAAGAAGAACCTTGAGATTTGTTTCTCATCTCTTCGTTCAAGACACTGTTATTTTCGAAATCCATAGAGGTCACACCATTCAGAGCTGAATTTGACAATGATGTTCTAAATGTTTCCCAAGAGTCTGGTAGGGAACCAAGTAGAAGAAAACCTTGAATTTCTTCATCTGATTTGATGACCATATCAAATAACAGGTTCATGATCCCTTGAAAATTATTCCGGTGATATGCAATCGGAGAACCGTCATGATACTTAAAAGTCAACATTTGTTTTATTAAGAATATTTTTTTCCAGTCTTCCGAGATAACACTTTCAAGATTCCACCATAAGGTTTGAACATGTGTCTCCCTAAAAATATGGTTCAACACATTATCGTCAACCCATTGTCTAATGAATCAACAAACATATCTGTGCAACTAATTCCGCTCATCATCTCTTTTATTATCTGGTTTATAGTGCAAAAGACTCGTTTGTAAGAATTCTAGACATAAAGAAGATCTTTCATTTTCCTCTTCTAAATGAAATTATTAACACCATTAAAAATAACCATTCTACTTGTTTTGGCTTCCATTGTTTATCCCCTAAAAACATAGTTATTGCAAACCAATGTAAATATTTTCCGATGTGGAAGTTCAGATTGTGCTGCAACCATAGAGCATACTCAGATTTGACAAACTTTGGGGATAATGAAACTTCAATTACCCGAAAATTTCTTGTTGATAGGGGGAACTGGTGGATAAGTCTATTATCATTAAAAAAAAGGGTAAATAGTAAATTTAGAACTATATGATGTTTTGATAATTTAACAAACTTAGAGATCTAACAAAGGATCAGATCCTTGTTAGTCGGACTGCTTACAATGAAATGAATGATAAACTTAGTGTGAGGTACATTTGTGTGTCATCATCAGAAAAGGGAACAATATTATATTCTAGGTGTTTTGATGATTCTCACCAATGTAGGGACCTGGTCCCTGGCTGAGTTCTCTCGTCGAGATCTATAAAAGTGTACACTGTAAACAACTATAAAGTTGTCCAGTCAGAGATCGGTGAGGCATCAGCATACTACACCAATCTGAATGGAAGAAGTTGTTTGTCTAACGGTCAATAACTCATATGGTTGACCTAGTCAATTGGAAAAACAACAGATTAATTCATTCATTCAAACAAGGAACTCAGCCAACAAGTTTTTAAAGAATTCATGAAGAACATTGAAAGGGACTTGGTCCCTGCAAGATTGCTGACGTGAAAATGTCACAAAACAGCTGTCAAAAAAGCTGTCACGGTAGGTGCACAACTTTTCTAAACAGTGTGCTTTAGCCAATAGTATTGTCTCAACAAGTTTGTGTTGATTTATATAATCTCTTTCCAAAATACAGAAACTGAAGATTTGACAAACAAAACATGAATTTTCTCTGAAAATTTAGAAGCTTGAAAACAATGCTATCTTAAAGGAAGAACTCAAGCACAAGAACTCCTACAACAAAGACCTCATCAATTGAAGGACTTTCTTATGTAATGAAAACAAGATCATCTTCAAGGAAGAACTCAAGCACAAAAAGACCTACAACAATGATGTCATCAACTAAAAGAAGTGTTTTTCATACTTGCTCACTACTAAAAACTTATAAAAAATGACGCACTGAAAAATGATGGACTGCGTCATACTAAAAAATGAGGAGTTTTCCCATGTTGTGTATCACTTTATAGTTACAAAAATTATTTTTAAAATTATTTGAAAAAAAAGTGATGGTCAACATCGCTTATTCCGTCGCCTTTTAGAGGATTTTGCGCCAAATATATATATAATTAAAAATTATTTATTTACTATAAACAGCGACGCCGTTTGTCACTTTTATTAAAAATAGTTTGATATAATTATAATATTAACGACGTTATTTGTTGCTTTTAATTTATTTTTTGATTTTTTTAACTATGGCATAGAACAACATTTTTATGTCCGTCGCTTTTGGTCAAAATACGTTGTCAACTATTTTTAAAAAGCGACGGACAATGTCTCTTAGTCCATCGTTTTCTGGTCTAAATGTTGATCAACTATTTTTTTAAATAGTGACGGACTTTGAGACAGTGTAAAACAGAATCACGACTTTCCCCCGTTTCTAAATTTTCTCCACTCCTCACCACCTCCACTGCCGCCGGACCCGCCAATGTCGCCTGCATCTCCGTAGATGACTCCACTGTCGCCCTACCTCTCCTCCCTCTTCAATATCTCCTTCTCCTTTAAGGTAAGGGTTAAATAATGCATCAATTTTTTTTCTTCAAATTGAACTATATTTTTATTTTGTTAGTTATTTAATTGTAATTAGTTTATTGAACTTTTGTTTATTGATTGTTAGTTTGAATTATATTATTAGTAAGTTAGTGAATTGAAAATTTTATTGTTAGGGTTAGTTTGAATTAGGGTATCTTAGGATTTGTTTGAATTTGAGTATTTTTTGAGTTAATTAGTTTTATTTTGGGATTGTAGGATTAGTTTGAAATTAGGGTTTAGTGTAAGGAGTTGTTTAGATTTGAGTATTATTTGAGTTTGTTTGATTTTTGGATTCTAGGACTAACTAGATCTTGAATTACTATTGAGAGTTTAGCCTAATAGTTAGAATTTGGGATGATGAATAGCTAGCTAGTTTGAATTTAAGATTTTAGCACTAGTTAGATTTAAGGATTTTCATACTAGTTTAAAATTGTGATTTTAAGACTAGTTTGAATTTGAATTTTAAGACTTGTTTGAATTTTATTTGAGATTTTAGGACCACTAATAGTTTGAATTTGACATTTTAGCACTATAGCTAGTTTGATTTTTGAATTCTAGGTATACTTTGAATTTTTGTTTTTAAGATTATTTTGAATTAGAATTTAGGACTAGTTTGAATTTGAGATTTTAGGACTAGTTTGATTTTTTAATCTAGGAGTACTTTGAATTTGAGATTTTAAGACTAGTTTGAATTTGGAATTTATTATGGCTAGTTTGAATTCGTGATTTTAAGACTAGGGATTTGAATTACAACTTAATTAAAACTTATAATTAAAATTAACTTGAACTTAATTAATTAGTATTGATTAATTAATTAAGCTTTAACTTTGTAGATCTTGAACTAATTGAACTTAATTAGACCAAACAAAGCATATTTTGAAGTTGAACTTAGACTTGAACTTGAACTTAGACTTGAACTTGAAATTAGAAATTGAACTTTCAATTAGAACTTGAACTTAAACTTAGAATTTGAACTTGAACTTAGACTTGATCTTGAAATTAGAACTTGAATTTGGAACTAATTAATTAGCTTGAACTTATAACTAATGAAGTTTAGGAATTAGATATGAACTTGAATTGAAAACTTGAACTTATTAAGACTTATATATATATATATATATATATATATATATATATATATATATATTGGATTTGGATTTTATATTTGACTAATTTTAGAACTTGTCATGCTAGTCAACTGAGGAAACTCAACATCTATAAAAGTTGATACAAGACTATATTGCTTTTTTATCAAAGTAGGAGATAAAGTTTGTGCTTCTACATTTCTAATGTTCAAGTACAATTGTTTTCAATAATGTATTTGTGTCCATCTGGTATTGATACTTCGCTTTAATTTTGTGATAATTTATTTGTGTCCATCTAGTGTTTGATTAGCATAAGTATGAACACTAGTTAATCCCATTGATGACAAATTTAATTTTCTTGCAAGATCGATTTGTGTATATCTAGTGTTGATATTAAGATTTAATTTAGGAATAATGTGTTTGTTTAGCATAAGTACCAAAACCAATTGATCTTGTTGATGAAAAAATTGATTTTATTGTAAGATCAATTTTTGTTCATCTAGTGTTGACACTTAGTTTTAAATTTAGAAATAATATATTTGTTAAGCATAAGTACCAACACTAGTTGATCCTATTGATGACAAAATTGATTTTCTAGCAAGTTCGATGCGTATCCATCTAGTGTTGACACTTAGCTTTAAATTTAGAAATAATATATTTTTTAAGCATAAGTACCAACACTAGTTGATCCTATTGATGGAAATATTGATTTTCTTGCAAGATCGATTTGTGTCCATCTAGTGTTGACAGTTAGCTTTAAAACTAAACTAGTTCAAGTTAAAAAGTAGTTAAGTTGTTAAGTTGTTGAAATAAGTTAAAATAAATAATGTGGGTTAGTTGGTGGATTTAGTTGTCGTATTAAGTCAAAACTAAAATAGTTGAGGTTTTTATGTTGTGTAAATAAGTTAAAATAAATAATGTGATTTAGTAGGTGGATTTAGTTGTTTGAATTAAGTCAATACTAAACTAGTTAAAATTATAAAATTGTTAAGCTGTTTAAATAAGTTAAATTAAATAATGTAGTTTAGTTGTTTAAATTAAGTCAAAACCAAACTAACTCAAGTTAAAAAGTTGTTTAAATAAGTTAAAATAAATTATGTAGTTTAGTTGGTGGATTTAGGTGTTGTATTAAGTCAAAACTAAACTAGTTCAAGTTATTAAGTTTTTTTAATAAGTTAAAATAAATAATGTGGTTAAGTTTTTTAAATAAGTTAAAATAAACTATTTTCGGCTAATTTTCCTTAACAGGATAACCTAACTTCAAAAAATCATATCTCATTCATCCGAACTCGAAACTTAGAAAACATGGTGACGTTGGAAAGATAATTCAATGATCTTTCCTAAGGCATCTTGTATCAAAACTAACTCATCTTGTGCTAGGAGTTACGGTCATTTGAATTTGTCCCAAAACTCATACTTTGCTTAATTCTCCAATTTTCAGATTTGTTTTATTTCCAATTAATTTATTTTTGGTACTGAAGGTGCTACATATGGTTACCTGACCTTAAAACATAATAATTTTTTAATTTCTTGGTAAAATCTCACTCACTAAGAAGAACGGTTCGAGTCTTAACTCTAAAATTTACTGGGATCATTTGTCTGCTCTTACTATATTCAAGATTAACTCAAATCCTTAAGTTCAGATTCTATACCTCTCTATAAGGAATCTCATCCCAAAACAATTAAACTTTACCACCACATTGAGCTCATATCAAGAACCACATACTGTTTAATAATACCGCATACAACCTTAGTACTCTAACAACTTTATTACTAAAAGGAACTCTAAAATTATATTCCTCAAAATCTTTGGAACTCATTACTATCGTACTCTCAAACACTTGGATTGATTTCTCCTCTTATCATCTCCCCCTTAGGTCTAAAGCTAACACTTGAAAGTTATGGACTTGTTCCTCATTGACAACTCAATTTTGCTATCTAGGTACACATGGAAAATTATAACTTAATTGGATCCTCATCTTGTAACATACCATCTCAGCACACCTCTTAATGCTCTTTTTACTCCTATGACTTAGCCACACTTCACTTCCCTTATCTAAGGGTTAGGGTCTCTCACTTGTACTACTCACATTCATTGCAGCAACAATATAAATTCCTCACTGCCTCTATGTCAACTCTTCTAGATCAAATGTCTGGACTAACATCATCGCCCTCATGCTGCCTTTATATGGATTCTCAAATTCATCTCAAATTTAAGCTAAATATTTATGCGTAAACTTGAATATCAATATGGTTGCTCGCTTACTATACTAACTTACAACTACTAGATGTAATGTTAATAATCATCCTCCCACTAAAAATCATGACAAATAGTCAATCCTCACCTCTTAGTATTCATACTTACAATTTACTATCAATATCCCTTAATAACTTGAGTACTATTCACTCTTTCACTATGCATCAATGCCTAATTAGTCCTATAACACTTTGAATATTATGGGATCTCACTCAAAATTATAAGTGTAGATCAGATCTACCACATCATGAATACTCTTTCTCATCTATTCAACACATACACTTTGTCATTAGCTACACAATGACACTTCATCACAAATTCCTTTCTAGTGAAAACACACTCTACTTCCTATGGAGGAATCTTTACAACTCATCACTTCATAGTTTGGTGATTGGGATAATTCTATCATGGGAGAACATATTCAAAAATCAAACCTTAGATACTAGAGGGGAATTGTTTCCTTAAGAGGACATTGCGTATTCAGTGGGCTTGATATTTTTTTGTTCTAATTTTCCAGATTATGGTACGTTTACAGATCTTAGTTTTTTTGTGAATTAATTTCTCTTCATCTTTCTGACTTGTTCATTACACTTTGGTAACTTTATTTTTCTGCAAAGTTTTGTTGGAATCAGTAATTCTGTTTTTTCAAACACAAATTGGCAACAGGTTTTCATGACCCAAGGGTATAACCTAGACGTAACATTGTGTATGGGACTCCAAAGGCTCTATACAATCAACTTAGCATTCATAAGATAAGAAATTGAAAATAAGAGATAAAGAAGTACATTTCACGTTCTAAACAGTTTATAAAGTAAAGCAGAAGACTAAACATTTATCTCAATAGCCATCTTATACAATAGAATTAAATTGGCTCTAGCTCATATATCATATCCAAAACAAAATATAAGAAAGAAACTGAAAGTAATGAAAATATGTCCTTGAAGTATAAGGACTCACTCAAGTTGGAAAATTTCGCAATCAACCACTAGCCACAAAATTGAGGATCGTGATTGACACACCCTACATTTGGGAAAATGTTGAAAAGAGTATGCATTAGTACAAATATAATGTACTAAGTATGATCGCAATTCATTTAACATTCAAATCATATTAAAATAGGTGATTTCATCACATGAAATTTAAAAGGCTAAAACCTGATATAAAAGGGTTAGAAAGCATATGTCATATAACATGGTCAATGCAAGATAACATCTTTAAGAACATTAAATTCATGTGAGATATATCTTAAAAGAACCTTAGTTAATTATTATTATTGTGGGAGTATCCGTAATCGACATAGAGATCATGAACTTCTAGCATCCTTGGATTCCACTAGTTACGGTCTATCTAGACTATCATCCTATAGGGGCACATAGGTAAGGGATAAGGATATTTCTTCTAGAAACTAGCCTATACTAACAGGATAGCCTTCATCTAAATATCCTCTCGGTGCTAAGCATAATTCCCATGCATTAGTGATTTTCTCAACACATTCTTATTATCCATGGAAGGACACGTCATCTTTCCAAGCCAAACTATGTTTTATTGGGATTTCTATTTATCTTTGATTGATTTAGTTGAGGATACATTTAAGCCTTAGAATCCTTATGATGTGAGAAAACCTTTTACAATCAGACTTTCATGTGTATATGTGAAATCCTTTTGAATAACACAACAACAACAACACCATTTATACTTCACTCTCAAAGAATCCTTAAAAGTTTTTCATAAATTTCATAAGAACATGCAAAGTTCAATCATTCATCCTTTGAAGGTTCAAAACCCACTTTAAGTCATAAACATCTAGAAAACATGGATTACACATGGGTTCATGAAAATTCATCATAATTTCAAGTAATTCTATCAATTCAAGCTTGATTTCATAAAACTCTACTTCCATAATGTAAGACCCAAATTATGTGCTCATAACTAATGAAACATATGGATTCATTAGGGAATCATCATAATATCATAGTATTTAATCAATTTATGCATAACAGATCATCATTAAATCATTTAAATTGATAATCAAGAGAACCCATGGAATTGCACAAAATACTAACTTTAAATCATACCTTACTATCAAAGCCCAAAAGCAATTGAGAAATGAAGGCTTGATCTTCAACTCTTGCTTTAATCACCTTCTTCAACTTTCAAAAGAGAGAAATACCTTTGGGAGAGAAAGATTCAACTCCTTTTGGTGAGATTGCAGAGATAGGAGTGAATGAATGAATTTTGGGTAAAAATACTTATATAAGGGTTTTAGGCATGGCAAAAATGACGTACTATTAAGATAAATCAATTAGGAATAGACCCAACTTCCTTTAGAATAATTGCCTACCTTCAACATGCTAGCTTGACCGACGAACCGTGGTTTGAGAGAAAGTCTATCCTGCACGTTTGTCATCTCCATCAAAGACTGGACTTTGGGGCCATGATCCACGGATCACACTCCACGGACCTTAGACCCAGCGATGGTCTGTTAGTCCATGTCATGATTTTTTGGCCTCTTGTCCTTGTTGGGTGGCCAATCCAAGTACAAGACCCATAGTCTGTGGCTCAATCCACGAGCTTTGGCTGGTCTCCGTTGGATAACACCAGAAACTTCTGAAAATGCGATCATGCTCGTTCTCAAGTCCAAGGTTTTATAATTTTTCACATCCCGAGACTACCACTAGATGAAACCCTGAATCGACGACCACAAGTCATCTCAAGTTAACCATTTTAGCATTGGCAGGACTGAAAAATGGAACAAAATATATGAACCGAAGCTTAACTAGAAAAATGAACAAATTAATCCACAATATAAATATGGTTCTAAAATTTACAATCACAATAAAGTTGAACAAGTGTCAAAGAATGCCTCTATTAGTGGTGAGATTCTAGGATAAGTCCAAAGATAAGCCTAAATAGTGAAATACAGAATAAGCAAACTAAGTACTGAAATAAATCTGAACTACAAGCCTTATAATGAGGAGATCTCACCGAACTAGTTATATGTGTGTCCAATAAACTAATTACAGAATAAAGAGCAGTATACAAAATCTACATCATAATATGATGCATCACAAGTAAGTATTGGTTAGGCCTATGGAATGTATTGATTATGTGAGATGTGCATAAGGAAAATAATTTATACTTTAAGCCATTCCTAAATATGAGATCATGCACATGTCATAGTATAACATTTAATGAAGCATAACTAAAATTGAAGTTGTATCATGATAGTAATATGTGTGATAGAATCACTCAACCAAAGCCATAAGCTGAAAATTCCTTTTGAATCATAGTAAACAATAGAATCTATGGAATCTGAAAGAAAAGAGTAAATGCACTCAAAACCTAAAATTGTTTCTGTGGGAGGTTCTTCAGCTACATTAAATCCGTTGGCCAACAGTTTGGAGTTATAAACTATGGGGCACGAACTTTTGGGACTTAGGGTTCTCCCACCCTGTTCGACTCTGTGCTAAATACTACTCCCAGAAACCTATGTATAGCACATATATCACTGAGGAACATATGATACCAAAACTCATAATAACTAGTAACATATGTGATGTCAAATCTGTTCCTAAGCATAAGGACAAATATGATTTCCTGCAATATAAAATCACAAGTCTTAGGGATTTGCATAGCCACTATGAAAATTACACTTCTCTTAATAAATTCATAAACTGAAGAAAAATGCATGCAGTTTCATCATTTTAGAGGCCATGTTATCCAAACATTCCAAATCTTTACTTGATATTATTCAATTTATTGAATAAAAACTAGAATTCACTACTCAAGCATGGGCTCTTGAAAACAGTTAAGATGTTATTTAGTGTTATAATGGATTTGAATATTAATTAAGGTCACAAACAACCACTACGAATAAAGTTGAGTTCGAAGCTTGTATAATGATTATGTTTTTACGTAATATTCGTCTTAAGGAAACATCAAATGATTATTTATCTCACTACAAAATGAATCAGGTTGTCCATGCACCATCGAATTTCAGGTCTATGAGTTCTCTTTCCAATGCTACCAGGTTTATCTCATTTAGAGTTTAGAGTACTACGTTCTATCCATTTTACCAGAGACACTCACATTAGAGTTCCCTGAAGTCGATTCCTACGAGTTTCTCATACAGGTCATAGAAATTTTTATGAACTATGCAATAAACTCGAATAAAACTTGAGAGATATAAGTTCTTGTAGTCCAATTCCAATGGATCCACTATACGGGCCGTAGTTTTGTCCTGTCGATGGACTTTTGATCCTGAAAATAGTGCAATTCCACGGATTTGATGCAACGATACTCATAGTGATGGGATGATTCCATCCTTGTACCCTACATCAACTTCCTATCTATAAATAATAATCTAGGGTTATATCCTTAGTTTTGATAATTCTTGAGTTGACTTTCTTTGTTTAGTTCTGAATTCTATTCTTGATTTTTTTTAGTTGTTATATATTGTATTAAGATTACTGAGTTGATTGTACATTTCAATTTTTTGACATGAACCTTATTACTGATTTATTAAAGATTTAGCATTAAGAATCATTTTAACCAAACTTATTTTTGTCTTTAATTGAGTTTTGAGAAAGTTAAGACAAATTTTAAGAAGAGTTTAAAGATTAATTTAAGTAAGAGTATAAGAGAACTAAAATTTCTAAAATGTATCACTTTTTACGTCAAGAAAGAGAAATTTTGATTTTCAAATGAGTAAGTGCGTTTAGAGATACTTTAGAGCTATTAACTTTTTTAAGAGGATGTTTTGAGTAACTATCTCAAATTAAGAAAGAGTATGTTTTATACATTTGAGAATTACTATATATTTATTGGGGAAAATTAAGCACCAACATCTTGTTGAGTTCAAACAACTCATAATCCTCATAAATAATATAGCCAACACGGAAAAAAGGTAGTACACTTTAGGCAACTCCTTATTCCTTTTGAGTAGAGCTTTAGTGTATAGGACAGTTCAGGTTGCATGGGTGATACATTGTATTTTCACGTTCCTCGTAGTAATGGTTGTCGGATAGAGAATTTCCATGATAGAGTTTAGTAGTTTTATCATATCACTTAATATGTTATGTTTAGAGATGAGTAAGTATTTTAAAATTTTAAATGTTTACACTCCTTTATATTATTTGTTTAGTATATATTTACATCCATTGTATTCCTTTTATTCAGTTACTTCACTTTGGGTATATTACATACTCATACATTCAACGTACCGATTTCATTTGACGAGCATATTCTTCTAATGCTGATACTTCTTTTTGCGGTCATCAAAAATGGCTTTTATAGATCACTTGGAGTACTAGTAAGCTTGGGTGAGCTTCTTGAATTCTTGATGACTCAACTTTTATCTTTTAGTATGTTATTTTAAAGTGTTGTGGGTCTTGTCTTGACACCTGTCTTCAATATAGAGGTTTCATAGATAATGAACTTTGAGGATATTTTTCAGTATTCCTTTGTTAAACTGTATTACAATTATTATTGTTTTCAAAGTATTTTGAAGCATTTGAGTACTTTGAGATTTAAAGGTTTAATTTTTTAAGCTTATATTTTCTTGTGTTACCATTCCACTAAGTCCATAGCCATACATAGGGTTCATTTGAGGATTAGCAATGATTCTCGAGTGTCGATCAGGTCGGGGTGTAGGCTTACAGAGTGTTATAAAGAAGATATGGAAACAAAATACCCTCCTCTCTTTTCCTTTTATTTTTTTCCAGTCCAAGGTATTCAACGTCCAAAGTACTCATTCAATTATGTCACTCTTTTAGTGGTTTGAGTTAATGAATATCGATATGTATTTTGCATTAAATTGTGTTGTTAAACCTTTCCCTACCCCTTTCATGATTAGTGCAAAAAATCATTGGGGAACAAATGACTCTAAGTACTTGATATAACAACACCCAAAAAAATTATAATAACGCATGAACATTTCTTCTTTTGTGTATAAGGTTTTGTCGGGTGATTCTTAATCTGTTCAGTGGTGTTAAGTTCAATTCCATTCTGTAGAAATAAATTTGGATATCATTTAACGGCACTTGAATCTCTGATCACAAATTTCAGTTGTAGATTGCTTACAAATTAAGTTTTGATATAGTAAATTTGGATCAATCATATCTCACATAATAAATTAGGTGGCTCACCGCCTATAAAATTAAAGCACTTTGAGTCATCTTTTCAATGCTACCTCATTTGCCTCATAGGAGTAAAAATTTATGTTTGTTTTACCATAGACAACCAAAGTAAAGTTTTCTGAGTTAGTGACGTACGAAAAAAGGTCTATGGGTCGTAAAAGTTTCTATCATCTGTACAATTACTCGTGGAAAGAGTAGAGGGAGTCTAAAAATTATTTAATTTTTACACACCTATCTAGAGGTACTATAAACATCTATGAGTCATAGTTTGGTAATGTAGAATTACATTTCGAGACTTAAATTTCAATATAAACTCCATTGATGGGATCTATGGTCTATAGATCCAACTGCAAACCATAGATCACCCTGTAGAAGGTTGTCCATATATTTTTAATATGGGTATTCAAGTATATTTTTGTAACGACCTGCTTAGTCGTTTTGAGCAGCAGATTTTATTTCTGGAAAAACTGTCTGAGGCGACGTATCCCACGACGGACCGTCATGGGCACGACGGACCGTCGAGGGTGTCTCGTTCCAAACACTTGGAATTCTTATATTTGAGTACTGAAATCGACTCTCTGAATTCTGTGACGGACCTGCAGGACGGACCGTCACAGACATGACGGACCGTTGTGAGGTTCCGTTTCAAAACACTTCAACTCTTGAGAATTGGGTACTGGGAGCAATTCTCTGTCCGTCGTGACGGAAGTGCAGGACGGACCGTCGTAGGCACGACGGACCATCTCAGACTCATCAAGGAAATTGAGTCTCTGAAGGTTGTGACGAACCTGCAGGACGGACCGTCGCAGGCACGACGGGCCATCACAGGTTGCGTAATCCCAGTCTGGGTCGGATTTCTGGGTAAGTTTTAAAGGGGCGTTTTGGAGTATTCCTGCTATAATTATAAATTTCGTGGGTTAATATTAATAACTCAAATTCTTGGGGGTGTAAGGGAGATGACCTTGAGTTACTTAGTGGGTTAATTCCTCATCTTTTTACCTAATTATATGCTAATTAGGGAAAAGAGAGAGGGTTTTGAAGAAGAAAAATAGAGAGAACAAGGAGAGAGGAACGATCGATAGAGAGAGACAAACAAAGAGGAAACAAAAAGCTTTGAGAGATTGCTTGCTTGATCAAGAATCCTTGGTGAAGGTAGGTTATGGTTTTGATACTATTCGTAGTAAACTCTTAATAGTGAATGATATGTATTGGTAGTATTGTAAACCCTTCTATATGCTTAATGGTATGCTTGCATGAATGTGATTATGTGATTGTGATAAAATAAGCATAATGAAGCTTTTGAATCCAAAATCTTGAAGAACCCTAATTCACCTTGTTAATGATGATGCCTTGGTATAAAAGAAGGCTTG